>CAUOFW020002001.1:0-61209 GCA_963454935.2 Ilex paraguariensis
GTTAGAATCTAACAAATATTTTGGCCCCAGAGAGAGAAAGAGAGACCTTATTCAAAGCAGCAAGGCTAATGACTTTAACTCCCAACCTATCAGCCCGAAGAATTGCCTCTTCTATTTGTTATTTATGCCCTCAGCAGCAAATGGCAAGAAATACTGCAAATGAAGAAAAAATAATTTTCACAATTTATTAGCATTTTGTGAAATAAATAAGTTTATTTGGAAAAATAAAGACATTACAATATCAACCACTTCATCGACAATTACAAACCTGAAAACCATGCCGAGGAACAATCCAAGTCTGGTGCAACCGACCCCTAAGGTTATAGAATGAGATCGAGAAGGTCTTAGCCTTTGCCCACATCACCAGCATCACCACAAAAGCTATTGGCCATAAAGGCACCATGAAAAGTCTGGTAGTGAATGGCATCGAGGCGATCGATCGGAAAACAAAGGGGACGTGCATGGAGGATGTAATGTCCACCACATGGGCCAGGAACACAAAATCTGGTACCCTCCCAATTTCACCTGCATTATTGAGAATTAGACTCCTTTTCTTTCCATGTTCATAGCATTGAGGTATGTTCAACAGGGCCTAATGAAATAGCAAAATGGAAATGAGGTAGAAGAGTGTCAAAAAAATAAATTTGGGGAATTTCATTGATAAAAATGGCATTATATGACTAATCCAATTATTCTGCTATCGAATTATTTTTTTTTTATCACGTAGTGGCATGATTTTTCAAAATCCCTCCTACTATCCATTATTAATAACCCAAGGAGAAGACAAGTTGGTGTTGGAGATACGGATTTATTTTAATAATTGCTTGATGCTTGGGAGACAGGCAATTGTATATGTCCGAAAGATTAACCGGGTGCTTAAAAATTTGAAAATTCCCTAGTTTATTAAAAAAGAAAAAAAAAATCACCACTATTAATGTGACTTGTGTGTTACCTGAACTTAGACTTATCTTCCTGTGTAGCTCCCATGATTTGCTATTGAGGGTGTTTCCCAATGCATCGTAAAGGGGCATGAAAAGGCAATAATTGGAACCCATCTCTCTGTGGTGTAGGCTGTGGTATCTGCAATGGCACAACAGACAACACCAAAACAATTAAGAATTTCAAAAAAGAAACATTTGGAAGGCACCATATGCCTCACAGCAGCAGGTACTCCATTTGGAAATTTAAGTTTTGGGTTAACAACGTACCCTCTCACAATATGTTTTTTTAATATTTTAAGTAAGAACATTCAAAATCAAAAAGATGTTTGAAAATTATTTTGCGAATATGGTCGATACGTATCTTAATAGTTGTTACATACATATACGTATATGGATATATGTATTGCTATACAAGCAATGCTATTAAAATATAACTTAAGAACATAATAAGGAAATATAATGCATTATGACCAATGAATGATAGTGAAATTTATTTAATGCTACAATGGGTCATATCATTAAATGCATTCTACTATCAATTCATTTGTCACAATGATTTTTAAACCCAAATAGCATTACTCATCCCCAAATTATGTCCAAAGAGCATTAGCGATTGCTAAACATGTCATTAAATTTCAAAAAATGAAACAAATATACATAAGAAACAACCGAAACAATAGGTATTGTTTGAAATAAAGTTAATAGCATTCTTGATCCTTAAAATATGCATTTTTTTTAGTCTAGTAATCGTTGTATCAATTTTTCAATTTAATCCCTAAAATATTTAATCTGTGTCAATTTGATTTTTAATCAGACAATCCGTCAAGTTTTTTTAAAGGAATTGACCACATGTCATTTTTTTAAACTGTATCACGTGTTTAACAAGTGATCATTCCATCAAAATTTTAACGTTCTAAATATATAGGGATCAAAATAACACGAATTAAATAATTTAGAACTTTAATTAATAAAATTGATATAATTAGGACTAAACTGGGTAAGGACCAAAGATATTATTAAAATTTTTGAAATATCATTTCTCAAAAAGTTTCCAAACTGGGAATACGAGAGATGCAAAAGGACTGCGCTGGGAGAGCAGCTAATGCATGATAAGATACCTATAAGGCAATTAATGACTTCTCTCCAATCCCAGTTACCTTCATTTATCTCTTCAATCATTCACCCACCACTATTTTCAGACCCACATAAATGTGACAAGTCATTCTCAAAACTATATTTTAATTGTCAAGTGTCTTACAATTATACAGTGACTGGATCTCCCCTCACAAAATCCTTTTTGTTTTTGATTTCTCGCCCACTTCCATAAAGATTTGTGCATAGAGTTTGCTCTTCCTATGCCTAATTCCTAGATCCGTCTTTCGCTTACTAAATATTAGATGACATTCCACCATGTTACCATCAAACCCTAATATTAACATACATAGATTTGAATGATGTATTGATTGTATATGTGTATGTAAATGCCTATGTATGCACGTAATCACTTACGTTGGGGTGTAGATAAGATATCGCAATAGGGGAAAGATCTCAAAAATCTGATGAGGAATAATTTCAACGTTGCAGTGGCCCAAACATCTTAGTAAATCAAAGAGCAGCACATAACAGTAGATCATACTTATTGATCCACATCCAATCAGACAAGTCCCCAGTATTGGAATCCAAGTCACTGCAGCTAATACAACATGGTCCAACAACGTGGAATTTCCAGCTGCGACAGCACATAAAAAAAGGGACAGGTGAGATATAAAGATACACCCGGCCAGCACACATTGATTGAGATTCCCTCCAATATGCTTATTTCGGTCTCCTTCAATAGAAGGTTGCACATTTTTATCGATCTATTAGAGCGCCAAGAAATAGCTTCTCGACATGCACGGTAAGATTGTGGACATCTAACCATTTCAAATTCCATAATAGTAGGAGTCTTATTTCCTGGCCGCCCTTTAGTCCTCAGTCATTCATGGTGGACAATCAATATTAGAGTAAAATTCAAAAAAATGTATATTTCAAGATTTCAACTGAAGTAAGACACACAATTCAAATAAAATTCAAAAAATTGTAATCCATGAGTAAGTCTCATCAACTTTTTTAATGAGATCCATTCATTCAAAAAATAATATGCATTTGTATTACAATTTTTGAGTTCTATTTGAATTTTATAACATCTTTGGCTGGCACACACTACAATAATTATGATTTGAATGACTGCAGGCATGGGAGGACAGAAAATTAAATTGAGCATACGGATTTTAATTGTCTTACCAGTAAAGGGCTGAGGAACAGGTGATGAATGGTGGAGTGAATGGTAATGGGTAAAAAGATAGCTTCCATGAAAACATTTATGAGCCCAATAGTATAGGGGCTCTGAAACCAAAACGTGAAGTATAATAATGGCAATGAAGCCTCTTGTGCTCCACACAGGAAGATTGGCAAGGATTGGGAACATGTAGAAGGCCAAAGTAGCAATCAGAGCTTGAAGAATCAGGAAATTATCCCTGGAAAAAAAAAAACCAATGTAACATAAATTTTAATAAAAATAAAGAGAATCATCATCCAAAATATCAGTCGATATAGATACAGCTGGACCAGGCCATTTTCGTCTTGCCATTCCATTATAGTTGCACGTTTCGTATAAATCATGAGTTTTATACGATTTGGATGAACCGTCCAAAACTTCTCGAGTCCTCATCTTTGAATCGACCAATATTACTATGTGATAAGGTTAACTACGTGGGATTTACATCCCACGGAGTTAATTCTCATTTCAAGAGGTAATTCTCATGCACCAGTCTCTCAACACGTGCAACGAGTGCAATGGCCAATCAGGACTCACATAATTGACAAGGAGTCCAACCCACATCCAAAACCTGGATACAGTTACTACAGTCAATAAAGGCCCATCTCTCTTCATTCATGTTTAATTTGATCTTCTATCTAGTGTCTCACGTGTATCACCCAATACCATTCCGAGACATTGCAACCAATGCATCTCGGTGTCTCCAAGGTTAGGCGATTTTGGATCATGAAATTTATAAATTTCAATATTGAAAGTTAAAAAAAAAAAAAAGGGGGAACACTATATAGAGGAACCTACCAATCCCATTCTTGGTCAATCTGCTTGAAATCGACACCCTGTTGAAGAATCCGGCGATTTCGGGTAAGGAAGAGCATGTTACTGAAAGAGGTGCATAATTGATAGATAAAACCTCTAAGTGCACATAAAATGAGAACATGTAGACACCAAGTTTCAGTCATTGAATTGTCTTGAAGTCTTGAAAACAAGACTTTTCCAAGGAAAGGCCCATAGAGTAGATACTGTTCCAAACACAAAAACAATTGACAGTCAAAATCCAAAAGAAAACTTGTAAAAATGAGAGAGAAAATTGTGGGTCAGTTCATATAGAGACCACACAGAAACATGTAATTAACAACAGAAAAAGCAAGAATATATATGGGTGGACCATAGCTTCTGTATCTGTACCTTGAAGGCACCCAAGTTTTCCCATGGCCAAGCTGATAAGGGAGCAACCATTTTCTGCTCTCTTTTTTTTCTCTCTCCTCTTATTCTGTTCTTTCTCGGTAACCCTGCGAGAAAATTGAAATGAACAAAAAAAATATATAGTTTTACAGATACAACAAACTCTTCCCAGATAATAGCAGCTGGGAAAGAAAGAGGTAGTTTGTTGGGTAGTCCAGCCTCTCTCTCTCTCTCTCTCTCTCTCTCTCTCTCTCTAACTTTGTTTCTATCTCTTAGAGGTCACCACAACTTGGACCTGTAATTCCCACTCCAATGGCATACTTTTATAGCTGGAAACAATTTGCTGGATCTATCATACAAAAAACAGTTGGAACTCTTAATCAGTCTCCATCTATATAAATCTCAAAAAGTCGTCAATCATGGCCCGAAGGCTTACACGAGATCAACGCGTCCTCATTTTGTACCGTTGATGTGGCACAGCTGTACTGATGGTGAATCGGTCTTTTTTTATTTTTGTTTCAAACGATAGGATCCCCTTTTCAATTTCAATTGATTAAAGACAACCGATCTTTCTAACAACATATTGTGCCAATAGTTGCCAATGTACACAAGTTTGTGTATGTAGTTGGGGTAGAAAATAGGGGGGGTGGACATAGCCTGTTTACCTAAATTTAAAATTTTGATATTTGAGATGTATGTTAGATTTGAGTTGCGTTATTTTAAATTTATATTATGTTTGTATAAATCATGAATAAAAAATCATGAATCCATGAGAATCCATTATACATTGCTCTATATAAATTTAAAAATTCATTTGATGCATATCTTACTAAATCATATACAAATTTCACACAATCCTAGATTGTGGTGTTGAAAAAATAAAACAATCTTTATTTTTTCATATAATATCGTGTATATTTTATATTAATTTAACTCATTTATTATATATCATTTTCGACTTAATACCACCATGAATTTAATTCTTGAGACAAGTGTTCAAGTGTTGTAGAATTTTAAGGGTTTAAATCCTTTCTATTGTTTTTTTTTTTCAATTTTTTTCTTAATGAATCATGCACCGTGTATTGCTGGTGAATCTAACTTAAATACAATTGATCTGATTTAAATTCACAATAAAAGATTTATCAAAAAAAAAATCTATTGAAAAGGATGTCATTTTAAAAAACCACCGTCCCTTGAGGTAAGGTAATTTATGAAGGCTCGTTGTTGGTTGAGGGATTTGCTCACAAGGAATAGAGTGTAATAAATTGTTGTCCTTTGAAAGATACAAAACATGAATGAAGTCAAATTAGCTTGCCAATGCCTGGTTATTGACAGGGAAAAAACAGGTACATGCCTCAACAATTCTTAAAAAGTGATCTTTGGACTCTTGTCAAATATCGCTTCCTAGAACTACATCTGTACGTACCCACCGCCCTAACCTACCCCTGGCCGTCCCTCCATTCCACCCTGTAGTAGTCTCGGATGCGTGTATATATATGTTTTAAATATTGTATTAAATCAGATCTACTTTACTAAAAATATGATCCATTTTAAAAACATGGTGAGACTTTAAAATATGATCCATTTTAAAAACATCATACACAAATCCACTTTGCTAATAATTTAGGTAGTATTGTGAGAAGCAAATAATCATTATTCAAGGTCATAGCAATCCCCATAACCCAGCAAAACAATGCAAGAACTTTAACTAATAGCTGCAAATACGCCTCCCACCTATAATATTCACCACCACTCATCCTTCCTCTTCTCATTGACATAAAACAAAAAAAAAAAAAATTAACATTCACATTGCTTCACTTTTCTAGAATTTTTTTGTAACAAATTGTATTAACGAAAATTCTTTTATTTTGTTTTTCAAGTCGAAGAAATAAGCTATTTTCGAAGTGGTAGTTGGTCAAATGGTTCAAGAGAATATAAACAAAATGTTCAATAGCAGTCATAGTGGCTACGTAAGAGCTCAAAGTATAACCAAGAACTTTTGAAATTGGTAATTAAAACTCTTGATTGAATCACACCGGGCAAGATATACAAAATTAATGAAGCATCTACACTACAGATAAAGAAATTTCTTTAAAAAACTGAAAATTCCAAGATCAAAAAGTCAGAATGTTGCAAGTATACATGAACCTTTTGATTTTCTTTCATAAAAGCTTTCTCAAAAAAACATTGACTAAATGAACAATGCAAAACAAAATATTTCAAATCTATACAAATAATTTTACCTTCATACTCTATTGCTCATATGCTAAAATGATTTCCATTTTGGCATCTTTGTAACACAAAAAATGTAACCCAAAAAATAATTAATTAGAAAAAATATGAATTCTCCATCAATTTTACATACCTACAATTGGACTCAGGAATCAAAACTCCGATTTTTATTTAAAAAAAAATCAGATATTCCAACTTTTCTGTCCTAATTTTGCCTCTATTGAACCTAGGCATCAGCCCCATTCATCACATTGAACCTAGAATATCCCAAAAAATCAGCTATCTTCCCACCAAATCCTCCATTTTCTGCATCATTTGAGTGATTGAAGGAGATATACTTCGAAAGTGATTCTTTATTATCTTCCAACAGTTTCCCACAGGTGCTTTGTTACCAAAATTCATAACACCTATGATGCTTTTTAAGAGATATTTTGTGGGACTCCTTTGTTACCAAATCCTCCAAACTCCTAAGTTTTGAGTTAACCCTGTTGTTTGATGTCTTAACCAAGAATCCTAATGTGTTTGACTTGCACTTTTGGATGACAGAAAACAATTTCACCTCCTTATCAATATTGACAACAAGCTTCCTCTCCCCCAAAGTCATCAACTCTCTTCACCCCTAATTATCATCAAAGACAATCTCATCCAATATGGACTTCATTTCAACTTTAAACATCTACATCATATATGAACTATTAAGTTAGTGGTGCTTCAGTTCTACTTGGAACGATAAAATTATATGACATTGAAGGTATATACCCGTCATCCATTATCATGGTCTAATGGAATCGTAGCATCCATAAGCATATGAAAAAAAAATATGATTATTAAAAGTAATTCAAACATAAAACAAACATCTTATTGCATATGAGGATAAATAACATAAAAGGGTCAAAGATCATACCTTACGAAGAGCTGCACCAATAGTCTTATCAATTGTCGAAATGTAATTAACAAAATCCCATATTACTACAAACATGTGCATACCAAGGAAAATCACAGAGATATAAAATATAAAAAGCTCAATTTTATACAGTATTAACAAATGCATCGAGTAGACACACAAATATACATCGAAGAGTGAAATGAATTGCGGAGAAACTATCCAAAGAAGAGACAAGAGACAAAGAGAAGTAGTTTCATACCACACCATGAAGATGCAAACTAAAAATTTCTCACAAAAATGCTTCCTGGTCACATTTTATTGCTATATAGGAACCTATTAGCCAAGACAATAATAAAATTAAACACATTGAACAACCACATCACACAACACTCCATCAAAGATATATATATATATAAATTAGCCACCTTGAAATTTTTTTATGCCATATGCACGAAACACACTCATGATTGACGATGGTCGAAGGGACTAGGAGGAGCAAAAAAATTAACAAACTCAAAATTAACAACCTTGAGAACCCTACCAATTTCTGAGAGGAGGGAGAAAAACTTATCTGCCCATGAAAAAAAACGGTGGCAGCGGGAAGAAACTTAGATAAACCACCAATTTGGAGTACCAAAAAATCAAAAACTTTATCTGTAGCAACATTTCATTGAAAACATGGTATTTGCGGGCTGTGTGGTGGGGAAAATTGGTGGCTGTGGGTGACAGTTGGTGGCTCGATTGATGTTGGTGTCAGCTTGGCAACTTATCGAATAATTGGTATATAGGGAGCTTTGGAGTGTGGTTAGAATGGCTTGCTGAGAGAGAGAGAAAGATATGAAATGGGTTAAAGAGAGTTGAAACAATTCCCATAGCTACCCAAAATTGGAATAGGTGCTAGCAATGGCGGTGGTTGTGCAACAATGTAGAAAGATGGAGATACCCAACGTGGGCGGGCTGACCGCGTCACATGTGGGTGTCATTGGGGGTCCTGTGCTATGGAGGTATGTGTTTGCTATGTTTTGTGAAGGAGAATGTAGTTTTTTTTTTTTGTGGAAAACAGAGAGGAAAGGAAAGAGCCGGAAAAATACTTGGAGGTTGTGCAATGGTGGTGATAGCGGTGGTATGTAGAGACTGATAGTGGTGGTATGTAAAGGCGGTTGTGGCGGTGGTATGTAAAGGCTGTGGCGGTGGCGTGAAAAGGTCTAACGGAGAGAGACAGACGTATTTGAAGGGCAAGGAGAGAGAGACCTATGTTTGTGTGAGAGAGTGTGGGTGTTCGAGTTATAAACGAAATCAAACTATTAGCCCAAGATTAGATTAATTAGGATCGTCAGATGAAAAGCTTGAAAAAGATTTGAGTTACAAAAAACTCAAGATAAATTTTTCTAGCTACTTTATTTTATATATATATCTATATAATAAAATAGAGTTAAGTTTAAATTTTAAAGACAAAAAGAGATCTAAATTGTTTTGAGACAAATCATAAATATATCCAACGGACAACATAATCTAAGTATAAAAGACAGTTCAGATCATCTCAAAAATTTTGATCTAACGGTATACATTGAGTATTAAATTTTATTTTTTCGCCTAACAACATTTTCTTTTTTAATTATTAGATCGTTTCAAAATTATTCCAACTAAATATTTTAATTTTGAAATCCCCCCTCAAACATGCTATTTCCTCACGAATCCAAATTTTTCTCTCTATTTTACTCTCTATCCATCATTAACGCCCCAAATTTCTCTCACGCATATTCCTTTTTTCTCTGGCCCTTCAATCGTGCCCCAACTCTTTCTCTTTCCCCCATCCCTCTTCCACTCACCATCAACCCCACATAACCACCACTCCTCCCTCGACCCCACCCACAGCCACTCGACGCTACCAACAGCCCCGATGCCACCAACAGTCGATACGCCAGTTATATCTTATTCTCTCTCTCTCACTCTTTCTTTTTCACTCTATCCACCACCAGGTTTCTCTCCCTTTACTCTCTTGACAAAATCACCACCATTACTCACCACCCCTTCCTCCTCTCCCCCAACCGAATGGTGGCACCAGAACCCGCTGGCCCAAAGCCACCATCGCCACTGTCACATCCCTTTTTTTCTCTTCGTTTACTCTCTTACTACTGGCAAGTGTTTGTAGTATTGCTTCAATGAGCTAGGTATGTGTATTTATACATTTATTTCAAGATTTAGTCTTTCACGAACACCCTAACCATCTCTCTCACCCTCACACATACCCCTGCAACTCACCCTCGCCATTTGCCTTCTCTTTCTCTCTCTTTCTCACACACAAACACACCCTACAACTCACCGGCGACACATACCCTGGATCTGTCTCCTCAAGCCCTATTTTAATATGCCAATACATAATTTGGAAATTAGTTCTTTGATTTTTTTTTTGTGCTTTTTAGTTTTCAATTATGTTTTAAACTACAATTTTTATTTCTACATTGTTGATGTGATAATTTTGGAGACTTTAGCATCTCTCTTGACCATGTAACTACTGTTAGTTGTATTTTTCTAAATTGCCTAAATATATGACAACTTTGTCCCCCTGTTTTTTGATGAAGATGAGTGACTTGCTTGCTTTCAAATTTCTTTTTTAACCGATCCTACATTATATTTTTGACTAAAGACAAATGATTTTTGAAATCTTAGTTTGACGCTATTTAGTATCAAATTTATGCACATAACTGATCATGAGATGTGAGGTGGTTTTTTTGCTTTTGGTACAGCCCTGGTTAATGTTTAAGTCCTCAATTTTTTTTTGTATTACATAGCTTCTTCATGGGTAATGCCTAGCTTCATTTGGATACATTTTCTTCCCTGTAATAAACATGCAGAAGCAGAATTTAGTTATTGTAAAAGAATTCAAGTTCATTTGGGTTCATCTGCAATCAACTTCAGTAAGAGTTGTATTGTGATTGGGTTAATCATTAGATATGTCTATCATCCTTATAGACTATTAAGTTTCCTTTGTGTTTTTACCTTGTACATTGATGCTTCTATATTGTTGTTAGCTTCACATGAATATAGCATAAGTTTACCTTTTTGTTTTGCTTATAATTAGTTCCCATTTTATAGCAGTTAAAACCAATTGATTTATAATACTTAAAGAATCATGCTCGCTAAAAGGTAAGCCTATCCATTGTCTTTAGTCCATAAATGCAAGCATTGGGGATTTTCCTTTGGTCCTTAATCCAATGGTGGATCTGAGGAGATCAACTGGTTAGTTTATTTTTTATTTATTTTATTTTGTAATTGGAAAGCCAATTGATGTAATCTGAAGGTTCCCATTTACTGGGGCTGGAAAGGTGATCTATAAAGTGCATAGTTTGATTATATATTCATTCTATTTATTTTTCATATTAAACAAAATTAGAGGGAAAATATCCAAGGCATGTGTTTGAGAAATTTGAATATTAAGATTTCATTTGTTTGCTAAAATAATCAGGGGACAGAAGGTGTTTTGAAGCATTGCTACAGAATACTGCGTAACAATTAGAGTAGTTTTAGAGTTTGTTATCAAGCATATAAAACTTTTGAGTCAATTTTTCATGGCTTTCAACGCAAGAAAATTCTAACATTTAAATTCATATTCGATGTAAAAGTTTATTATTTGATTTGGCAAGAAAATAAAAAATTATTTATTTGTCCTTTTATGTTTAATTAGAATTGCTAATTTGAGTTCATATAAGTCTTGATTTTAATCTACTTAGTGAATCGGATCGATTGATTAACTTAACCTTTGATTGCACAAATAGAGATGATAGGCTCATATACACCTTGACTTTGATTCTTTGGTGGTGCCATAGCTTTGAGGTGAATTGAACTGTCACAAAGGTTTCTTTGTTTAACTGTTGGTGAGATATTAAATTTAATTATTGCCGCAAGATTAGTTTAATTTAGATGTCAATATTGGTTGAGGTTGTGAACAATTTTATGGTGTTATGTTATCTAGGATTAATTTTTTGCTTGACTACTTGGGCATGTTGTGCTAAGCAAGATACATAAGAGTAAAATGTAGTTTTCTTTAATTTTTGTATATAATTTTTTTGGTCAGACTTCTTTCAGGTGTTGGATGGGATGGTTTTGAGCATATATTTTACTTTTAATTTATAAATTTTCATAAATGTAAATTATGGATGAATGAATGATTTGCATTAAAAATGAGAATTTATTTGGGTTTGATTTGTGACCCGTGTACTAAACATGCTAGTCGGATTGATTATGAATTGTGTCAACCTGGATACAATTTGTTTATTAAATGTGTTACACGGGTCATGCTCTGATTATTGGTATTATGAGTGAATTGTATACGTATCATGTCATTTTGAAATGATTAACTAGGTAGTTCATGTTAGAATTGAGAGATTTTTGTTATGAATGCGAGATAACACAACATAGTTTGATTGTCATCCCTACTTCAAAAATTGTGAATTTTTAATTTTTTCGAATGTATTTTAATTTTTTAAAATGATTTTTTATGTTATAAAGTGTCTTTAGGCATGAGTAATTGCTAGTGTGTGTATATATATATAAAGTGAATGACTCTTAATTTTCTAATTAGTACTCTAAGTAAATAGGAATTAGTGGGTGTTAATGCATTAGCCTATAACCCTACTCATTGATGTACCACATTTATTGTTGCATTTGATGGGTCATTATATTTGAAAGCATATAAAAAGGGGTCTTGGGTACATTGAGAAGATGTAAGTTGAGAAGTTATTTCTCTAACATTTTTATATTCTCTTGCCTCTTTGCAATTCTATATTTTATATATCTTAGTTTTGCAACACGTTATCACCACAAGTCCCTAGCCAATTGCAAAAAAAAAAAAAGTATACCTCTTTTATTTATCATATGTCAAATGGAGAATTAGTTTCATAATCTCTATTTACACAAAGCATGAGGTAAGTATTTACATGCACTATATTTGTAGTTTGAGCAATGCTATTGGGACCTAATTTACTGACCTAATCACTATGACCTTTGAATTGACTGTAGAGCCCATCAAACATTAGAACTCGGTGTTAATCCAATAGCTCTACTGAAGTCACATCATTATGTCAGCAAATTATGTTAAATTTTTAGGCTCAAATAATATTACTCTTGTATTTTTCTTCTCTCATAAACATTTCGTAATTGATGACTGATGCAATCTTTTGCTATGTTTTTTTAGTTAAATGATGGAATATGCATGAATTGGATTTCATAGTTCATAAATACTAATGCCTAATGATAACTTAATCGCAAGAATGTGGATGCTACTACTTTCTATATTATTTCTAACAATTATATATGTAACCAAGTATGTATTGTTTATACTTGCAGGTTATGTAATTTACATTATCATTTAGAATGAATAGATTGTTGTTTATTATATTTTTATAATTCTAATGGGATTGTTATATTTTGTATTTCGAGTTAGACTTTTCTTGGCAAAAACAATTATTCACGGCCAAAAGCAGAATTAATTCATTGTCTTAAGTAATTATGAATTCACTATCATAAGCAAAACTAATCATATATAGAAAAGTGTGCATTAGTATGCTATAAATCTTGAAGATTCAATGAAAGAAGGAAATCAAGTATCCTTGAAGAATCGCGCAAAGATAATGTTTGTCATTCGCCATCATGTATCTTTTTCAAAAATAACATTGAGTACCTCACAATAAAGGACCCAATATACGAAACAAATTGGAAGAGAGGTACGAATTCTGAAGATTGTAAGCCTCTCAATAATTTGATGCACTAAGATAGCAACGTCCGCTCAAATATGAATTGGTGAAAAAAAAAATTCTTGAAGAAGACATATTAGAAAAACATTCTCCATATTTCATTCTTTTACTGTGCTCCTGAAGTAACATATCATTAGGGTAGATCCATAATGAATTGATATAATGTGGTTGGAAATGAAATAATAATGTTATGCTTTTAAGAAAAATTATCAATCTCATTTGACCAAACATACATTATTCCCTGAAGAGAATTTGTTTAAACAATCATGAAAATAAATAGATTGATCTTGAAGACCAACTTTATATAGTTCTTGAAGAACTAATTTCTCTATACGACGTTGTATCTTGCACTTGCTATATTTCTTTGGCTTTATATTTTCTTACATACTAGTGTCTTGTACTTTATGTATTTTTGTGATTATGGACATAATTTTGGTGGCTTGGTAGAAATGGCTACCTAAAAACTAGTGGTCATGATTCTTAAAATAATGACACTAGAATGAAGATTTCGGAAAAACTACTATTATGTTGCTTAAAAGGAACTCTATCTTGACGATATTTTATAAATTGAGAAAAAATCTACAAAATTTTAAAGGCATACATCGTATCACATTATCCCTCTTATTATTTCAAGCCAAAAACTTATGTTAGAAATTTTTTTTGTTTTTTTTTATATATTTTGTGACATTATATGACCCTAATAATTGAACTACATGTTGTAATGCACCTAAAGTGCTCTGACCCAAAATTTTTAAGTTTTGCATGCTCATCTTGGACATTTAAGATCAACTTTGAATCATTGTAAATACACATGAGACCAAAAAAGAATCAAAAGATTTTTTTGACAAATGATTGTTGATGTATTGTCTATTTACAAAATAAATTGGTAACTAAACCATCCCATTATTATATTGTGAAATTATTTACATATTCAAGGTTGATATTTGCTGATTAATATTGTTAATATACATATTTTATTGCATATATGTATTGACCATGAGTCTTAGTATGCATAAATCACCTGTATGCGTAGATTTGGTAATGAATAAGCCAAGTTCATTGACTCGTTTATTACTATGAGTTATTTCATATAAGTTTTGTAAATTCTAAAAATATGTTAGTCCATTTAGTCAAGTTGAATATTGTTTCAAGTCTAATTCACTTATGTTAATACTATCATAACAGTTACAAGAGGTAACTTATTTTTGAAACTCTATTTGAAAGAATACTTTAAATCTCAATTGTATGAAATGTATGCTAGATGTTCATTTTATGTGTATTTTTAATTTGACAATTTCTGACCTTCAATTCTTAATAGAGTATTTACAATACATTAGATCTTACTAAAGGGGAAGATTATTATTTTTTTATAACCTATGAATATATGAGATAAATATCTATTTCTTCCGTGTATAAAATATTAACAAAATACATTTTTAAAACATCGAAAGTTGTTAAATTGAACACGTAGTCCAACGCTTTAAGATGTAAAGTCTATTGGATATGAGTGGGAATTTTTATGAAAATAAAAAGTAAATATGCGACATTAGAGTATATCTAGTAGCACAAGGGTTCATGTAGAGACCTGAAATTGATTATGAAGAAACATACTCACCCTTAATAGATGCATTTCGGTATCTTATTACTCTAGCAATTTCAGAATGACTCAACATGCGTCTCATGGACGTTATTACTACATATTTATATGAAAAATTAGAAACTGATATTTATATGAAAGTTCTTGAAGAATTGCAATTTCTTGAAGCAAATATATCAAAACCACAAAACATGTACTCAATTAAGCTGAAGGGAGCCTCATATGGATTGAAACAATCTGGAAGAATGTGTTATAACCGTCACAGTGAGTACTTGGTAAAGGAATGATATGTTAACAATCTCATATGCCTTGTGTATTTATTAAAAAATCAAAATATGGATTTATTATCATTGCAGTATATGTAGATAATATGAATATGATTGAAACACCTGAAGAGTTGATAAAAGCTGCTGAATATTTAAAAAATCAATTTGAGATGAAAGATCTCGGAAAAATAAAGTATTGTCTCAACTTGTGGATCGAGCATACATTAAATAAAATTTTTATCCATCAAACAACCTATACCCAAAAAAGGCCTTAAAACGGTTTAACATGGATAAAACATATCCTTTAAATACCCAATGGTCGTCTGATCTCTTAATGTCAATAAGGATCCCTTTTGTCATAAAGAGGAAAACAAAATACTTCTTGGTCTTGAAGTATCATACCTAAGTACAATAGGAATTTTGTTATACTTAGCACAATGTACTAGACCTCATATAACATTTGTTGTCAATTTGTTGGCAAAATTTTGTTTTGCACCAACTCAAAAGCATTGGAATGGCGTAAAACATGTCATAAACTACCTTTGTTGAACTACAAATTTAGGCTTGTCATACTCAATATAATCAGTCAATGATTCACATTTAGTCGGTCATGCAGATTTTGGATAACTATTAGATCCCCACAAGGCTTGTTCACAAATTGAGTATATTTTCACATGTGGTGACACAGTGATCTCATGACGATCCAAGCAAACGTTTATTGCTACATTTTCAAATCATTCTGAGATACTTGCATTCTATGAAGCGAGCCATAAATGTGTGTGGTTAAAATTT
This sequence comes from Ilex paraguariensis, assembly GCA_963454935.2. Lineage (NCBI taxonomy): Eukaryota > Viridiplantae > Streptophyta > Magnoliopsida > Aquifoliales > Aquifoliaceae > Ilex > Ilex paraguariensis. The sequence continues at coordinate 15,967 of CAUOFW020002001.1, forward strand.
GTAGTATATCACATCTGAGACATTTGTAGACACCATTTGATTACAGATTCATCAACAAACTTATTTGAAGATAATTGTAAGACCCTGTACTAAAATTAAATAAGAATACTAATATCTTAAGAGTTTTCCAAATATGAATAAAATGAGGATAAAAACTTAGAATCATTGTTGAAATATTAATCATGAAGTTTGAGTTTCGAACGGATTGACTTTTGGGTCAAACTTATTTTTTTTTTTTTTTGATGTGTTTAAGATTGATAAGGGTAACTAAATAAATATATTAATTTTTTTTTATCAAAATAATATTACCATTGAATTCGGGAGGTCGGAAAGCATTGGGAGAGGTAATATGGGATGTATTAGAAGTTAGGAAGTATTTTAGAAGTAAAACCAAATTGGAGTGAAATTGGGTAAAAAGGGGTGATAGACACTGCTTAGTATTTTGATTATAACTTTATATTTTGATGTCCAATTGATCTGAAATGTTGACAAGAAATAGTAGACATCTAGGGCTACATAAATGTATTTCATGAAAAATTTCCACTTCGACCTCTAAATGGATCAAAACTGACCTGGAAGTCGCACCAAAAATCTGTGAACAGTACGAAGGAAACCCGATTTTTTTCTGAACAGAAAATATCGGGTTTTGCTCGATTTTCTTGCCCTATAAAAACCTAATGTCGTCCCTTTAGCATTCATTTCACCCCTCCAAACCCTAGGAACCATTTTAGAGGAAGAGAGGAAGATAGAAATACCAATCAAGAGGGATTTATACCTTGTAGAAATCAAAACTTCAAATTCTTCAAGAATACATTCTCCTCCCATTTTCTTCCATTCTTGCTACCCTCTCACCCAAATCTTTTGAAACCCTAGGAGGAGAAGATTAAGAGGAAAAGAAAGGAGAGCAAGAAGGTCTTGAAGCTTGGGTCTTAGCTTGGAATCTTGATTTAAGGTAGGGGATTTTCTCTCAATCTCTCACATTGAGGCTAGATATATATCTATAGATATATATATATGTATATAGATATATGTTTCTTCACTCTCCTTCTCATATATATAATATGAAATACATGATTCTTGTTCTATTTATAATAAATGCCATGTTTTGAACAATATGAAGGGTGGGTAACCACCAAAGCTCTATTGATTTTTTTTTATCTTCAAAGCCCTAGTTTTCAAGAAAAGGGAATTTTCTCCTAATTTCTTCTTTTTCTTTGATTTTAAAACTTTAGTGTTGAATATTGTATAACAAAATGATATAGATTCACGAGAAGCAATCAACATACATGGTACGGGGATGAACCAAAAATACATGGAATCGGGAGTTGGGTCGTTCTTGCCGATGCATTGGTATGGGACAATGCTTAGGGAGAAGCCCTTCTTAAATAGCTTAAATTAGAATTTTGTTTATCGATGCTAAACTCACTTTATTCTTTTAACTGATTATTGCTATTGCTTAAACTTGAGATCTCTTTTAAAATGTCACTGTTTTCATTCCAAACCTATATATATGTTAGTTGTGAAATGAGACCGACCGTTTGCTATGTTTTTCAAACCTTGTTTGAGTTGAGAGGATTTTCCTACAGAACTTCGTGCTCACCCCCTACAAATAAATTTTTTTTCAGATTTCACACTTAAGGAGGAGTTAGGAGCCGAGGAGCCCACCCATTGGAAGACTCCGCTTGACGGGGATGTGGATCCCGAGGTGGACGCTTAGAGCGACACTTTTATTTTGTTCTAGACTAGATTATGCTTAGAATATCCTTTTGAACTCTAGTTCATTTCTGTTATTTCCGCTGCGTTATATTATTACATTTTGGAGATGTAAAGGCCAAGATTAGACCTATTAATTTGGGATGATAGTGTGGATATGACATATGATGAATACAAGTTTATTCTATGATGGAAAAATGGACCCGGTGTGGTCAATAGTTATGCATATGTGGACCCGGTGTGGTCAATTGTAATATAATTGTACAGGTTGTGTTTTGGGTAGAGCTCCCCGTACAAAAGAGACTCTGTCCAAATTTTGTTAAAATATGAATGGTTGATGAATGAAACTTTCGTCGTGATGAATTTTACTTAATGCTCTCATACGGTAAATGATTTTTAGAATGTAATGTCACACACGGGGGTTTTTGGGGCGTTACAATAACGTTACTTGTATTATACAAATTAAAGGAGAGTTTATCAAAGGTGATAGAACCAAACATATTTTACAAAACTTTTTCTACACTCATGAACTCCAATAGAGCTATGAAATAGAAGGAAACCAGATACGATCTAATGAAAATCTTATAGATCTATTAACTAAAGTTTTACCGTCATCATAGTTCAAGACATTGGTATACAACATTGGAATGCGTAGAGTTTGTGACCAATCTAATTGATTTCGGGGAGAATTTCATTAAGGGGAGCATCCACATCAAGATACAAGATAGATGCACGTTATACTCTTTCCTTCATCTAAGTTTTGTCCCATTGGGTTTTCCTAACAAGGTTTTAATAAGGTAGAATTAGTGTGTTCAATGCTATTCTAAAATTCAACTGAATATGTTCTTTTTTTTCCTTCGCTAGGTTTTCTCTCATAGGGTTTTCCTTGCAACATTTGAACAAGACATATTATGTTAACATAATAGTCATTCAAGGGGGAATGTTATGTGTGTGTATATATATTACCGATAAAAGTACCTTAATATAAAAAAATTTTGATTCACTATTTTTTCCTTATAAAAACCTATAAAGGCTAACACGTTATTTTGTATTCAAATATACAAATTATCATTATATCTCTATGTATTTAAATAACAAACTAATTTCTAACAAATTATGTAAATCTCTCTATCTTTGCAAAACTTTTGAATGCTCATATTTAACATGACATATAAAAAAATATTATTCTTTTTTTTTTCAAAACTCTAATATTAATACACATCAAAACTCCATTGACACAATATCATCTTTAATGCCTAAAAATTCTTTATTCGCAATCAAAGTATTTAGTAAAAAATTATTTTGAGGCACACAGTAAAAACAAGAAAGACAAAAAAAAAATTAAGAAAAGAAAAATCAATAACCCTCACTACTTGGTTTTTTGAATGAAAGAATCACATAAAACTCAATATCCATTGATATACCACCTTTATTGTTGTATTTGATGAGTCATTATATTTAGAAGCCTATAAAAAGTGGTCTTGGTTACATTGAGAAGATATAACATTTTTTTTATTCTCTTGCCTCTTTATAATTCTATATTTTATATTCTCTTAGTTTTACAACAATATATATTTGAATACTTAAAATTAAAACTTCTACTAACACCCCTTGAATTTAGATTATAATATTTCCCTAACATTCTCTTTAGTTTCTAAAATATCAATGCATATTCCTGTAATTTATGGATGCATTTCACTAATTACTCTTACCGTCAATCTCATTATTGGTAAACAAAAAAGTATATGATGTAACTAGATATTCTCTTGTGAATTACAAAACTTACTCTAAACTGTCTATATAAACCAAGATGGGGTAACTTCAATTTCGTTATATGTTCTTATTAAGGGTTGGTCTCCAAGACAACACAAGTAGCTCAATTTGATGAAATTGAATATTTAATCATGTGTTCATCTAACAAAATTAAACATTAATTTGATAAAATTCCATATTATTTTTAATAAAAAGGAAGGTATATTTGGTCTTAATTCTATAAAATTGAATATTAATTTGGTGTCGATTGATGAAATTGAATGTACATTTGATGCTAAATTAATAAAATAACATTAAATTAAACTAATTCGACAAACTAAATTAATAAATTAAACATTAAATTAATTTGGTAAAACTATAGGTTAATTTAATGTTTATTTGATAAAAATAAATTTTAAAAAGTTAAAATTAAAAAATAATTTGGTGTTAATTCGACAAAACCGAATATTAATTAGATAAAATTGAATGTTTATTTGATAAAATTGAATATAAATTTGATAAACTTTAAGATCAAATTTGTGTTGATGTCTAATATTAATTTGATATAATTTAAGGTCGATTTAGTATTGAATTGATGAAACTAAATGTTAATTCAGTGTTAAATTAGTGAAATGATGTTAATTTGATGAAATTATATGTCAAACTAATGAAAATTGAATGTTAATTCAATAAAATTAAAGGTTAATTTAGTTTTAATTTGATAAAATTGAATGTTAATTGGATAAAATTCAATGCAAATTTGGCGAGATTGAATATTGATTTGAGGAAACAAAAATGTTAATTGGATAAACTTTAAGGGAAATTTTCTTTTATATTTAATGAAATAGAATATTAATTTGGTAAAATGGAGTGTTGATTAGATAAAAGTGATATTTATTTGATAGCATTAAAGGTCAATTTGGTGTTATTTTGATAAATTAACTATTATTTTGATAAAATTGAACGTTAATTGGATGGATTGAATGTCAATTTGATGAAAGTGGATATTAATTTTACAAAATTTAATGTTAATTTGATAAAATTAATGGAAAATTTTTTGCTAATTTAATAAAAGTGAATATTAATTTGTTGTTAAATTGATAAAACTATATGTTTTTTTTCCAGGAGAAAATTGTATGTTAATTGAACAAAATTGTATGTTAATTTGATGAAATTAAATGTTAATATAATAAAATTTAAGGTCAAATTGATATAAATTTTATATATTTTTTTTATTTTTTTTAATATAACCTCGATGATAGGAGGAAAAATTTTATAAATAAAAATTTAAGAATACAGCTAAATAGGAGGGAAGATATTACCTTACCCCTAAAATGCAATTTAAATACAATGCATCATAGTTTGATAAATAAATAAAATCCGACATTTTGAATTTTTATTCTGTAACTTAACCAGAATAGGAAAAAATAATTTGATAATAACTTGATGCAATTATATAAATAATGGTTGTACATGAAATGAACACATAAACTCATCAGGTAAAAAAATTTGCGATCATGGTTAGATACTTAGGTTTGGTCATAATAGGGGTAAAAATGAAAAAAAAAAAAAAAGAATTAAATTATATGCGGGAGTTTGATTAAGACAGTAATATTTTAGAAATTAAAAAGGACATTAGTAAAATATAACTTAAATTCAGGGAGTGTCAGTAAAATTTACCCTATGTGAATTTGTTAAAGAGACTATAAGTATGTATAGGATAATAAGATCTAGTAGGAGTAACATTAGTCTTAATTTTGTGCAAAATTCTCTAACTTATATATTCAGATTTGCCGTCTTTCATTTGGGGGTGGAAGTGGGGGTGGGTGTTGGTAGGCCTGTCAATGGATCAGATTGTGATCTAAATTTAATTTGATTTGAATCTGATTAATCGGATATGGATAATATTTTGTTATAGATAATCTGAATTCGAATTCGATATTTTATATTTTATAGATTCAAATATGGATTTGAATTTGGATATAATTATATCCGATCTAATTATGATCCGATTCGGATTATTTATATATTTTTATATAAATATTAAAAAAATTAGTTGAAATTTAGATATAATTTGCTCAACTTTAGATAATTAAGTTATATGGATTTTTGGATCGGATTTTGGATTGTTAATAGATTTGGATATAGAATACAAAAATAGAATTTGTCAGATTATTTGATTGAATTAAAATTGGTTGTTTGAAATTGAATTTGGATATTAATCAGTTAGAATTTAATTCAAGTTCGATCCGTTGATAGGCCTAGGTGTTAGAAAATAGGGGATAGTGACAAGTAAACATGTAGAAGTCTATAAATGGATTGGATTTTGATCTGAATTTGATTTGAACTCGAATCTCATTAGTCGGATATGAATTGATTTTTTTTTTTTTATCAATTATTTGAACTTGAATCAGATACCTTATGTTTCATAGATTTAAATTTGAATATATCTTATATTTGATCCAACTATGATTTAATCAAAAATATTTATATATTTTTTGTATAAATATTAAAAAAATTAAGTAATTATTTGAAGAAATTTAGTTAAATTTTGGATATAATTTATTAAAATTTAGTTAAATTAAGTTATTCATGTTTGGATAAAATTTCACTGATTTGATGACCTTAAAGTCTGTATTTAAGTTTTTATACGCCACAACATTACATTGCGGGCAGGTATTGGGATTTGGAAATCAATCTTCTCCAAATAGGAATAAGATTTTCTCCTACTTCCCATTTTCTTTGGTTGGTGAACTATACAAATAAAGAATTTACTGGTTAGTATGGAAGTTTTCAAATCAGGAAATGAGGAATTTTGGGGGTATAGGATCTGTGGGAAGCTTTATCTGGAGGGATGTTGTGCTTATTCGGAGTGAGACATTTTCAAATACATTTTTACTCAATGCACTCAAAAGTCGATCACTTTTAATAGATTCAAATATAATTAACTATTTATAAGCGAATATTTTGCCTATACGTAATGGGTAATACCGTAATATATCTTTAATTGAAATTGAGAAAAAAAATATATACATACAATAAAATACGATATAATTTAAATCTAAAAAAATAAACAAAATGACATATTTTTTGCCGTTGAAATCTCTTTAAATTTTACTTTAAAGTTAATTTGACGGTTAATAGTAATAACTCAAATTTAATAAGAAAAATAGATCACTTGACCCTAAAGGTGTATTTGGAATGACTTTTTAAAAATACTTTTAAGACTTATAATTTTTCATAAGTACTTTGAAAAAAAAAGTAGAATTTGGAACCAGCCCACCACCACCTCCATCGCCCCACCACCACCACCACCATCGCCACTATCAGCACTGTCGCCATCCCACAGTGGTTTTAGGACTTATAACAATGATTGTTAAAATTGTTGAAATTCAGTTGATTCTAAAGATTTATGGTACCAAAGTAGGCTAGAAAATTAAGGAGCATCCCTTGTCAGGAAGTCGGGAAGAGAGTTTGATTCTCTCTAATGTATATACATATATATTGAGGTAAGTACATCCCATTATATATCATTTGACTGGTAGCCATAAAATAAGTTTCAAATTTCATTAATTTTGATAAATTTTGATTATTTGTTGTTGATTTTATTAGACAATCACTATTGTATTCTCATGGGTTTGACTAATATTGGATGAGATTCAATATATTCAACTATGCTTCGCAAAAATCTATCATTATCTAAATTATTCAGTACTTATCGACAAAAAATAGCAGGTTTAAATTTGATCTCATTAAATTCAGGTGATAAACAGGTAGATCATAAACGCGTTATTTTTTATTGATATATCTTAACTTGTTTATTATCCATAATCCGTTTAATAAATTTTATGAATAAATGTGATGACAAACGTGAAAAATGGGTTTACTAATGACAGGTTTAAATATTTTTTGTGTGAATCCGAATCGACTTTAAATGACTTATTTATTTAGTAAGGACATGGGTCGTATCGTGTAACCTATTTAATAAATGAGTAACAATCAATTTTACAATTTTTACTTATTTAATAAACAAATCGTATATTCATTGAGTGAGTTTTAACGTGAATATGTTAAGACTCGACATAAATGTAATTAACCCAACATAATTGTCAGACTTACATTCAGTGTTAAAAGGTTTAACTTAACGGAAATCGTTGGGAGATCACCATTTGAACAAGTAATATACAGAATCCTATCCCCCATTACGTGGATGTGAGAATATTAGGTGTTGAGAGATGTGGTAGCCTGTGTGTAAAAATATGGATCTGACCCATGACAAGCAGGGTCAAAGCTTCGGATCATGATTATGGATTGGCCTATAAGAGTTATCAAAACAAGCCGAGAATCGTATTGGAGCTCCATCGATGAGCCCCAAAAGTTCAAATATCAACATTGTTTTGTACAAGTCATACCTCACCACCTAAACCACCACCAACCAGAGGAGTAAATATATGTGAGACGTTATTATACTAAGTACTAACTTATTTTTGGCTGATTTACCAGATATACGTGATTGTTTGTTTGGTTCATTCGTTTTCAAGTATTTTTGACTAACTCACTGTGATACATGATTGTTTGTTTGGTTTATTCGTTTTCAGGCGTCGAAGGAGTCCAAAGATGTAACTCATCATCTTCTTAGTTGCGGGTATTGTCCTACAGGGACACAAAATTAAGATCGAGACTATTGAAAAACCTCCCAACTAACCAGGAATAGATTTAACCAACCAGAGTGACTTACGCCACATTTCCACTAAAGTCCAACTCAATTAAGCATAACCCCGAAGGTTGTTGGTGGTTGAGGGGGACCAATTATTGTAAGGTTGCACTTGGTTTTGCATTTAATTTTATCTTGAAACTTGGGAATAGTATATGATTCTTGCAATTATTCTAAGCCGAACATTCTTTAGGTACTTTTTTTTTGGCCCTTTTATTTTTTGTAAAACATTTTTTTCTTTAAAATACTTTTCTTTTGAGCATCGTTTGTTTTGTATTTTTTGTTTTTTTAGTCCAATTTTTCTTTCTTCTCGAAAGCTTACTTGTTTGTATAGCAATCTACATATGCCTATATAAGTGTATTATTTTCGTGCTGTAAATGAATTTGGACAAGGGCAGCCTAAGACATTTTAGGGTATAAAGTAGAAATAATAAATGAGGGTTTTTTAGAGGGATTTGGAGGCCGGTCCCCGGGCCTAATAGGATTTTTTTAATAAAAAATCCACTTCCTAATTTTTTTTTGAATTAGTTTCCTGTTAAAAAATCAAAATAATGGACGTAAGAAAAACCATTTACAATTGCAAAAAAAAAAAATGACAATATCATCCCGAATTTAAACACCTATTTTAAAAAATTACGTCATCATAATGTATATGTTTCTCTATAAACATAAATCGTAAGACAGATATACTAAAAAAAAACAAGTACATAATTAAATATATATATACATTCAAGGCAAAAAATAATAGGTACGGAATAAAAAAATACCTTGTACACAATAAAAAATATAAAAAATAACAGTTATGAAATAATCGTCAAACAAATACACTAAAACACAAATTGTTAATTTACCTTCTTCTCTATAAACACATATCGTCAAATAGATACACTAAAACACAAATCATTAGATTGGTAAACTAAAACACAAATTATCTGATGTCAACATAATATCCAAATTGCTTGGTTAACGAGTTTGAATTTTAAAACTGATAGACAATATCGAAAAAACTCAATAACAAACTGTAACGCTCCAAAACACACCCTAAACAGCATTACATTCTAAAATCATTCATATCATGAGAGCACTAATATAATCCCTTAATAAACAAGACTTTATTTGTCATCCACGAATATTTATAACATTGAATCCTTAGCTTTGATGTGAAGAACAAGAATATTTGATCTTGAATCATCCTTGAATCTCTTGTTTTTCCCTTCATTTCTTCTTCTCTAATGCTCTCTAGGGTTTCAAGAAGTGTGGGGGTGTGAGAAGAGTGAAGTAAATGAGAGCAAATGAGATGAAAATGAGTTTAAAACATAGCAGCTCCAAAAAACACTGTTTACAGGCTGTTTTGGGTTTCTCCAAATATACGATTTTACCACTAAGAATCTTCGATTTGATCCATATGACTACCCTAAGGTTTGTCGACGTTCCGGATTCATTTTTAAATTTATTTTAACCTAAAAATATTTATTTTTATGATTTATCTCAAAACCCAAGTCAATGTACACCCGAAACACTAAAGTTTTTATTTTACCCATTCGAATCGGTTATTAATGAAGTTTTGCGACGTTTTACAAATAAAATGTGATAAAGGGTGTTTCTTAAAGCCTTTTATACTTATTTGAAGCCTAAAAGTACTCATTATTCTTATATTTTGATTTATGATGCAAATAGAGACATTAAATGCAAAACGAAGCTAATTAGACTATTTCAACATCTTTTCGTTATCTGAGCATAACTCTCTCATCCAAACTCCGATTGAGATGATTCAAGATGCTATGGAATGAAACGAAAGAATTCTAAAACTTTTATGTTTTGAGTTTTGAGAGATATTGACTGCATCAAGGTCTAAATCGAGCTTGAAATTGCAGCAGTGCACTGTTCACATGCACTGTTCACAGCTTGTCTTCGTTCCTTTTCCATTTTCAATCCATTCCTAAGACAACCAAATCCATCTCAAACCTCTCCAACACATATTTCTACACCAAACCTATTTAATACAAGTTTTAGGACCTAAAATTTCATATTTTCACTAACATTTTAAATCTCTACTTTTTTAATCTACCAAATTCAAACACACATCACTACATATATCCACATTGTTTTTACCACAATTATTTCTTATATATCTATATACATATATAAAAGAAAGTGCAGGGTGTTACACCAACGCCAAAAAAAAAATATTTTTAAGCTGAAATCATGTGATGAGAGACAAAATGAGTAATAAAAATTAGTAATTAATTAATCTCTTAACATTGATGCCCACATAGGACCGCGTACAAGTTTTTCCAAAAATCAGAATATATGTTTTTATACTAAAATTTCAGTAGAACTAAAATTAGTTTACATACCAAAGGAGGGACCCTAACCTAATTTATTATTTTTTAATGTTTATCATTAATAATAAATTTATTTTTTATTTTTTGAAATGAAAAAAATATTAATTAAAATTTTATATTCAAGCTTTTGTTATCATAATCGAACTTAATGATAAGAGAGACAAGGAGAGAGAATAATTAAAAAATTAGGATGATAATATTAAAATTGACCTTTTTTTTCGAGTTAAGACTTCATTTTTAATTTTGTGGGCCAGCACAATATATAAGAAGTTTTGGTGAAAAAAGTTCTGCAAGCAAAACATTTTATGAAAAAGTCCATTTGGATATAAAAAGACGTTAAAACCATTTTATTAAACTAAAAATGAAAAACGAAAAGTCAATATCAAAATCTTTTTTTTCTGAAATCGATAAAGCTAATCCCTAATTTCTTGCATAGCATTAAACACCAAACTCTTCACATTCTTAACTGGGATTTTTCCACAATCGACTAATTCTTTGAATTTTGAAAAGATAGACATTGGCTCTGTTTTCATTCCACAGTTTTCTGAAGGTGAAGGTGCACTACTGGTTTCAGAGTTTTGGTGGGTAAAATTCTGCGTACACCTAAAGTTTTATTTATGTAGTTGTTTGCATATAGCCCAACATGAAAAATTAGAAGCCCAAATTTTTCATGTGTTTTATGGATTTTTTTGAACAAAAAGCATCACATTTTCTTATTCTTATTGTGTTTTCAAAATATAATATCATATAGTAATTTCATATGATTTTCTGTTTATTGTCAAATAAATGAAGTCCCAAATCAGAAAACCCCTAACCTATATTTTTTGTTAAACCTTATTTTTTTTCACCGGAATTCACATCTTAACCAAGTATGATGCAATATTTTGAAACATTGCATTTGTTGAGGATGTAATACACAGAGTTAGAAATATGGAATAAATTCTAATCCATAGAGTTGCAATATGTAGTGACAACCTATTGTTAATAATCCATAGGGCTACAACATATACTTAATTTTAAACTTGTCCTTATATGACCAATTATTGGATTAACTCTATATTCAATTGATAATTTGGAGTAATTTTTATAGATGTTGACAAAATTTTTATGTTATTGTAATCACCTGAGATAGAGTGACATTGTAATGTTACATTGAAATTTCATTCTATTTTTTGGTATGGACTTTGTGAATTTGTCGAAATGCATCTTAACCAAGTATGATGTAAATATTTTGGAACATTGCATTTGTTGAGCATTTAATACACGGAGTTACAAATATGGAGTAAATTCTATTCCATAGAGTTACTAAATGTAGTGACAATCTATTGTTGAGAATCCATAGGGCTACAACACGTATTTTATTTTAAACTTGTCCTTCTTATATGACCAATTATTGGATTAACTCTATATTCAATTGATAATTTGGATTAATTTTTACAGACGTTGACAACATTTTTATGTTACCATAATCACCTGAGATAGAGTGACATTGTAATATTACATTGAAATTTTATTCTATTTTTTGGTATGGACTTTGTGAATTTGTCGAAATCCATCTTAACCAAGTATGATGCAATATCTTGGAACATTGCATTTGTTGAGGATTTAATACACAGAGTTAAATATGGAGTAAATTATATTCCATAGAGTTACTGTATGTAATGACAACCTATTGTTGAGAATCCATAGGGCTACAACATCTAATTAAGTTTAAACTTGTCCTTCCTATATGACCAATTCTTAGATTAACTCTATATTCAATTGATAATTTTGAGTAACTATTACAGACGTTGACAACATATATATGTTACCGTAATCACCTAAGATAGAGTGACATTGTAATGTTACATTGAAATATTACTCTATTTTTTGGTATTAACATGTTTTTTTGTGAAATAAGTGTGATGTCACAGTATGTTGTAACTTTGTTGTTTAATGGGTGGGTCCATTGAATTTGTTGAAAATTCAATGGACTTTGTGAAGCTGTGAAATAATTATATGAACATATTTTTCACGAATTCATTGTAAAATTAAAAACAAAAAAAAACGAACCTGAATTATGAAGATACCGAAGAAATGATGAAACCTCTATTTGAATAACAAAAAATGGGGGTCGGGTGGCTGTTTAACAAAGAAAGATTTGAAAAAACAAGATATGTAAAAATAATATTATAGTTTGAATTAATATATATTAAAAATGATAACTGGAAAAATATATTTATGAAATCTTTTTAAAATTCAAACTCTAACTTGCCTATTAAAATAGGAAATTTTTTCGGTCAATATAAACAGAATCTTAACAAAAAAAAATGGAAACTACTAAATATTGCATAACACAAGTAAAGGGCATTTAGGTATTACTAAAATATTCAAATTTGAAAAAATGTACTTGATCACCAAATCTTTCGTAGACAGTATACTTAATAACTTAAAATTTTGGACGATGGACTTTTCGAGGAATATTTCATAAATATGTATTCACCCACAAATTTCACTTTTTACTTGGTATTAAATTTAAGTTTTTTGCCGGGCTTATTTTTTATGAATTCGAATTTTGTATTTGGACTATTACTACTCATCTAAAAATTATATGGCTTTCTTCAAAATGGGGCCTAAAACTTAGACTTTAGTGGCCCAGTGATTGGGCTGGCCTTGAATATGGATCAGTTTTGTAAGAAAATAAATACATATGTTTTTATTTTTTTGACAATTATGTTTTTTGTGCTTAAAAAATTTGCTTTAGAAAAACTTATCAAATGGTACATATGCATTTTGCACTTGAATTGTCAACGTTGGTATGAAATGGAAAGCATTGCATGCACGACGATTAGAGTTTGATTTTTCAAAATTTGAATCATATTAGTAGGATTATTTTTTTGATAAATTATACAAAACGAATCCAAATACATGATATGTAATATTTGATGAATTAGAATTTAAATATACTAAAATCTGATCCAATTATACCCCGATCCAAATTATATATATAGGGGTGTGTATGAATGCGTGTGGATATATGTTGAAATTAAGTGCATAATTTACGAAATTTAGTTGAACTTCAGATGTGATTTGCAAACTATTCAAATCTAAGCTATTTAGATTTTTCGGACAGAAATTTCAACTTTTAATTGGTTGAGATACGTATTGTTCCAACCAAATCCGTCAGATCTTTAGGATTAAGTTGCATCCGGCCTTTCAAATCAGATTTGGATTATGAATGATTGAATCCAAATTTAAATCTGATCTATAGCCTTGTCTAATTTTGATTTTTTTCTTCAAGACTCATAGACTTTTAACTTTTTTTTTTTGATAGACAAAACCACTCTGAAACTTACACTTAAAAGTGTAAGCGGCAAAAGATATTATACACACACATAACCCCAAAACTATCTGATGTGGGATAGCCCCAGCCCACTTGGTGGATAGACCTCTAACTTTTGAACGGACACATCTAGAGGCATCACGTGTCATTAATGACGTGATATCACTAGTACACCCAATATTTACTCGTAGGCTAGACACCCTTCTTGGCATTTTATGTTCTCCGTACCCAAATATTTCTCTCTTTTCCAGCTTTTTGGTTGGCCTAATTTATTATATATACGGGTGAATGACACTTTACATCTTTAAAGATTTTTAGATTCTCAATTTATATTCTAAAAGATTGAAATTTTCAGATTAAACCTTCAATCAGGCAAAAATGTAAATTCTTTATATTTTCATTATATTTGTATGTTATTAAATTTTAAGTATTTTACATAAAAATTTCATACTTAATTTTGTCAAATCTGACCGCATTGCGACTGTTTTATGTGATTGAAGGTACCATTTGGAAATTTTAATCTAACAAGTCTGAGAGTGAGAGCGAGAGCGAGAGCGAGAGAGAGATTCATGCACATTGTGTGGGAGGAGTCTGGCCCAACTAACAACCAGGAGCGTTAATGATTCCCTATTTCCATGCATAGTGCAAAGTATCCCTACAGCCTCAATTTTGAATAATGTTAAATAAATTTAAAAATTCAATTTAAAATTTTAATTTGATGATGTGGTTATTATATTTGTTATTAATTTAACTTGTTAGTCCTAGTGCTTATTCTTGGAAACATGAAATGCAAAAGATAAAGTGAACGACAGGGTAAGACACGGACTATATCGCTCTTTTTAGACACTACAAGAAAAATGTTTTTTAGCGGCAAAAAAAGTCATCGCTAAAAGTGAATAATTCGCCACTAAAAATTTTTTGTGACAAAAAAATTTGGTTGCCAATTTATCGCGGCAGGCTCGTCACTGAAAGTTTTTGACGATTAACTAAAGTATTGTCGTTAAAGTACATTTATCGGGGACAAAAAACTTAGTCGCTTAAAAATTCATTTACTTGTCACAAAAAAACCTTCGTCGTCGAAAAAATATTATATTATGGTTATATATTTTCTCTTTAGTGATGACATAATATTTGTCGCTAAAAATCAAGGTACATTTTTTGCGACTAATATATTTTCGACGCCAAATAACAAATGAACAAATTTTATAAACAGGTAATATAACACGACTCGTTTAACCAGTTTAATTTTAACCTAAAGAAAGAGGAATTTCTAGTCAAATCTCACATAAAAATCAAACTTTAAGGTTAAAAAACAAGGCAAGAGGACACTGTCTTTTATAGGCAAGTCAACCCTCTTCATCTCACCTCATTTGTCAATGTGAGACAAAAACAAAAGATATTGATTTTCCTTTGTCTTTAAACTGCTCCCCATCTTCCCTTATTTTGTTTTTGAACTACTACTTTACTTATTTTTCTTTTTCTTTTTTTTTTGTATTGATTTCTTTACATCTTTTTTTTGGCTAATTTTTTAAAATAATTATTAATTTATTATTACATTAATTTTATTTAAACGGGTAAACGTGTGATAAACAGTTTGACAGGTCTTACCCAAACACAACTCGTAGAATGTCATTGTTAAAAAACAAATTTGTTGTAGTGAGACGATCCACACCCCTTTATGAATGAAACATAGCGCAGAATGTAACAACGCATTGTCCCAAGGATACAATAGCTCAGTTTATTGATTGTTACGTCACTTAGATCTGCACAATCGAATGAAACATAAGCTTAACATGATATTTTTTAATATTGTTTAGAAACCTATGCAGTAGAGAAATTGTAACTGATATCATGTTGTATTTTATCTATATTGAAATAAATATATATATACATAATTTAGGTAATATGCCGTAATTACTCCCATATTTAATCATATAATAACTAAAAAAAAAATGGCTGATGGAAAAACTAACTGTTAGAACTTTTAGTATTCAACAATTTAATTTTTAATATAGGAGTTATGATGGGTAATAATTAGATAAATAAAATATTAAAAGTGGGTTTAATATTACCTGGCCATGGAGTAGGCTGGTTAGTGTGTTTCGTAGAGTTTAGGAACTCGTATCTCCTCCGCTTGTCCCACCCTTTGTGCATGTGAGAGTCCCAAATGTCTCACTTTAATTCAAATGCTAGATAACACTAGTATATATATATATACACTCAAGTATTTTTAAAATTTTAATCGATGTGTGATTGAGTTCCCACATTAAAAACACTCTAACATTTGTTGAGACTCATTACCTATTTAATTGTAGGGATTCATTAAGTCAAGTTTTAAAGTCAATTTTGTAAGTTTATTTAACATTTTTCCTAAATTTTAAATTTATGTATGTATGTGTATATATAGGGATTCATTAAGTAAATTTTGTAAGTTTATTTAACATTTTCCCAAAATTTATCTATATATATATTGCCAAGCCCTGGACATCAATACAATGAACATAAATAATCTGTTTCTGATAACATCTGTATCGAGATGATCACAAGTTTCCTGTTTTCCCTTAATTTGGTCAATAGGAAGGAAGGCAAACCAGTGCACGAACAAAAAAAGTTATTAACTAGATAAGGTTTTGGGTTTCAACTCCATCCTCAGTAACTTCATATAATTATATCCTAATAATTATAATTATATTTGGTTCAATATGTATTTAAGTGAGTTATAGAGGTTGATTGGATTAATTTTGAATAAGACGGCAAAAATAAAATATGAAACTTTATAGAGTACAATGACAAAACATGATTCATAACTAGTCAAATTATTGGCACAATAGTTGGCTTTGTTAATGTTATCGATACATGTAGGAATTTCTAAACTATCCCAACTTTCTCTCACTTTCCTGTCCCACCCATACATTTACTGTAAAAACGGTGCCTATGAAATTTTCTCTCATCAAGCACTAAATTTTTAATTTTAAATTATTTATTAACAGTGCATTAATCTCATCAAATCATTCTATATGTCTTATGTAACTATTCTCATGAAATTAATATATTTCATCCTCTTTAATTTGGCAAAGTATTGTATAATTTTAAAAAAAAAAATTAGGGTCCCGGTTGGTAGGATAAGTAGTGGTAATAGGTGATGAGGGTGAGGGTGAGGGTGAGGGTGAGGGTGAGGGTGAGCGTGAGAGTGGGGGTGGCGCTAGGAATGGTAGGATAATTATAAGAGAGATCGAAACGGATGCCTTAGGTGAAATTCTTGGATGATATTTTATTAATTATGATAATATATTATATTTTTTTATTTTTATTAAAATATATTTACTTAAAAATTAATTTCTTGTTATTTAAGATGCCAACTTACTATTTAAATTTATGTATGTAAATTTTTTAACATATCAATTAGATTTATAAAATTCATTTAAGGACTAATTGTCATTAGAATAATAAGAGAGTATATTTGATGTTCAATACTAGACACTCTACCGATGTTATAGCAACAGAAAAAAGTTATTAAAATATTCAATTTAAATTTAACTTATCAAAAGATAATCAAATTCTAAAAACAAAATATCAAAATACATACTTTTCAAGTTAATCAAAGTAGTTGAAAATAATATACAAAAAAAAAATTATTACATAGTTTTGTTATACATGACAAGTTCCAAGACACGAATAGTATTATGATTAATATAATGAATCTCATATTAGTATGAAATTCATAAAAATAAAAATTGACTTCATTGAAATTATGTCTATAAAATAAAATTTAGGGGCCCGAAATAGAAAATTTGAAAATTTTGATTTCATTGAACATTGGTATAAAAGTTTTATTTAGGACCTTAAAAATAAATCTAGACTTAATTAAACTTGAATTTAAATTTTTTAAAAATAATTTAAAATTAAGTAAACCTAAATAAAAATAAATAAATTGAGGCCCCCAAAAATAAATCTATATTTGTATTACATAACTCATAAGTTGAATTTGGGAAGCCCTCGTGGCAATTAGTTCAATTCAACAAAAACTTGTCCCAATTAGTTGGGATTGCGTACAAGAATTTTTTTTTTTGTTGTGCTCCATGAAGGATTATATTTTGAGAAAATTTTAACTATACCTTTTTTAATTTATCATACCTTCAAAAACACCTTTTCTATTATTTAAAACACCACCGACACCGCTATTAGTTTATATTTAAACATTACTGACACCTCGTGTCGTTAAACTACCGTTTCTAACAAAAAAATTCATCAAAAAATAACAAAATTACCCCTACATAAACCCTAAATAATTTTTCTATATAAAATTCAATTAAAACTTGAGACGATTAAAATTTATTTTTTTACATATTAGAATTTGTGCCGATTAAAATTCGATTAGAGTTGCTTAATTTTTTATTTTTTTTTACGTATAAAAATTCAAGCCTATTAAAATTTGTTTTATGTATGAAAATTTGTGTCGATTTGAGCTCTACCTGAACTGGTAGCGTTGATTAAAATTAACTTCAAGCTGATTAAATTTTATATTTTTTTATTTATTAAAATTTGTGCCAGTTAAAATTAAATTCAAAATTTGAGTCAATTAAAATTTATATTATTTTATATATCAAAATTTGGTCGATTAAAATTCAATATGTATTGATTAAAATTCATTTTTAATCGATTCAAATTTTAATACGAAAAAAAATAATTTTAATTGACTTGAATTTTAATATGTGAAAAATGAAATTTAATTATTTCAAATCGAATTTTAATATGTAAAACAATTTAGAAAATAGAGGGGGTCCCATTGAAAATATGCTTAACTTGAATGAGTGTGAATGAAGTTTTTCCTAATACATATCATGAACAACTTAGTAAAATTGTATTTTAGTTTATACCATTAATTTGATAAGGGTGCCAGTGAAAAATCAAAAAATAGAGAAAGTGTTTTTGAAGATATGATAAATTAAAAAAAGTCTGACTGAAATTTTCCCTTATATTTTTCATTAAATCGCAGGTAAAACTCTCAGCAATTGATTGCTCATAATAATTTAAACCAATCAATATGCCAATACTCAAGCAGCTTAACCCTCTTATTATTTCTATTGATTGGAAAGATATGATGGAATTAATAGAACAGGAAAAACAGTTTGAATAGCTAAATAGACTATAGATTGTAGTTCCACAGATTAAATGCTCTAGATCAAGTGAGTGTCAATTATAATAAATTGAATAAAACTTAGGTGATAACTAGACAGGCTAAAGAATAAGAGTCACTCTCATCAAATAAGCAGCCAGTTATCATATCATTAATTCACTCTCCAACGGTCCTTCTCCCTCTTACTTAAAAAATTTAAATCCCGTGAACCAAGTATGTAATATTACCCTTATAGAAAGGACCCACAACTAAATAAGAGTACGTGTTTTTCCTTCGTCCTAAAGTTATAAATTCTTATTTAATTATCATAGAATCTTAGGCCGACACTTTATCAATCAAGGTGGATAGCATTCAAAAATGTATTGACTTTAATCACTCCTAAGGTGTCACTTTCAATAAGAGCTCCTTCTAAAGTCATAAGCTTGAGCCATCCATCAAACTTTATCTGTCATAGCTAGTGCTTAATTCAGCTTGCAGATCAGAAGCAAAAGGTACGCAGGCACTTGCCATCGAGCAACTTGCCTCTTGTATTACTCATTAATAATCTCATTGCCAGTTGGTTTGATAAGCAAATGTCCTCTCATTTGTGTACACAATTATCAGGCACTGTCCAAATTGCGTATAGCTCTACTTGTTCGGATTGACAGAGAGGGTAACAGTCCATTTCATGGGATAGATAAACTGTTTTCGTGACTCAAATTATTGAACATTTCGAGTTACGATAAAATAATTTGTTGTGAACATGGAGGTGTGTGAAGAAAAATTAAGAAAAAAATAATAATCAAGAACAATGAACACGAGATTTCGTGGTTCTTGTAGAAATTCATGGAATATGGAAGTGAATGATTTCACTATACTAGTATTCCAATTGCGTTACAATTTATTTAGAGCCAACAATTAAAAACCTGTAATTTCAATCAACCTCTTTAACCAAATCCCAACATAAGTAATATACCAAATTTTAGTAAAACTCATACCAATTATATATACTTTAAACCCCCAATATGGGTTCTAAACGGGTTGGATAATAACATTCAATTTAAATAACAAAAACAATATTATATTCTTTATATCAAATACAATAATGTATGTGTTATTCAAAAATTATAATATTGTATTTTTTATTCAAATAGTAATATTTATATTAAAAAATATTACGTATTTAAAATTGAGTTCGAGTTGAATTTGAGATAATCTATTCAAATTACACCCCCGTCAGCGCCTCTGGCAACTGGTTGCTGATGCCACCAAGTTGCTGGTCTGATGCAACACTGACATATTTTCCCGATGTAACCTACATGAAATCGACTTACTGAGTATACAATAAGATGTAATTGTCAAAAAATAAATAAATAAAATAATAGGACCCTCCAGTATTAATTATGCAACTTGCCAACCAATTTAGCCTGGATGAAACAAAATTAAATGCCAAACCTAACTAAAGAAACCTATCATGTGAACTTCCAACATGCACAATGCAAACGCTTAAAATATATTATCCCAGCAGACATGACAATTTTTTCTGTTAAATGTATTTGGAATTGTCTACAGAAAGGGAGAAGGTCACATATCATGAGGCCTTTCACATGAGTAAGGGCATTTATTTTTGGATAACAATAGAAGTTTGGGACCAAAGTATACTAATTTCGGATGTGATTACGGACTATCAATGTTTAAACAGTCATTCAAACCCAATTCCTGCTGGATTCTCATTTAATATACGTAGCAATTTTGAAAAGTTCTGAATTTTGTCACATAATCCTTCTAAATTCCTAATGCTTTTGTGCTCCGTACGTGAATTTGCACTCTTATTTTACGAAATTTGTGATTTAATTTTTTAATTCATGAATTCGACTGATTCGCACTTTAGTACTCAAGTTTTTATCTAGAAAGTACTTACTTAGGCTTAAAGATAAATCTCAAACTAGAATAATATTTGTAAACTATAACTATCATTTTAAGACTTTATAAACAATGTATATTTAAAAACTAAATAATTTGTCTCATAGTTGTGCATGATATTTTAATTTTTTTATATTTTATTTATATTAAATTTTATGGGTGAATGTGTATCTGTATGACGCTCACAAGGCGCTCATGCTCTCAATTTTTTTTTAAATGTTTAAACTTTTGTGCTTCTACACTCGCCCCCGCTCCTACTCTCGCTCTATGTGATCTAGTGCCTAAATCTTCGCTTAAAAACATAGTAAGACCAATGAAACATTAGGAGTGCCAAAAATGCCTCACTATCCTCCACTCATCATCCTCCTCTTCTCCACCAACTATATTCTACACATGGGTCTATCAGTTCTAGCTACGAATCTGATATAAAATTAACGAGTTCAGCTTCAAAATTAATAGTTTTGGATGGACTCACCAAACCTTTCAAATGCCAACACCAAGTAAGCTAAATACTACATGAACCTGATTAAACACATTTACACAACTTATATACGATACATATCGACAAGACACATACTTAATTGTATACAACTATGAATAAAACCGGTATAAATCGAGTAAATTACACAACTTCCACAAGTTAGAAAGACAACTCACCCATTGAATATGTGCTTTGGTTATCATTATTCCGCTGGAACGGGAAGAACCATCATGTTTTAGCCTAGCTACTATTAAAAGATCTTAGTTGGTTTCCTAATTTTTTGGGCCTGCTAAGTTCTTTTAGCCTACCAAGATTGCATCAGTCAAGCCAAGTATACTATTGATATTTTGCGGTCACAAATGGATGTTGCAAAACCAATTTTATCCCAACTCTTAGGGACGTTTGGTTGGCCAGATTGGAGAATATCTAGCTGAGATTGGTAAAATGAATCTGGGGCCCACAAATTCCATTTTTGACATTATTTTTTTCCGACAAGTCAGGCCCATAATCTTCATTGCAAATAACCCCCATATACACAAGTTATTAAGCCAAAATGCGGGTGATATTCAAATGAGTGGATAGAAATTAAAATTATCAATGCATCTTTACATTAAATCAAATACTTCACTCGAAAAAAGGCAATATTGTCAAAAGTAACATTTGATTTGACATCGCATCGGAGGCCAACATATTTTTTCTATTCCTATCCCACTATTCTCAAACATACTATAGCGTAATTATATATCATCTATCTAATAAGGTACCTATATATTTGAATAAACCTACATCAATATCCCGCCCAATCCTTTCACACCTCCTTACCTCTCCTCACCGGTCTTCCGTTTTTTCCTTCTCTTTTTCTCTCATCTTTCTCTCTCCCTTTCTCTCTCTCTGTATCGCCAACTATTGCCATCGCTACCACTACACCGCCACAAACCACATCGACATAGTACCTCAGCCATAGTGCCTTAACGTATTTCTCTCTCTCTCTCTCTCACACACACACACACACGCACGACGAAACCCTCTCCCAATCTCTCTCCTTCTACGAACCCCCTAGCTCTTCCCTTTCTGTGAACTGCCTATCCCTTATGCGCAACCCACCTCTTCATTAGCGTTGATCCTCACCCTAACCCTGCCCCTCCCTTCCTTTCTGCTACACACGCATAAACACCCACATACTCTCTTGGATTTGTGAACATGGTTTGATTAGGTTTAATTTTCATTTTTTGAACTCAGTTTGATTAGATTCAATTTGAATTTGGTTTGATTAGATTCAATTTAATGCAAGTTTTTTAAATAGGTCTGATTTGATGCGAATTTTGAAATTATTTACAATAATTGGAATTGCTAATTGCATTCATTGAGAGGAGTAAAACTACTCCAAGAGTTTGTAGTAAATGTTTGGCCCACAACTAAATAAAACCAGTTTACATACTACAACCTTAATCAAGGAAAATTTCATTCAGAACCTTACCAAATTCTTGCACATGTTAATACAAATTAGTTGGGATATGAACATATTAGTCAATTTGTGGTTTTTTTTTCATTTTTATTCATCGGTAGTGCAAGACATATATTTGAAATCTTTCAAGATTCAATGACTATCACATGATATAATTAACACTGGGATATTTTTTCCACCATAACTACAAATCCCAATTGCGTTGAAATTATTTTATCTTTGTTATTGCATAAGAACTCACTCGACCATCTTGATTTGGTTGGACATGTTTTTGAGTTAAAGAGACATTTTTATAATAGAGATAGAACCAAAGAACATGTTTGGTTAAAAAAAATAGCAAATATTTTTACAATTGAATTCCAAAAAATGGGGGCTACCGCATATGCATGCATTTCTCTTTTGCCATGCAAACAAAGTTCAGACATGTGCCTTGGTTGACAAAGCATCTTGTGCTAAATTTTCAAATTATCACAGTGATCTAGCACTTACACTAAGAGATATCCTCAAGCCTTTGTAGAATCAACAAGTATGGACTAAAATGGACATCCTGGCTATCTTCACAACAATAATGGCCAAATACATATTGTGAGCGGGCAAGAGGTTAATAATAGGGATGTATCATATATTCAGTATCTTTCAAGAATGTTCAACTATCACATTAACATGAAATTTTTTTGCAGGATTGAGATTTATGAAATATATTCATAAGTATATTAAAATATCATGATCGCACAACTATGGTGCTGGGAGAAATAAATGAGATCCAACTATATCTTGGTGCAATGTATATTGGACCACTAGAAGTTGGTTGACGATTATTTAGTTATCCGTTGCATGAAGAGATTCCAACGTTTGTACAGTTGACATTTCGCTTACCAGGGATACATCGTGGTGTTTTTAAGGCTACAAAATCATCTATGACAATTCTTTCTAAAGTTGGATAAGAGTATATAACTTCCACTAATTTTTTTATGTGTTGCATTTCAAATGAATCTTGATTCGCATTAACCTATCAAGAATTTCTTCAAAAATTTGTTTGGAACAAGACAATGAAGATATAGACTCCAAGACAAATGGTGTATATAATTGATAGAATGTACTTTGTTAGCCCTAAATCAAATGAACAATTTTACCTACAATTTCTACTAATTGTTGTTAAAGGACCAATATCATTCAATTTCTTATGAACGGTCAACAATATTATGAACGACATATTCAAATCAACATGTGTTGCAATCAGACTTCGAGAAGATGATTAAGAATGGATACAATGTCTTCAAGAGACTTCAATTATGAATATGTGTTACCAATTGAGGTGATTGTTTAGCATAATTCTCATAGAATGTTCTCTATTGCATCCATTTGTGTTATTGAATCAATTCTCAATGTAGGTATGTGATGACCTTGCACATATGATTTGCACAATGTTTGACATGATCAGTCCAACTCGGGATAAAGATAAAAGATTATGGTTTATATCTAATGAATTAACTACTCCATGAGTTAAGCAAGAGTTTAATTTATTTTTCTTGTATGCCACAACCAATTGGGAACTGAAATGTAATTGTTGATAACAAACTACTGTTTGAACATCAACAATTCTAGAATGAATGGCAACAAACAATTACAGAAATTGATATTGATTGCCTTAATTATGCACAACATGGTGCTTCTATAACAATCACTTCGTCAGTATTTGAAAATAAAGGAACTGCATTTTTCTTGAGTGGGGGTGCCGGAACAGGAAAGATGTTTATGTACAATAAAATTGCTACTAAATTGCGCAGTCTTGGACATATTGTTATCGTGGTTTCATCAGGTATTACATCATTGTTTTTGGTTGAAGGTCGCACCATACATTCAATATTTTGTAATCCTTTAGATGTGTGCATGAGAATTCGGTTTAAGGGTTTATGAAGTAATCAATGAACACAGAGTTATTTAGAGAAACAAAACTTGTAAAATGAAATGAAGTTCCTATGTAGCATAAATATTATGTTGAGGCGAATATTGCACTATTCAATGTATTTGTAACAACAAAAAGTCATTTGGGGGTATCACTATTGCTCTTTGTAAAGAATTTCGTAATTTTTTTAGTTATAGCAAAGGGATTTTGTGAGCAATTATTGGGTACTTAATTGAGACGATCTATGCTATGAAGGGATATACATGTGTTGACCTTGGATTTAGACATGTGCTTAAATAGCACAGATGTTAGAAATGACAATTTCTAAAACTTCTTTATGGAGTTAACGTTTCATTGATCTTCAATTTCATGAAATATTGCTTTTGATTATCCAATGTTATCAGAATCAGACCGGTCATCGAACTGTCTTGAGGATTGAGTCAATGGTTCACTGGTTCAACCTGTGGGTCACTGGTCGGACCGATCATATAATAAAAAAAATAAAAAAAAATATATAATAATTATAAAACATAATAATTTAGCTAAAACATATAAAATATGTCTAAAATACATACAATTTGTCATCCAATCCAAGTACATGACATAAAAATCATTCCAAGTCCAAAAGATGACATTTTGCAAGAGCAAACAAACTGAAAACATAAAATCAATAATGACAACAAAAATCCCAATGCAAAATCCTACAATCTCAATTCACAATCTTAATAGATCACAAATAGACAATAACTATTCCCTTGTGAATCTCTATTTAACAGACATGATAGCTTTATAATTCTCAATTCACAAGCATGATAGCTTTACAATTCTTTTAAAAAGATCCTTTAATTAAATTACCTACCAGTGCTTTCATAGCATTGAAAAGCTACATCCAAAAAGTGACCTACTGGTTTGCTAAATCACAAACAGAAACAACATAATCACAAACAAAGATCATTAATATGGATTATGGACTATTAGCATATCAATAACACAATTAGTAATTCGAAATCAAATTTCTATTAGAACAATAATTAACAAACAACCTTAATAAAAAACATGAACTATTTCTTCAAAATCCAAATAATCAAACCACTCTATAAATACACAATGACTTTAAAAGAAAATCACATAACCCATAAAAAAACTCAATATCAAATTTAAAATCTTAGCGAGGGAGATCCTTTGAGATATAATTCCTGTTTTAAAAAAATCAAGCTATCATCATATTTTTGTAGTAACTAAGGTGTGATCTCAATGATTCTCGTGCAGGACATGTTTATTGGGGGGACTAAGACTTCGTCAACAACTATAAAATGGGCGATGTCAAAAATGATGAGAAACCCAAGAGCAATGGAGAAGGCACAAGCTGAGGTGAGGAAGAAATAGATATTCAGGAATTAAATTATTTGAAATTGGTAATAAAAGAAACTCTGAGATTCCAGATTAAACCTAAATCAAGAAAATCTTGCCTGAGTTCGCTGGTTCGTTGGTCGGTGATCGCAGTGGCTGATCGATCGCAGTTGCCTGAGTTCGCCAGAGTAGCCTGGTCGTTGAACGGTGATTGTAGTCGCCTGGTCGCTGGAGCCTTGGTGGTCAGGTGGTGCCTTCTTCTGGACTGGAGTTATGCGATTTAGGGAAATAAGCTTGAGATTTTAAGTTTATGTAATTTGTTTTTTATGTTGGCATTGAACTGTCCAATTTTTATAAAACCTGCTGGTTCACGATTTTTTACAAGAACCGGCCGGTTTTCCGGTTCTCTTCCTTAAGCGGTCCAACTACATAATCGGACCGGCTGAGGTCCTGGTTCACGGTAGAACCAATCCGGTCCGGTGATAACACTATGATTATCATTTAATCTTATTCATTAACTTTATATTTTATTTTTAGATTGACACATATCCAAACAAAATAGCAGAACTTCCACCAACAATACACAGATGTTAAGATATGAAAGAATTGATATTTAGAATTTTTTCACAATTATACGTGCTTGGTACAATAATCCCAAATTATCTAACTAAGTGCATGATTCTTTTTGCCTACAATGAAGACGCCAGTGTTATAAATGCAAGCAACATTGAAGATTTTCCCTAGAGAGACCATAACATATTTAGCTATCGACAAGATATCCGAAGGTGATGAACTTAATCGAAAGCATCACAAACTGATACCCTAACGAGTATTTGAATTCTCACAATCTATTACAGTTACCGTCCTTTAAATTAGAGTTGAAGGTGGGTTGTCCAATCATATTGTTAAGGAACATTACACTAACAGATGAGCTTTGTAATGACACATGATTGATGTTTGTCAGATATGCTTCATGTTTAGTTGAAGCTTAATTAGGTATTAAATAGAGATAAATTTGACAATTTGGTCTTCATCCTAAAAATATCTTTTGCACCCTCATTTTTAGAATTGCCCTTTCAAATGACTAGATATCAATTTTTTGTTTGATTAACATATGCTATGATAATTAAGAAATCTTAAAGACAATCTGTAAAATTTTGATAGGGTAGATTTGTGAACACTGGTGTTTAGTCATCAGTACTTATATGTGACGCTATCCAAGCACTATAATAAATTTATTTTTTAGCAACGAATTGACTCGTCGCAAAATGTATAAATTTGTTGCCAAAAATTTTCGGCGATGAACTCATTTTGTCTCTTTAGGCTCGTCTGGGAAAGTTTTTAGCAACAACAAAAACTTCGTTGCCAAAAATACACAATAGGCGACCATAATTTTGTCGCCAATGTTTTGTTCGTCGCCAAAAAATAAATTATTTTAATCACATAAAATCTTTAGCAACAATTATATTCATCACAAAATGTAAAAACTTCAGCGATCGTCACTATTTCGTTGCTAAAAATAAGTACACAAAATATTGGCGACAACTATATTTGTTGCCCAAAAAGACAACCAGTATTTTAGTAAGGACTTTGTTTCGTCTCCAAAAATGAAGAACAATGTTTTAGCGACGACTTGTTTACTCACCCAAAAAATGAACATGATTAATCCCATTTGGCTCTATAACAATTTAAAAACACTTATAATAATTCAAAAACATTCTGACCAATTTTAATCATGCACCCATGACAATAGATAATCCATAAAAACACATCACAATTACTAAAACATTCATACATTACTCAATATATAAAATGACATCAAACAATTTTCAATAGCATCAAACAATCCAAAACTCCTAACAATATCCAAAATTTTCAACATCCAATATCCCAAGATCTAAAATTTCAACAACAAAATATCTCAAATATTTGAAAGAAAAGATGTCTGAGTATCTAAAAAGAGTTCGTTACAATCTATCGTCAATATGTGACAAACACAAAAAACTCGTTAACGCATTATAGATAAGAAGTAACATAAAAAATATATAAATTTTGAGTTTATAGGGTAATAAATTAATATTTAACTAAGTATATGATTATGAAGAGCACAATTTAAACTATAATACATAAAATAAATTGTTGATACCAGTACCAAGTTTAATGTTGTTCAATCTAGAAAATTTGGGTTCCAAGTGTCTTTGATGTTAATGAATTCTTGTAAATTAACAAAAACCCAACTGATCAGAGAGGTTTTTAAATCCTCCCACCCTTATTTTCTTCTCTCTTTGTTGTTTCTTGTACTGTTGTTAAGATTTTGTTTCCAATTCCTACGGTTTACTATAAGAACAAAGAACCACCCCTTTGTTATTTTCTCTTGATTAAATATCATTCTCTAAATTAGTGAAAATGGACGAAGAAGTATTCAATTTCAGCCTCGCATCATTTGAATTTTTTGTAGTTGATATAAAATTATCCATATTGAAATCATTTGACACCAAATGGATAAGCAAAACAATAAACTAGAATAAAATCGTGGAATGCACAGCTCATCTGGCTACCTGCAAAAAATTTCATTTTTATGCTTAAGGAGGAGCTGATTCTTGTAGTTATCAAAGTTGCAATTATTGCACTTGAGTTTCTTTCTAGTTGGGCGATATAGTAATTTGTGTCTAATGTTGTTACACACTTCGGGGTGAGCTATATAGTAACGATCATCTAATCTAGATGCTTTTTGTGAAATACTGATATCAAGTAATGAGTTGCTTTATGACTTTAGCGTGCAGTTCTCTAATTATATGGTTTTATGTGTTTTCTGCGTCATACCAGCAATCAATTTAATAACTCAGATTTTCTTTGAAGAAAAATATGCATATAGATAAAAACTTGGATTTGTAAGTACTTGAATGTTTATATAACAGTAACTCTAGAGTCCAGCCAATTAACTCACCTCAATTCCTCGTCCAAATAAGTAATATCCAACTCACCTCGAGCCCTTTCAGGAGCTTTAACAGGTATCTCTAAAAAAAAATAACAGAGCCATTATGTTATGACGGATTAGATTCAATATTGTCATCTGCATATTCATCGAATGAATTTTAATATGTATTTTGTGCTATCACCACAAGGAGCCCTTGTTTTCTTTTCCTTTTCAAAATCATATGAATTGTTTAGGATCTAACAAAATACTACAAATGTATATGTATAACCCACATAAAAATACTTAGAACATCAAAACCACTCACCAGATCAAAAAATTTGAAAAAATCAAATTTTACAGCCACCTTTCTTGCATTCAGAGGTGTTAAATCTGCTGTCACCTACAGAAAATTGAAGTGAAAAGGACAGTAATTCATAAGAAAACATCAGGTTTGAAGACTTATACATCCTATAAAACAAAAGGTGCTTATGGATGGATAAACTAACGCCCATTACCTACTTAACAATTTTGGGGAGCTAGAAACTTATGATTAGCTTTTTCACAGCCAGCCAATATCCCATCCTCGGTCATTGATAATCCCCTTGCTAATACATTAGGCACTCTATCCTAATATATTACACTTCCCCTTGCTCTCAAAAGTATCTACTATCCAATTCTCATATGGAGTATACACTATTTGTTAGTATCTTATTAATCAAGGCCTTCAAATAGATCACTAAGAGATTACAGGAAAGTGTAACAGAGGAAAAGATATCGCTGCGTGTGTCAGGAATTCATGTATTGAGATATTTGTTCGTTTATGGTTCCACGGCTCTTCGGCTAGAATGAATGTATGTCTGTATGTATGCACTGTGTTTGGGTGGTGCTATTTGTAGGCAATGCCTTATATAGAAATACAATTGCTTAGGCGGTGATGGAATTGAGAAGGGAATGAGTAGATTAAAATTATGTTTTCTGCCATCAAAGCAAGGCAGGCAAGCCATTTATTCGGTGCCAGACAACACTCATGGCTATCCAATAGCGCAAATTTTCAGTTAGGTTCTGTTGTAGGAGAATGACATCTCATTACCAAAAATGCCAAACTCCACAGCCATGCACCTAAGATTGAATTGCATTTTTCACACAAAAAAAAAAATTAGAAAGAAAAATAATACAATAGATCAATCATAGACATAGACTAGGCAGATAGTTTCAGCATATGAAATTCTAAAAGCATAGCAATTCACAACCGGACACCACCAGCCAAGTCGCGAATATCCGATTCAAAAATAAGACACCACTAGCAGGCCTTAAAATTGTTCACTGCTGTGTGTGTGTTTTAAGATTTATGTCTTGAAACACAGCGATATAAACACACAATGATACACAGAGAGAGAGAGAGACTCACAAGTTCAGCACAACAGAGAGGGAGCATAGAGGCGACAAGGTGGGGCTAGTCGATACCTTTGTGGAAGAAGAAGATAGGGGGCTAATTTAGGGTTCCAAAATGATGTCGTTTTGAAACCAAGGGTTATTATCTTTTTTCTTCAAAACGACATCGTTTTAATTCTTTATAGTGTACATTTCATTTATCATATTCTATGACCAAATATCATTTGTCGCCAAACAATTGACCAATCATCTTACCTCTCAGGTGCCAAACATAGTTTACGAAATTAAAATTGTTAGTTAGGTCACACTTTGCAACCAAATTAACTTGGTAACACTCTTTATTCAATGATCTTTGAATTATTCTCTCTCCACTATTCAGTTGGCATGAAAATTCTACGATGTTGGACCAAAATGCTTATCGTTCCACCAAAAATTTTAGTTAGTGAATTTGCAACTTCTTTCTTTTAATTAGTTCAATAATAAACGTCCACAGGTTGGGTTGGTTAAACCCTTCCACTAAGTTTCAGAGAGACTTGACATATCTCCATCAAAGCCAATAATATCCCTCCGAGCAACTACCTGAGACTCAAACTCTTGATCTTGCTCTGATATTAATTATTGGACTGAAGCGCTTAATATTGCACCAAAAGTTATAACTATTAATGAAGGTGAAACATCTTTCTTTTAACTAGCTCCACAACAAGCGCCCACAAATCATGCTAGTAAAACTGTTCCATCGAGTCTCAGGGAGACTTGCACCTCCATCCAGATCAACAAACTGCACTTTCTCTCAATCCTTTATTTTATTCTGGAAGTAAGGTGGTTGGAAATGACTTAGGCATTCGACACCTATGTTGAAAAGATCATGTTGTTAATGGAGTGAGATCTTTTCTCTTATTTTCCCTCATTTTTCTCTTAGATAGATAACCTATTGTAAAATTCAAGTGTTATATATAAATGGATCCCTCAGTAATACATATTAGACAATCTACAAGAAAGGAAATGGAATTAAAAAAGGAAAAACTACCAATAAATATTATTTTTTAAGAAAAAAGTAATACTTAATGATAATCATGTTCTATTCTTTATTCGAACTAGATCAATATGAGTTAATTGGTTGTTGAGTGCTCAATATTGCATTATTTTATAACTTAACATATTCGTTTTAGGCTTGCTAACAAACTAAATTGCTTCACTTAGTGCATTTTGTGTTTTATGCTTTGATTTATGTGCTTATATGTAGTTTACCTATAAAAGTGAAGATTAAGCATTAATAGGATGGTAAGGGATAAGTCGGGATTGAGTTTTCTCGGGAGAACATGAAGGCAGAAGCCTTAGAAGTATTTTGGAAGAAAAAAGAAGAAAGTTCTACCGGTAGTAACTCAATTTTACTGGTAGCGTGAGCTAAGAAGATTAGTGCAGAGCTCCTACCGGTAGTTAATGCACGTTCTACAAGTAGAAGAATTTACAAAAGTTTATATCTTTTTCATCAAAGAAGTTCTATTGGTAGTTAGTACATGTTCTATCAGTAAAAAAACTTACAGTACTTTGTCAGAGGAAGTCCTATCGGTACGTAAAGGATGTGCTACGGTAGGAAAAAACTACATAAGTTTCAGAGATTTTATTAGAGCAAAGTGCTACCAGTAGGTCATGCTACAGAAGGAGTTGCTACTAGTAGATAAAGACAAATTTTCACGGGAAGCTCAATTAAAGATCAGATATCGCCATATCTTTTAGGGATTCTTAACCAATCAGAGAATGAGATAATTTTGGGATGGATATATGTCAAAGATCCAAAGATTCTCCTTCCAACCAGAATAAATAAAAGACCACAGACATCACGTTTTGGAGTGTTATTTAGTTTTTCTCTGTTTTTATGTTTAGAGGGTGTAAGGGTTTTTTTTTCAGAGCTTTGCTGCTGTTCTTTATTTTTAAGTTCTGTTTTTCATTTGTTCTAGCAATCTTACATTGGTTGTCTTCAGTATTTAAAGCTTTGATATTTTAATTCAGTTTTTTAATACAAGCAATTACTTTTAAGTCAATATTTACTTTCAAGAATTCAATTATGTTCTCTTTAATTTCTTGTGTTATTTACATTACCAGGAATGAATAGAATTTCTTTGGATAATTTGAAGAAGGGTTCCCAACTTATGAATTAGGGTTATACTCTAAACTAGGGTTTTAATGTCTACATGTTTGTTTGATTAAGTTGTGTTTTTGAAAACCTATTTGGTTTGCATACTTCATGATTATACAATTGGTTTGGTATAAGTAGTTAGTGGTGTTTTCTTCGACCTGTAGGGTACTTATTCTTCCATCATAAACTATCTCTCAATTACTACTTTTGATTTTTTTCAAGTGTTTAGTTAAAAATTATTTGTCTGTACTAGTTTTAATACGAAAGCAGATGAGTTATAGATTTAAAATAGAAATTCTCATTCATAGGTGAGATGAATTTTGAAGAATATCTGGTCTTTCCAATTGCTGAATTTCGTTTGCATTAGTAGTTAATTTCCAACTCTCAAACTTCAAATAATTGTTTCCTTTTATTTTCCATCACTTTGGATTCCAAATCTTATCCTGAGGAGACAACATTGGACTTGTGTTTGAGTTACTACACGATACCATTCTCTTATGCCTGAGAGCACTCGTGAAAATACAACTCCTTTGGAGTGCAAGCATTTTTGGATCCGTTGCCGAGATAGTTAACAGTAATCTAAGGCGATATCGAGGTATTCAGGTAGGTCTTGTGATATTTATCATGAGCTTAGGTGCGTATCTCTGTTTGTATTTTATTTTTTTCTTTCTTACAATATAATTCTTAGGTTTAGTAGATTTGCATATAGGGTAGAGATCAAGTAGACCGACTTGTTAGACTTAGACAAGACTTACCACCAGTTTTAGGTATGACTTCTCAGAATAAAAATCTAATATTATTCCACCCAAAATTGTGCCAGTAGGGGTAATGATGGGAATAATTAGGTTATAGTTCCACCTAGTCAGACTATGAAGGATTATCTTCAACCTACCCGCTCTTCCTCACCATTGTGCATTGTACTCCCGATGCAAGCGCAACAATTCATTATAAAACTAGGGATGCTCCAACTGCTCATTTTGTTGAGAAACCAAATGAGTAGTTTTATAAATGTTGGGAAAAACTTAAAGAGATGTTAAACTCTATTCCACATCATGGCTTTGAATCGTGGCAGCTGGTAACTTTCTTTTATGAGGGAATTACCCCTGTACATCGTCAATTCATCGACATGATGTGCAATGGAGAGTTTTTACATAAAGAGCCTAAAGAGGCACTTGATTATTTTGATTGTTTGGCAGAGAGTGTCCAGTCATGGGACATCTTGAACCCTACTGAATGATCAACATCATCAATAGCCCCTCAATCATTCAGTGGAAGAAAATATTTGTTGAGATATCAAGATGATCTCCTAGTCAGGATTGCTAAACTTTCAAGGAAAGTGGAGAGTTTAGAGTTTCTAAAGGTTAACGAGGTGACCAATGTGCCCAAGGCTGATGACCCTTGCTCGATTTATGAGTCTATTGAGCACCCTACAAATTAGTGCCTAACTATTCCAATGTGTAGGGATATGCATGAGTAGGTTAATGCATTTAATCAGCCAAAGTAGTCATTTTCTCCATACTCTATTACCTACAATCCGAGATGGCGATAACAACTCAACTTTAATCAGAGATCCGACAACATTGCCTAACCTCAATAATACCCTCCTACCATATATCAGCCATCACCAAATTATGTTGGTCTTTTTAATGCTCAATAAGTCCCTTCGCAAGAACCTTCACATCAAGGGTTTGTTCAGAACCCAACACTATCACCATAGCCTCAAGCTCAAAGGTTTGGCCATTAGGGCTAACCCATAGTATCTCCTCACCAACTAACCCACAAAAAGAGCGTTGATGACTTGTTACAACAATACATTCAGGATCATAATAACATCAACAATCAAAATTCTTAGGTTTTGAATGAACTTAGGTCACAAATCACAAACATTAGCATGACCTTAAGGGAAATGCAAGGAAAATTCCTTACTCAATCCTAAGAGAACCCCAATGGTCAACACATGATTGAGACCTTACAGAATGTTGAACAGCTGAAGTCCATTACTACTCTTAGGAGTGGTAAACAAGTAAATAAGACTATCCCACCAAAGGTCTCTAAGCCTACAGAAAAAGAGACTCAGGTGATCTTAAGAAGACTAAGCTATCTAACAT
Source organism: Ilex paraguariensis (assembly GCA_963454935.2). Classification (NCBI taxonomy): domain Eukaryota; kingdom Viridiplantae; phylum Streptophyta; class Magnoliopsida; order Aquifoliales; family Aquifoliaceae; genus Ilex; species Ilex paraguariensis. Next base: position 50,608 of record CAUOFW020002001.1, read on the forward strand.
TGTTAATAATAATTGTCCTATCCCTACTACTTACCCTCGTAGACTTTGTATGCTTGCTAAGTTATCTAATACAACTAAAGTTCTTGAGATTTTCAAGCAGGTCAAAATTAATATTCCTCTTTTAAATGCAATTAAATAAATGCCACCTTATGCCAAGTTCTTGAAGGACTTATGCACAGTGAAGAGAAAGATAAATTTGCAAAAGAAAGCTTTCCTTGCAGAGCAGGTAAGCTCCATCATAAGTATGAACATTCCTCCCAAATACAAAGACCCCGACTATCCTTCCATTTTAATCAGCATTGGGGACTACTGGGTAGAGAAAGCACTGCAAGATTTGGGTGCAAGTTTGAACCTTCTTCCATATTTCGTATATGTGCAGCTTGGATTAGGAGAATTGAAGCGACATCCATCATACTGTAACTTGCTGACAGAAGTGTAAAGATACCATGAGGAATACTGGTGAATGTTCTAGTCCAAGTGGAGAAATTTTACTTCCCAGTTGATTTTATTGTTCTTGATACTTGTTTTGTTGCTAACTCGTCTGTTCAGATCCCTATTATTTTGGGCCGACTATTCCTTGCAACCTCTAATGCCTTAATTAATTACAGGAATGGATTTACATAGCTGACCTTGGGGAATATGACCTTGGAGCTGAACTTGTTCAACATTGGAAGACAGTTCAAGGATGATGGAGAGGTGCATTAGAAATATGCTTATTTGGGGAATGATGGTACTTTCCAATGATGGTCAATTCATCCTTGTGACCTAAGCAAGAATCAAAGCTATGGTCAATTCATCCTTGTTACCTAAGCAAGAATCAAAGCTACTACAATTGTTAAAGGCCCATAGAGGAGCTATTGGGTGGACCATAGCAGATTTAAATGGGATCAACCCTCTAATATGCACCCATTGGATCTACATGGAAGAAGATGCAAAACCTTCTCGCCAACCACAATGGCTATCTAATCCTATAATGAAGGATCTGGTTAGAACTGAAGTGTTGAAGTTGCTTGATGTAGGATTTATCTTTCCCATTGCTGATAGCAAGTGGGTAAGTCCTACATAGCGAGTCCCTAAAAAATCTGGAGTCATTGTGCTTACTAATAAGAAGAATGAGTTAATTCCAACAAGAACAATGACCGGATGGAGGATTTGCATTGTTTACAAAAAATTAAATTCATGTACCAGAAATGATCATTTTCCATCACCATTCTTGAACCAAGTCTTGGAACATGTTGCAGTGCATTCTACTACTTTTTAGATGGCTATTCAGGCTACAATCAGATCGAGATAGCCCTTTAAGATCAAGAAAAGACAAATTTCACGTGTCTTTTTGGAATGTTTGCCTGCAAGATGATGACATTCGGGCTATGCAATGCCCAGACACATTTCAGAGGTGCTTGATGGGGACTTTCAAGGACATGGTGGAGAAAATCGTTGAGGTTTTTATGGACAATTTTTTAATTTTTGGGGATACTTTTGAAGGTTGTTTAGAAAATTTGGGAGTTGGTGCTTTAGAGGTGTGAATATAAAAGATTGATGCTTAACTGGAAAAATTGTCATTTTATGGTGACTCAGGGGATAGATGTGGATAAGGCTAAGGTGGAGTTGATTTCTAACCTCCCTACTCCAAAGACTGTTAAAGATGTCCGGTCATTTCTTGGTCATGTCGAATTTTATATGTGATTCATAAAGGGTTTTGGTGCTTTGACACAACCTTTATGTCATTTATTGGTCAAGGATGTTCCTTTTGAGTGAACAGATGATTGTGAGACGACTTTCAAAAATCTTAAGAATATGCTTATTTCACTTTCAATCATGCAACTATCCAATTGAAAACTTCCTTTTGAGCTCATGTGCGACGTGAGTGATTACGCGGTCAGGATAGTGCTGGGTCAACGACAGGACAAGAAAACCCACATCATCTACTATGCTAGCAAGACCTTGAATGAAGCTTAGATGAACTACGCTACCACTGAAAAGAAATTGCTAGCAGTAGTTTTTGAACTTAATAAATTTAGGTCATACATTATAGGATCACCTATTGTTGTTTATACTGATCATGTTGTTTTGAAGTATTTGATAACGAAGTAGGATGCAAAGTCAAGGTTGATTAGGTGGATCCTTCTCGTTCAAGAGTTTCACATTATTATCAAAGACAAAAAAGGAGTGGAGAATGTAGTGGTCGATCATTTGTCGAGGCTTATGATTGAAGACACAAACACTCACATCCCTATTCTTGAATTATTTCCAGATGAGCTTTTATTTGTTTTGAATACAATTGTACCATGGTATGCTGACATTGTGAATTATCTTGTTACAAGGCAGCTACCAAGTCAGTGGAGTCCAAAGGACAATAAGATATTCTTGGTTGAGGTGAAGCAGTTCTACTTTGACAATCCTTATCTGTTCAAATATTGCCTTGACCAAGTGATGAGGATATGTGTGCCCGATGAACAATAAAAGACGTGATTGCTTTTTTCCATTCAAAAGCTTGTGGAGGCCAATTCTCATCCAAGAAGACATCAACTAAGATCTTACAATGTGATTTTTATTGGCCTTCTTTATTTAAATATTGTGTAATATTTTGTAAGCATTGTGATAAATGCCAATGATTAGGAGTTGTGATCCATAGGAATATAATGTCTCTTGCCCCATACTTGTGATACAAATTTTTGACTATTGGGGTATTGACTTTATGTGTCCCTTTCCTATGACTTTTGGATATGCTTACATTCTTTTTGTGGTAAACTATGTATCTAAGTGGGTAGAGACTATTCCAACTAGAATTAATGATCACAAGATTGTGATCAAGTTTTGAAAGAATATATTTTATCTAGGTTTGGGATACTTAGGGCAATAATCAGTGATGGTAGTTAACACTTTTGTAATATGTCATTTGCTAATCTCATGCATAAATATGGTATTACACACAAGTGTCCACAAGTTACCACCCACAAACTAATGGCTAAGTTGAATTGGTCAATAGGGAGATTAAACACATTTTAGAAAAGACTGTCAATCCAGTTATAAAGGATTGACCACTTAGGTTGAATGATGCTTTATATGCTTATAGGACTGCTTTTAAGACACCATTAGGTATGTCTTCTTATAGGTTAGTTTATGGAAAAACTTGCGATCTTTTAGTAAAGATGGAACATAGAGTTTATTGGGCCATAAAAACTTTGAACTTCAATTTGAAACTTGCAGGTAACAATAGAAAATTGGACTTGAATGAACTTAGAGAGATAAGAAGAGATGCATATGAAAGCACTCAGATTTACAAGGAGAAGGTAAAAAATTTTCATAATAAATTTGTTTTGAAAAAGACCTTTGAGTAAGGACAAAAAGTACTTTTTTATAATTCTTGGTTTCGTCTTTTCCCAGGTAAGCTACGGTCAAGATGGACAGGGCCCTTCGTAGTGCATACAATTTTTCCCTCATGGAGCGGTAGAGCTTGAGAATCTGAAGAAAGGACAGATATTTAAGGTTAATGGTCAACGTGTGAAGACATTCTTAGAGGGTTTTCCATTAGAAGAGCCTGTGAAGGAGCTTATTGATCCAGTTTACCAAGACCCTCCAACTATGTGATATTTTTCCTATATAATTTGTTGTATATTAGTAGTTGTTTTTTTTTATTGTAGTTTTGCAGTTTAATTTCTTTTGGAGCATTTCTTTTCAGATGGCATCATTCCCTTATCTATTTCATTAATTTTGTGGCATATAGTTATTTATGTTGCATTGAAGACAATGCATAGTTCAAGTTGGGGGTGAGAGTTTACACCGCTATTTCTGTGCTTTTTTTTGTGATTATTTTTGTTTCGTACTGTTTGATTGGTCGTTTGCTCCCTAAAAAGAGAAAATGAAGAAAAAATTCAGAAAAATTCTGTTTTAGCTATTTTGAGAGTATGACCTTGAGTTGAATTCTTTAAGAACTTTGATATGTTGATAGTAATTTGAGTTGATTGAATATGGACTATTGGATGGAATTTGTTATATGCTTAAGTATGATGATTATATTGTCATTAAAAACTCAAATCTTATGCACCAGTATCATCTAGTTCTTGTGATTTGTTGAAATGAATTGTTGTATTTCAAAGCTTGACATGTACAGTGGAGACAAATATGTAACCTTGTGAGTTTAGAGCTTATCATTTTGAAGGGTTATATGACAATTACTCAAGAAATAGTTCTTTCATAACTTCTTTCAATCGTCTCATTATGTTTGTTATGGCTAGAGTATGAGGAATGATTAATTGATTGTATCTCTATCAATTAAAATTTGTCATTGTTCTTAGAAAATGATCTTAGGCTATCTTTCGGATAATTTTGAGCCTTAGCTTGTTCTTTTTTAGAATTTATCCCTTTAAGCTGTGATTGAGCCTATTTCAATGTTCAATTCTTAACCATAGAGTTTAGTCGAGCCAAGTGAAAATAAATATATATCTTACCTTGGTTATCCCTTGAATTGCTAAGTTTTTATCAAGGAAGCTGGGAGATTACGGCAAAAGCTCAAACATAGGCAACATGAGAGAAGGGGGAATGAATCTAAAAAGAAAACGAGAGATCAACAAAATGTTGGAATAACAAGAGAGAGAGAGAGAGAGAGAGAGCCAAAGGCTTTGGAAAGAAAATGGGGTGTAAAAAGAAAAAAAATACAAAGAGGAAAAGAGAATGAAGCGAAAGTAAAGAGAAAAACTAAAGGAGTCAATTGTACGAAAAAAATCTTGGGATATTTCTTTTTGAATTCCCTAATCCTTCATTTCTTTTACCTTTACCCTTAGTCCCATTATATCCTTCATAGTTCTAAGGATAGAGGGATATACATTAATGGCATTAGTCTTACTACTTTGACATTGCTTCATGAGAGTATGCCAAGATAGATTTGTTCTTAATGCTTTTCATGAAATATGTGGGATATACTTATTTTTTAACTATAAATTCTGCTCACATATATCTTAAGTGAAATAGTCATGATAGTCAGACAGATCTATTTTAAGTGAAACCGGGGAGAATTGGTGTCCAAGCTAGTTTTGGATAGCTAAAAAGAGATGAGAATTCTACTTAACAAATGTCTTGAGTTAGTTGATGTGACACACACGAGTTTCTGATGATAATATGTGTGAATATTTGCATATAGTTTAGGAATGAAAATAGCTATGTATGAATGAACTTAAATTCTATTGACATATTGTTGCTTTTGTTGAATTTGATGAAAGTGACGCAATTGAAATAGCTAAAATAGAGAATTTTGTTGGTATTTTTTTTTCTAAAATCGTCACTAGACAAAAATCATTCACTAGGGATCACCAAGGGTTTTAAAGGCTTATTGCATAGGCTAAATGTACAAAAAAAAATTTAATTGGTATTTTTTTGGTTGTGCTTTTAAATTCCAAGGCATGAAATTTTTTATATTAATTGGATTATGTTTTATTGCATAAATTCTTAGGAATCGAGCATGAAATTAGATCATTGGTTTTTATTTCTGATTTTAGGTTTGGTACTAGGTGAGTCTAGGATTAGTTTTGTTTTGATTGTTAACAGAAAAGGAAAAAAAAATGTAAATACGAATTTTTCACAAGCTTTAGAGTTTTATCGGTAAAATGTATAACTACTACCGGTAAGTTCTGAACAAATAGTCTTCCTACCTTTTGGTCGTACATCACCTACTAGTAGTTGTTGAATTTGAGGCGTTAAATGAGGGTTTTTCAAGAATTTCAAGGGTTTTCCTAATTTTAACTTTTCCCTTTTCACTATAAAAGTCTTTTTCCCTCTTTAGAAACCTTAGAGACCTTCTCATAAGGCTTGGGCTTCAAGTAATCATTGCTATTGCATAGATTTGTTTTAGTAATGGCTCCAAGGAAGATTTTGTCCCTACCAAATTCTTCTTTTGATTTTTATGGACTTAATCAATTGGCGTGGATTCTTTTGGTTGCCATAGTTCTTTGGTGGCGGTGAAGATGGCCAGAACGAGGTCAGGGCAAATGACCTCGAACACCACTCTGGAAGCCACCTAATCCAGGTGGGCACCTACAAAGGAGAAGGGAAAGAGAAAGAGAGGGGACTTTGGTTCTGAGGAGGACAAGGAGGAACCTCCCATGGTTAAACAAATTTCACCTTCAAACCCTCTAAAGAGACACGAATGGGCTGCAACATTTTTGGCTTGGCTTGTTGTTGCCACTATTTTTCCAAAAGTGGAAGAAGGTATAGCTAGGGCAATGGGTACCCAGGGGGAGGATTTGGAGGAGGGAAATAGTTTCTCAATGCCAATAGTTATCACTTATTCAGATAATGAAGAGGAAGGACTACTGGGAGCACTTAGGAAACTGTCATGTTCAAGGTGGTGCTGATAATGCTGAGAGTGGACAGAGTTTGTTTAGTTTAGGGGTATTAGTTGCATCTTAGTTGTTTTGATTAATGCCTAGGTAGAAGAATTTGTAGGAGGTTAGGTATTTTGTATAGCCTAGGTAGAAGAATCAGTAGGACTAGGCTATAGTTTCTTTTTGCAGTCAGTATGTACTCAAAGCCAATGACTTAAAATTAATGGAACATATCTTTTGAATCCTATGCCATGTGTTTTTTCTATTTATGCTTTATGATTGGATTATTCGGTTATGTTATTCTTTCTTGGATGTTTGAAAGTTTATTTTACTTGTTTCTTAGTTTTGTTGTTTGCTAGGGACTAGCAAAGTTTAAGTTTTTTTTTTTTTTTTTTTGGGGGGGGGGGGGGGGGGGAGGGTGTGTGTGTTGAATGCTCAATATTGTGTTACTTTATAGCTTAACATATTCGCTTTAGACTTGCTAACAAACTAACTTGCTTCACTTAGTACATTTTGTGTTTTAAGCTTTGATTTCTGTGCTTGCAGGTAGTTTATGTGTAAAAGTAGAGATTAAGCATTAACAGGATGGCAAGTGATAAGTTGATATTGAGTTTGCATGGGAGAAGATGAAGTCGGGAGCCTTAAAAGTATTTTAGAAGAAAAGAGAAGCTTTACCGATCGGTGTTGTGCCAGTTGGAAGGCAGAAAGATGAAAGTTCTACCGGTAGTTAGTCAGTTCTAATGGTAACGTGAACTACAGAAGATTAGTGCAAAGCTCCTTCTAGTTGTTGACACATGTTCTACTAGTAGAAGTATTTACAGAAGTTTACTTCTTTTTCATTATAGAAGTTCTACCAGTAGTTAGTACATGTTCTACTAGTAGAAAAACTTACAGTACTTTGTCAGAGGAAGTTCTACTGGTAAATAAAGGATGTGCTACCAGTAGGAAAGCCACAGAAGTTTCATAGATTTTATTAGAGCAAAGTGCTATAGATAGGTCATGCTACAGAAGGAGTTGCAACTGGTAGGTAAATGCTGATTTTCACGGGAAGCTCAATTAAAGATCAGATCCCATCATATCTTTTAGGGATTCTTAACCAATTAGAGAAGAAGATAATTTTGGAATGGATATATGTCAAAGATTCGAAGATTCTCCTTCCAACAAGAAAAATAGAAGACCCTCTGGAGAATACAGACATCACATTTTGGATTCTTCTTTAGTTTTTTTGTGTTTTTATGTTTACAGGGTGTTAAGGTTATTATTAGAACTTTGCTACTGTTCTTTATTTTTAAGTTTTGTTCTTTCATTTATTCTAGCAATCTTACATTCGGTTGTCTTCAGTATTCAAAGCTTTGTTATTTTAATTAAGTTTTTCAATTCAAGAAATTACTTTTAAGTCAATCTTAACTTTCAAGAATTCAATTGTGCTTTTTAATTTCTTATGCTATTTACATTACCATGAGTGAGTAGTCTTTCTCTGGATAATTTGAAGAAAGATTTCCAACCTATGAATTAGGGTTATACTTTAAGCTAGGGTTTTAATGTCTATGCGATTGTTCGATTAAGTTATGTTTTTGAAAACCTATTTGGTTTGTATACTTCCCGATTACTTGCATACAATTGGTTTTGGTATATGTAGTTAGTGGTGTTTTCTGTAACCTGTAGGGTATTGATTCTTCCATCATACAGTATTTCTTTCATCATGACCTGTAGGGTACTGATTCTTCTATCATAACTTGTAGGGTACAACCCATTTGGAGTGCAAACATTTGGCATATCCTCTGGAAGGTGTATTGAAACTTAATGTGGATGGTGCCTCTAAAGGAAATCCTGGTTTGTCTGGGGGAGGAGTTGTCCTTGGAAATCAATGGGGCCAATTGGTAGTGGCAGCTTCCGATTTCTATGGTTTTTCTACACATATGGAGGCAGAGTGCAGGGCTCTTTTGGATGGATTGTAGTTGTTTGACAGATATGGATTATGAGACTATAATGTCTTGATAGAATCAGATTCAAAAGTTTTAATTGACATGGTTACGAGAATAGCTCAATCATTCTGGATTCTTTGGAATTTGACATATAAGATCTCATTATTAATGAGGAGGTTTGACTTTCAAATAACGCATATTTAGAGAGGCAAATTCGATAGCAGATTTTATGGTTAATAGAGGGATCAATGACAGAGAGGTTAAGGAAGTGCAAGCTAATTCACTTCCAACTCAAGTTAGGTTATTGCTCTTGCAAGATCAGCGGCAAATCAAGGTTTTGAGGAGGAAGACTGTCTTCTGTGCTAACTAGGAAACTGATATTTTTTGGGAATTCTTTCATTCTTTTAAAATTATTTAGGAGGAGTAAAAGTCCTTATGCTGTGGCTTTCCAGCATTGCTTTTTCGCTTCCTTTAGTACTGGGGGTATTGGAATTTGTATGAAGGAGGTAAGGTTTAAATTCCCCCCCCCCAAAAAAAAAAAAACATCATTTTGTAATCTATGAATTGTTATTAATAATATTTACCCTCACACTGTTGAGGTTTTATTTAAAAAAAAATTGATAATTCTTTCACAAAAAATAGTGGAGAAATTTAAATCTGCTATTGATATCTTCACTAAAAATCTTTTCCAATTTTAAGTTTCAAATGTTAAAGGTCAAGCTTTTGGTCCGGCAACATCCCATAAGCTTCTAGGTAGGCTTGTTAATCGTGTTGGGTGAGACGGGTTCATATCACATTTTAACAGGTCCATGTCGTGTATAAATCGTATATAATCTGTTTATAAACGAGTCGTGTCGAGTATTTTTTTTAATTGATTTCACTCATATCTGATTCGTTTATTAATTGTGTCGTGTTGGATCCACTAGTTTACAAAACGAGTGACTTAAAAAAAAACTCAAAGTCTTTAATTTCATATTGTATTAGCTGATAATGTCATATTTCTACGACTAGGAAATAAGAAAGATACAATTAAAGAATAATCAAGATATTCTGCTTCATTCCCGGATAGCTTTTCAAATGAGAAATATAAAATTTTGAATCATTATTCATTAGGAATGAAAGGATCGAGTTTGGTGGGATTCAATCGTATATGTAAAGCAAGCTAGGCATGTGAATATACAAAAAATTCCAACAAGTGGTGAACTTAAATATAAATAAACTCTAACCGCTGCCTACAACAAGTGGAAGTTTTTTACACATGCAGTCGGGTATACTGTACATTATATAACTCATTAATAAATTCGAGTTGGACCCGACTTTCGGTCCGAATTGTGTAACCGCAGATAAAATCCAGAATACACCTAAGAATTACGACTGAATTTTAAACCAGAGTTATGTAACCTAAGCCAACCTCGAGTTTGGACATTTAAACATGGACAATACCCATGCTTAAGAATACACGTTGCAATTGAATTCTGATTGAGTGTTTTGTAATTGGGTTGAGTTCAGGAGTCTCATAATTGTTTCCTTTCTTGGTTTCCTTGAATTTAAGTAAGATCGATTGCTGTATTGTATCTAAAAAAAATTCCTCCACGCAGTTGGGTATGCATTATATAACTCATCTAACCGAAATGTCTGACATGGATGCATTCCCATCATCAATTCGAATCTCCTAAGTGCCAACCTCATCTTGGTTGACCACACTTTTGCAAAACCGATATCATTTCTGTTGGTGGGTTGTGTCGCATTCTGTTTACACCATGCAAATTACGTCTTGTCAATATATTTTTAATTTATACTCGATCCATCTTTAATGGTATTCATATCATGTCCAGTTTGTATCATTTATATATCGTGTTTAGCGAGATTTAGGTTAATCCATTATTAAACGAGTCCAGTAAATACACCTGTTTACTATCCAAACACCTAAAGGCTACACACAAATATGATAATATCATTTAAGTAATGTATTGAAATCTAAAAAATGATCTAATTTGTTAACATTCAAATTTAATCTGACAATGGTATAGTCCAAAAGTATTATTATCACCGTAACTTTGTACTTTTTCATTGAGACTCAATGATTTGACATATCATAATGTTAAAACTAAATTAAATCAAATTTTTTAGGTGTCAATGCTATGACTCATTTCATTTGATTTGGCGTTGGATTCGCGATTTGCCCAAGATGATAGTCCTGACCATTAGGCTTGCGTAATTGCCAACAAGTCCAGGGTTGGCATTTCATAGTGGGTGGTTGTCCTCATTTCTAGTAAGTCAGCTGTTCAATCTGCAGATAATTATGCAAACATGTTTTATCTCTACTCATATATATATCACTGCTTGCTTGCATATTA
>CAUOFW020002002.1:0-61176 GCA_963454935.2 Ilex paraguariensis
CCTTTGGAAGATGTGAGTAATCAGAGATCCAAACGGCAAATTATCTGATCACTTCCTAAAAGGCTCTTTGAATGAACTCAAATATCATCATCGGCAAATAAGGTCGAACCTTTTCCTGTGGCATATAGCATGTGTGCCTTATGGGTAGGAAAGTCTGAAATATAGGTTTTCAGTTCCACGTTGTAGTTGGCCATGAGACTTAGCATCCTATACCTAGGGTTAGATTCTTTTTCAAAAAATTCAATGAGTGACCTAGTGTTCAAGATGGTCTAATACCATACAACTTAGTGGTCAAAACATTCAGTCGAGGTAAGTCATCTACCAGTCTCACACTAAGGTAATCATTATATCTACCCTAGGTAAGCCCAAGTGTGGTAACAATGAGAGTGACAAAAAATGTAAACTCAATACTTTGATATAAGTGACAAATGATTCAGCTTGAGGATCGAGATCAAGAATATGCGGTAAAGAACTCCCTCACAATGCTATCATTGGAAGTCAAAGGTCACTAAAACATCCAAGTCCACCCCCATGATAGTGAGATTGGTGGGACAATTGAATGATTGACCTCTGTGGTGTTCAAACCCTCTCTCGATCAACATTAGTCTAAGAACAAATTCTCCTCTGAATCTTTCTACGAACTCTAAAGTCTAGAATCGAGTAGCTTCATCAAAGTTTTCCTCAACTTCCTTATAAACATCCTCAACCCTAGGTCATTTCTATCTTCGCAGTTCCATCTCAACAATCACTCAAGGAATCTAGGTCTCGTAGATGTGGATTTGTGATACAATGATTAATCAACCTTAGATCTCTAAAAAATTTGTTTGGAAGGTTTTAGAAACCAAGGGTTAGGGTTTTGGGTGCTTGGACATGAATGAGAAGGTTAAAATGGAAAAGGACATTTTAAAACTAGATTTTGAAACCCTGCCACTAACTTATATGAGGCCATTCGAGTATTGAGGATACCGATTGAGTGGAAATTAAAAGATTAGCCTTAATTCCTCTTTGAACCAACCCAGTTCTAACATTCACTCATTCATCCTATCCTTGAAACTTCAAATGCATGCATGATGTATATAAAACTTCAATTCATTTACATTGATGAATTTGGATATAATGCAAAATGCAATTTTTAGATTAAACAATAAATCTCAATGTTCAAAAAACATGAAAATTACACATGCTAGCATTACAATAGCTCCATCCAAAATTCATCATCACAATATATTAATCTAAGGCATATTTAAGGATATGAAATTCAATTTCATGCATCCTAGAACAAAGTTCCCTCACTTGGTTCAATTCCACTCACATGTGTTCAAATTTTGTTCAACTTGGACTAATTCAAGTGCAACGTGTGTGGAAGCAAACTCCAACACAATTAGAATTTTGCTTAGTTTAAATTATTAATAAAATCAACATAAAATCCTAATTCATTGTCTAAATGAATACATAACCCGTTAGTGAGTGTCCTACTAATTTTATTTTGACAACTCCCCCTTTCTTTTATCCCTTCTACTTTATGGCTTCAATTAACATGATTGTGAACTCCATACTATTTAATATATGCTTCTATTCAAGATTAGCATGAGCTCTATGAGCTTTACAAATGAGCAATTTACAATTAAACACAAGTACTCTCACAATTCAAGTATGTTAGATCATATTTATAATTGACTAATTTCTTGGAGCCCATTGTAAATCTCAACCTATTCTCTAGTATGATGCTATCAAGTTCAAGATCACAAAGCATCATTGAAGTGAAGAGATCAAGCCTTAGAGCAACATCATTCAATCTCTATATGCACCTTCATACTTAGGACAAGGTAATGACCTAGACACCTAAGATAAACCCTTAGTTATTTTTAAATTAGGTTGATTAAGATGAAAATAGAATTAGAAGCAATCTGATTATGGTTCTTACGTAATTTTAAAAGAAAATACTTTCTAAACTATTTATGAATTTTAAAAACATAGTTTGAGTCACAATTGGCCCCCTATTTGTGTAACACCCCTTAGTGCTCAAGAGAACAAGATTTTGCAAGATTTTATGCTTAAAAACTTGTAGGAACCAATCTATGCTCACCAACCTTTGCTAGAGCAGTCTCTTTATGACTTAGGGATGGAACTGAAAAAAGGCCACAGAAGGCAACACATGGCTCGCTCAAGTGGTCCTTCATGATCGCTCGAGCAGTGTTTGCCTTAGTCGGGATTGAAACTTATTTTTCATTCTAGTGACAATTGTCCTATGATTGCCCTCCCACCAATCGAATGGTCGTTTGCGAATTTGGGCTTTCTTATTTACTAAGACTACCTTATTCTGGACCTATATATAGGGAGAGCCTTTCTCATATCTAGTTTAAGTCTCTTTTGAGATTTATAAGAGAGAAAATCAGACTTCTACCTTGAGAGCTTGCACCACAACTTAGATTCCTAAGACCCAAAAGGCTACCACTAAAGATTCTACCCAACTTCACAATGAACCGTGTAGCGGTGAGATCCAAGTGAAGCTACACTAGACGTTAAAGGAGGGCCTTTGACTGAGAGACAACAAGGAAAGGAGCATCTGACCATGATATTGGTTGATATATAAGTCTAGAGTACTTGTATGTTGACTTAGCGAGTAGTGGATTAAGCTTTTGTGACCGAGCAGGTTCCCCATGATTTTTTCCAACGAGTATTTTTGCATCAACAAACCACATGTGTTATTTATTGTTTATTGTATATACATGTGATTATGAGCACACACGCGCACTATGTGTTTATTAGAATGATTGATTGAATATCTATCCATACATAGTTGTGCCTTGGATTTAGGATTTGTGATTGTTGTGAGTGAATTAATTTAATATTAATTAAAATCAATCGTCATAGTTAATTTGGGTTATGGTGACTAATGGGGTTCTCACATTAATTTTTATATCTTTGTGAGACGTGATAATTGTGATGGATTAAGTTTTAATTGGTAATCAATTGGGCTAAAATTATAAAGCCTATTCACCCTCTCTAGGTATAGTGTCTTGAGCTCCACGTGTATAATCGTGAGGAAAGATCCAGATCAGGTTCCCTCTTCCTGGAATAACAAAGCATAATTTTTTTTAGCTATTTATTTGTAAAATTCAGGTAAATTTAAATTTTTTATGAAAAAGGGTAAAATGGTAATTTGGCACTACAGTAAAAGATGTAAATCTGAAATTTTCTAGAACTCAGATGACAAAACAGACCTTACTGTTGGATTCGTTTTGCGAAATCTAGTTATCTCATCAAATTTCATCGAATTTCGAGATAGTCAGATTTTTCACATTTTACGGGACAGTCGAGTTTCGGGTGACCCAAAAACGGGATTTTTAATAAAAATTTGAAATTTAAAAAATAATTTAAGGCAAATTAAAATAAAATTATTTCGAACTTGAATCGGGACGAAATTTAATCGTTTCTGGGTAAAAACGAACCCGAAAAAAAGAAGGTCGTGTAGGGCATTGTGGGCCAAAAGTTTAGGGAGTATAAATAAGGGAAAAAATCAGATTTCACCCCCATTTCTTCAGCCAGTTCCAACGTGAGAGAGGAAGAGGGAAAAAAAATTATCCACCTGCTCTCTAAAATCTACGAAGATTGGGTGCTTAAATAAAAGTCGTTCGCCTCGCAGAGGGCTACGCGACCACACCAAAAACAACAGATTTCACTGAAGTTCCAAAATCGAGCTTGGAGAAATCAAAAGGTTTTGGATAAAATTGGGACTCTTGAAGGCTTCTACCAAGTAGATTTATGCTTCAAGAGATAAGGTTCCCTCCTACTTAGGTTTATTTATAACCTAAAATGCTTATATGAATGGGTATGTCGATAGGATGTCATATCACTTTCCTATTGTGGTGGATTTAATGAAATGGATATTGGAATTAGGTAGAGTAAATTCTATCTTGAATTAGGCATGTGAATTTGACACAATGTGATTCATGGAATTTGATATAATGTGGGCATGTTATGTAATTATTTTATGCCTTGGAAATTAAGTGTGTTATTAGCATTTGTTATGTGATAACATACTTGTGAATTGTTGTTGGAAAGAAAATGTTGATATATGTGCATAGATATATCAACATTGTGATGGAATTGGTATTATATGCCTTGGATATAAATTGTCATGGAATATGTTTAAATATGGTTAATTTTGCTCATGTGGCATTCTTTGTATATGAGCATAATATTGAGATTGTAATGGTGCATTACATTGCATTTACACGGGAACATCGCATTCATGGGCATCGTCATGGGTGTGGGCATGCATGCATGTGTTGGATCAAACACCATACTTGGTGGATGATATGTGGCCTTAGTACCGTTGGACCAAGGCTCAACAGAGTTGCACGGTTGAATGAAAAACTTGTGTCGGGTATAGCAAGTAGGACTAGACTCTCCCTCGGGTGTAAGACCCGACTACTGGTTTTATACACTTCCCACGGTACAAGTCCAAAAAAGTGTATCGGTTTGCGGAGCCTGCGGTGAGACACCAAAAGTCCGCTACGCAACAAAGACACATGATTTTGTTTTACAAAATAGTCATTCGATGTGTAACTTCCAACAATGACTTGGTTTTATAATCACATGACTTTATTTCAAAATGATTAGTGGATGTAATTTATCAATGATAGATTTTGCTACACATTAGCATTGCATTGTGTGGAGGGAGTCGGTAGAGGCTCGGGGCTATAATATATGAGTGAATCTTATCTCATATCATGACATGACATGTTAGATCCCAACGTTGAATTTTATATTCTTACTTGGAATGATTGTTTGCTTGTTAAAAGTGGTATGTGGACATATTATATGCATCTAGGTTTAGGGAGTAGCCTCTGTAGGAAATACTCTACTGGTAATGGCTCACCCTATACGAGAACACATTTCAGGTGCGGGGTTTGTAACAGCGGGGGACTTTCATTCGGGACCTCCAATATGAAGAAAAGGCCGACTTGTGGCCTTGAATCCATTTTGTAAAACCATTGTATAAATTTGGTGAAAAGTATATTTTGGGCTTGTAATCATATGGAATTAATTGTAATAAAACTTGTATGTATCAAGTCTTATGTGAAAAACTATATTTTACATGTTTGGACTATTTGTGGGAAAGTTTGGAATGAATTGAAATGAAAAATAAGTTAAACAGATAATTATGGGCAAAACCTACCGGTAGAACGGCAAAAACTTATCGGTAGATTACAGGTAGGTTACAGGTAGAACTTGTCCAGCAGGTAAAATGTACCGGTAGATTATAGGTAGGTTACAGGTAGAACTTGTCTAGCAGGTAAAATCTACTGGTAGATTACAGGTAGATCACAGATAGAACTTTTTCAGTGAACAAAACCTACCGGTAGGTCCATAAAAACCTACTGATAGCATTTCCAAAAATCTGAAATTTTAAGAATACATTGTCATGCTTTTGGGCTATGTGTTCTATGATTCCAAAGGTATAAATGGACATCAAATGAGCATAAATTGTAGCATATTGGACCTTGATTGAGCCAAATGGTAAAACATACACGAGTTAAACATGTGAGTTATAATCCTGGTTAAGGGAATGTTATTGATGTGTCGCCTAGTTGTGCGACAATCATGGGTATTTCCATGGGTTGATGGATTGTCAACGGTTGAAAAAAGACCCCCGGTTTTAGAGGTGTCACATTATTTATGCCTCAGCTTTTTAGAATCAGCCATATTGGGCTCTTTTCTAACAATTGGCCTTCGACATCTTTTAAAGGGTTGAGGTTTAACTAACCTTTAACCATGTGTTCACCTATCACCAATACTTAGAGTCATTTGAGATCATTAATACTTCAAACTAATTAAACTCCTAAATGTGAAGGTGAATGACATGGGTGTACTTGGTTTATAAATTTTTCAAAATTAAACACTATCCAAGCACGCTAGGTTGAAAGAGACTTTGACTAATGAATTATGCAATAAGATTTATGCCACTAAGTTCTTTATCCCCTAATATGACTCATAGCAATGCACATTTTGAATTTGATTTAAGGTTGAAATCATTACAATGTAAACCATAGTGTGAACTATCATGATTATAAAAAAAGGGAAATCAAACAAAAGAAAATATTTTAGGCCTTTTCTTTTCTAATTTTTTGATTTTTTCAAAATAAACATATACATGAATAATATGCATGAATATGCATTAAAACAAGAAAAATAAAATAAAGCAATTACCATAAATTCTAAAAATAAAAGTTAAAATTGACATCAAAACTCATTGGATTTTTTCATATCATACGTTTTTTGAGTTTTTCATATTTCTTTTGTTTTTGAATTTTTATCTTTCTAGTGCTTTTGTATTTTCATAAAGAAAACAAATAACAAATAACGAAGAAAATATATACAATGTACATCCCTAGAGTGTTTGATGCAATGCATTAAAGATCACCTAGGTCCATACTCTTACCTCTCATATTTCTTAGGAGCCATAACTTTGCTAGGAGTACTTAGGGTCTCTAACTTAGTTGAGATGGTGAGTTTCTCAAATTACTCATGTCATTGCTTGGGTGTTTACTTTAATCTCTAAAGCGATTTAACAAATCTATACACTTTCTTCTCTTGTTCTGGAGCAATGAACCCTTTGGGTTGCCCCCAATTAAATTTTCTCATTTAAGTTACCATTTAGAAAAATTATTTTCACATCCATTTTGTGTATTTCAAGATTATGCAATACAAAAAGAGTTATTATCATACAAATGGATGTTATTCTCATAACCAGATAATATCTATGGAAGTAATCAAGACCTTCCTTTTGCTTGTAACCTTTAACTAAAAGTCTAGCCTTTTATTTGTTGCGAGGGAATATCATCCCTCATGATGAAACATAAGGTTTTTAGATACTACCTAGAGGGGGAAGGAGATGAATAGGTTAATTAAAATTGAGCTTTAACAACCACCAATTTTAATATAATTCTACCACAATTATCTCTTTTTACAATGATATTTCAATTAAGCATGAGAAGCCCTTTTCAACCACGATGATCCTTTAAACCCATGAAGGTTAGTGTATTGATTTTTCAATTCAATGCTAAACCCTCAATCTCTCACGGCGATCCCAACCCATTGGCAACAAACCAAGCAACTTTGTATGATGTGACTATCTAATCAATTAATTTATCAAACACATAGTGCTCGTGTGTGCTCAAATGACAAATGTGTATGTAAAAATGATAAATAACAAAAACAATTTGTTGATGCAAAAACCCTCATCAAGAAACTCCACGGGAAACCTTTATAGGGTTCACCAAAGCCTAATTCACTATCCTAAAATCAGTTTATAGTTACTCGAGACATACACCTCCACCAATATCATGGTTAGTTGCTCATTTCCTTCAATGAAACTTTCTCCTAAAAGTCTCTCTTCGACTTTATGGATAGCTTCACTTGAACTGTCCGCCACATGGTTGCATTTAGGCCTCGAGCGATTTTCTCTACCAAGATCCGCAGTATGCACGCTTCTAATGGGTTTGGTTCAAACAAACCAAGTTCTTCTTCAAGGTGTGAGATTGGATTAGAATTACAAGATAGTATGGTCAAGCTCTCAAGATGTAAGTTAGACTAATTTTTCTCTTAAAATGCTTACAAGAGGCTTAACCTAGGTTGAGAAGGCACCTCTCTATTTATAGGCTCAAAATAGGGTTTTTTTTTTTTAGGGTCCATGAAAACAAAAATTTCTGAATGACTGCTCAAGCAACAGGAGGATGATCAAAGGACCATGGTAACTAGAATAAAATTTCAAATAAACCAAAACTACAAAGTAGGGACCGCTCGAGCAACCTCAAGGACCACTCGGGCGACCAATCATAAAATTTTAGTATTAATTTTAAAATATCTTACATGATTATAACCTTTCCAAATTGAATCATAATCTCACCCTTATTTTATAGTAACTCTATTAACGGTATCGAAATGATTCCATAATCTTACTAAAAATCTATGTATTTATGTAAACTAGATGCCAAGAAAAGTTGAAGTGTAAGATCATCTTCAGCTTTGACTCAAATTTGAGTAACAAACTTAATTTGATACAAAAAATTCAAATTTAAAATATGATAGTTTGAGTCAATGATTAGCTATTAAATATGCATAAATATCATCACTATAAATTTGGTTAATTGCATTAGTTTTGGATTTAAGTGTGTTTGGACAATGGATTTCTAGTTTTTATGTCTATTTTTAGGGCTGTCAATTTTCGACATGACATGTTAACACGACATGAACCAAACACAAAATTAATGGGTCGGACACGACATTAAATGAGTTAATGCGTTAAAATGGGTCAACACGTTTAAACATGAAAAAAAATCATGTCAAAATCAAGTCAACCCAATTTTGACCTGATTAACCCGTATATTTTAAATGGGTTGACATAATTCGGACACAAATCCGACCTTACACATTGTAGACCTGTTTAACCCATTTATGACAGTATAATTTTCTTATTATGTATGACTGATGTGATCTTAACATTATTACTTATTAGTTCTTACTTCTACTATAATAATTGATAGTATAACTCTTTACATTATTATAACAGTATACTAGTATAGTTCTTGCTTTAATTTTGGGTTGAAACTTAAATGTATTTTAGTTAATTTCATTGATAAGATGAGATATGTTATTTGTAAAAAAATTATTTAAAATTTTGGATGAATGATTGAATGATCTATTTAATGATAATGAATAGTGTGGAAACAGGTTATGTGTGTTAAACAAGCCTATGTTATGTGTGATAAACAAGTTAAACAAATCATGTTATGTGTGTTAACCTGAAAATAACTTGTTTATTAAACGTGTCAAATAGGTCAGGTTCGAGTTACCCATTTAATGGTCAGATTAGGTTAGTATTTATATATTATAACACGATTATTAAAAATGTTAGGTTTGGATTTTGGAATTTTCGACACAAACTCAAAATTAACCCGAGATAAAATGACCCAACTCGATACATTTGACACCTTTATATATTTAGGAGTGTTTGCTCATTAAATACATCAAAGGGGGTTTGGAGGCAAGTACATGAAAAAAATAGAGCTTGCAGCAATTGGAGTGAAGAACATACTAAGGACAGAAACCCTGGTGGGTCCGGACACGACTAGAACTCGTCCGAATGGAGGACAGCTACTAGAATATAAAGAAAAAAAAAACCACTCTGGGTAGAAAGTTTGGTGCGCAAGGACATAAGAAACACGTCTGGGCACAATGGGCGAATTTAGCTAGAGGACTTGCATGCGTCCGAACGCGATGCATATTCAGCAGCTGCCAGTTTTTTTGAGTTATATTAGGTTTAGACTTCCCTAATCCCCCTACATATATTTATATTAACCCTAATTGAGGGGGTCCCCATCTTTCATAATTTTTCTTTCCTTCTTTTATATTTTTCTTATTCATTAATTGCTAAATCCCGAACTAAAGGTAGAGGTGATTTTTTCGATTAAACACGAAATTTATTTTTGATCTGTTTTTCCTCACTGCATTATTTTTGTTATTAATTCTATAAAATCTCTTATTTTGTTGTGCCACCTATATCGAATATTTTTATACTCTACGAGTTAAGTAATTGATTTTGTATGCTTAGATTAATTAATTATGAGTTTTATGAAAAAGAATTGATTTCATGCTTGTTATAAAAAAGAGGTTTTAATTGTTGGAAAACTTGATTCATCATTGACTTCAAGCATAGAGAATACTTGTGATTTTTAATTAAATATTAATTTTTATCTAAGTAATTTATCAATTATACATTTAGAAGTATTTTCAATATAATCACAGCTAAATCTTCTGACTAAGATTACTCCTCGGGTGATTCTTAATTGAGTTCAAAAATCGGATCAAAAATAGATATTGTGTGAAATTGAAAGAGGATCCCTAATGCTTTAGTATTTCTTAATTACTGTTTTAGACCAAAATTTATTGTTTTCTTCAAATTCAATTCACTCAAATCCTTCAAAGAAATTTTACTTTTATTTTAAAATTCATTTTTTTCCAAATATCACCAATTTGAGTTTATCTTTTAACAAACTTGATTTGATACAAAACACTCAAATAGATATTTAAATGAAAATAAACTCAAAATTAAAGAATGGTGAAATAAGACCATTAAGTTTTTAAAAGGTGTTAAAATCTAACTATGAAAGATTTAAATCGCTCTTAATTTGAGAAACAATTTGAATCTCATTTCCTTTGGTATGAGTTTAATAAAGGACTGAGACTTATTTTAGTCTATTTTTAGTGAAATTTAAATTTGAGAAATAGTGAGATGCTCTAAGAAAGGAAAATAATTGTTTTGTATCATATCTTTTCTATTAGAGAGAATTATATTCAGACTCTCTGAAGTTTATCACTTAATCACTCAGATCTCCTGATATTTGAAATATTAAACAAGACCCGCTAAAATTTGTACGCACGTAATACTTAGACCCTTGTCGTCAATATCTGTTAGTATATCCGTTAGTAAATAACACTCAAACCCCTTGAAGTTTGTAAGCGTGTAATACTTAAAACCTATCAATTTTAAAACAATGGTTCAAACTGTAATGAACCCAATAAGTATAATATTTTAAATTTGATGGTTCTAAATATTATGTCTACAAATTTCAGGGAGGTCTTGGTGTAATTTACTAACAGATATTAACAGCAGAAGTCTAAGTGTTACGCGCGTATAAACCTTTTAAAGTTTATATATAATATTTAAATATTAAAAGATCTAAGTGATTAAGTAATAAACTTCAAGAAATCTAGGTGTAATACTCTCATTCTACTAACAAAGATTTGTATTTTCAATGACCCAATGAAACTGGCATCTAGGCCTGACAATCGTGTCGAGTGGAACAGTTTCGTGTCAATGGAACAGGTTTGTGTCAAAAAACCTTCCTTCATGCCCTATTTGTTTGTATAAATGAGTCCAACTATCACACTCATACACGAATCATTTATTAGACAGGTTATCCGATACAATCCGTGTGTCACCCGTTAAATAAAAAAATATATTATAATATTTCGAGTATACACAAAAAAATCATCAACTTGCTATACATTACTCATATTTGATTTATTTACTATAACAATAAATCATGACTGAACAAAAAAATAAAGACAAAAAATAAACATTAAATGACTACTAAATTTGAATGAGTCTAAGAGATGGGAGGTACGAGATGAGGTAGAGGCTAAGAGACCTAACTTTTAAAAAAAAATTATATTACCACCACTATTAACGGGTTAAATGAATTGAAACGAGTTTATAAGTTAAACACAAAATCGATTCATTTATTTCACGGGTCTGCCGAGTTAACCCGTTAACTACCTAAATCTGTTAAAACTACATTCAAACCCGTTAAATTCGTATCAATTTCACGTGTCGTTTCTAGAATTACCATGCCTACTGGCATCTATCTCCATACATAAGAGAAAATATGGGCCTGCTCGATATTATGGACTGAGCCGAGGGCGAGCAACAAGTTGAGCCGTGAAAGCTAATGGGCTCAACTACACCTAAGAATGAATTGACTGAAAAAAGTTGTGAAAGGATGAATCAAAAAAGAGAAATGGAGATGCGGGGTATCGATCCCCGTGCCTCTCGCATGCTAAGCGAGCGCTCTACCATCTGAGCTACATCCCCTTACTGTGATTACTTCCTCATAAACCATACTTGACATTTATCAATTTCTTTGTTTTATTGTATTACAAAAGCATGCTTCCCAACATCACGTCGAAAAGACTCAATTGGACCGACTCATAATTTAACTCAATTAAATCTGTCACTTTTGGTTACTTTTCAGTACTGTAAAAAATCTTAGAAAATTGGAGATAATTTTTTGTTTTGGTTAAACTAGTGTCTCGTCTAAAAGAGATGATAAATACAAAAGATATTAATACTGTGCACAATAGAACACCATAATTTGTGCATTCAGCATGAAGTTTCGTATGAACATTATATATCACATATGCCAATGTGACATTCAAGTAAACCAAATTTAAGATTGATGATAAATCGACCCTATTGAGTGGTAAATTGGTTTATTTTAGTTATAGTTTAAGTTGATGAAGTTATTACTTTTGATTACTTTTTAGTACCATAAAAAAAAAATCCAAAAACTCGAGATAAATATCGATTGTTTAGATCGATCGTAATTGACCTCAATATTATTTCATACAGTATGGGAATCAAATGAAAAATCTATCTATATTGCGAAGTCGTTTTTTTCTCAGCTCCTGATGCCAGGCAATCTGTCTCTCGAAGTCGGTCAAACCTATAACTACTATTATCAAATTTGCGGGGTTTCCACCCAGGTATCGCATATGTTCCTAAGCTCATGCCTGCTTAAATTAGACGCATAATAGTGTTCGCAATTTGTTAGGCCTTGGGATGAGATCATGATACCAAAATGTGATATTTTAGTACCATATATTAAAAATGGTTTGTGATGGAAGTATCAATAGATCAAACTAGAATGTCAAAGGGCAGTTATAGGGTTGTGAGTTCGGTACTCGGTGATCGGGATGTAGCAACTCAGTGGCTCCGGTTCTGTCAAGGAAATTCAAGGAACCACCTCTGATGCCTAAGTTAGTTCAAAAGATTGTTCCTTAGCAATAACTTACAGAAAATATAGCATTCATGGAGAGAGAGAAAGAAAGAGACTATTCTTTTTCCAGTGTTGCCTTCTTAACCCTTCATTTAAGAGGATTTTTATAGTGAATGTTGAATGTGAACTTAATTTAAAGGTAATGATTTGGGGTAATCATTCCTAGTTTGTGTGTGTGTAAAGTTATTCCCATGCAAGAGTTTCAATTATTGACGGATGTCAACTCTCCTAAAGTTCATGTGGGATGTTAGATATATGATGTCACGTGTCAATTATTTCTATTTGGGATTATGCAGGTAATGATTGATGTTTTTGTATATCCTTAGAGAGACCTTCGAGAGACCTCCGAGGTTTGGACTCTGTGTTCCATGGTCTAAATTATATCCATTAGTAACCCATTGATTCCCTATAATCCCTTGGATTAATTGGGATTTTTTTTTAGTTTGGTTCCCTCGAATCTCGTCTTTGACAATTATAATGATTAGCTTTCTGAATTTTTATTCCGTTTTATTTTCTTCTTTATGCATGTCGAGCCTATTCTGTTATATAGTGATAACGAGCTAGAGAATGTTGTTAGCTCATACAACTCCCCTAGAGCACTCTAGTAAGTTTTCCCTTAAAACTCTCGAATTTAGGTGTTTGCTTTTAGAAAGTTCTCCTAAGGAGATTGTAGAAGCGATTTATAAGCACTGAGGCTCTATCGTTCCTTCTGTTGTCAATGTTATGATTGATAGAGGTAGCGAGGACATAGTGGTGGGTTCGTTTGATTCAGACACAGATTCAAAGCGAACTGAATATACGGGTCAAGGGGAAGAAGGCTCTAAATGGTCTTCCCCCCCCCCCTTCTTTTGATAGGTATTCCCTTTCGGAGGCCCATGAAATTGAGTGTTGATATACTGAGCACACTATAGGATCTGTGAGACGTCGGTATAATTGACCTGATTTCGTAAAAGTGAGGTTACCCATTATCCATGAAAAGGCTTGTACCCTTCACATAGTAAAGTTTGTTTTCTTGAGTCAGCCCTTTAAGGCGGTCTTCAATTCCCAATTCCTTTTTTTCATTAGGTCTATGTTGTTCTAGTTGGGTCTGCCCTCTTATTAGTTGGTTCCTAATGCCTAGAAGACCCTTACTGGTCTGATGGCCTTATGGAGATTGAGTAGTGGGAGACATCACTCAATTCCTTTAGAGGAGTTTGTTTACTACTATAAAGTAAAAGAATGTACCTAGAAGAGATATTCTGTTATATAGTGACAACGAGCTAGAAAATGTTGTTAGCTCATACAACTCCCCGAGAGCCCTCTAATAAGCTTTCCCTTGAAACTCTCGAATTTAGGTGTTTGCTTTTAGAAAGTTCTCCTAAGGAGATTGTAGAAGCGATTTAGAAGCACTGAGGCTCTGTCGTTCCTTCTGTTGTCAATGTTATGATTGATAGAGGTAGCGAGGACATAGTGGTGGGTTTGTTTGATTCAGACGCAGATTCAAAGCGAACTGAATCTACGGGTCAAGGGGAAGAAGGCTCTAAATGGTCTTCCCCCCCCCCCATCATTTGATAGGTATTCCCTTTGGGAGGCCCATGAAATTGAGTGTTGATCAACTAAGTACACTATAGGATCTGTGAGACGTCAGTATAATTGACCTGATTTCGTGAAAAGTGAGGTTACCCATTATCCATGAAAAGGCTTGTACCCTTCACACAGTGAGGTTTGTTTTCTTGAGTCAGCCCTTTAAGGCGGTCTTCAATTCCCAATTCCTTTTTTTCATTAGGTCTATGTTGTCCTAGTTGGGTCTGCCCTCTTATCAGTTGGTTCCTAATGCCTAGAAGACCCTTACTGGTCTGATGGCCTTATGGAGATTGAGTAGTGGGAGACATCACTCAATTCCTTTAGAGGAGTTTGTTTACTACTATAAAGTAAAAGAATGTACCTAGAAGAGATATTCTGTTATATAGTGACAACGAGCTAGAGAATGTTGTTAGCTCATACAACTCCCCCAGAGCCCTCTAATAAGCTTTCCTTTGAAACTCTCGAATTTAGGTGTTTGCTTTTAGAAAGTTCTCCTAAGGAGCTTGTAGAAGCGATTTAGAAGCACTGAGGCTCTATCGTTCCTTCTGTTGTCAATGTTATGATTGATAGAGGTAGCGAGGACATAGTGGTGGGTTCGTTTGATTCAGACACAGATTCAAAGGGAACTGAATATACGGGTCAAGGGGAAGAAGGCTCTAAATGGTCTTCCCCCCCCCCCCCCCCATCTTTTGATAGGTATTCCCTTTAGGAGGCCCATGAAATTGAGTGTTGATATACTGAGCACACTATAGGATCTGTGAGACGTCGGTATAATTGACTTGATTTCGTAAAAGTGAGGTTACCCATTATCCATGAAAAGGCTTGTACCCTTCACACAGTGAGGTTTGTTTTCTTGAGTCAGCCCTTTAAGGCGGTCTTCAATTCCCAATTCCTTTTTTTCATTAGGTCTATGTTGTTCTAGTTGGGTCTGCCCTCTTATCAGTTGGTTCCTAATGCCTAGAAGACCCTTACTGGTCTGATGGCCTTATGGAGATTGAGTAGTGGGAGACATCACTCAATTCCTTTAGAGGAGTTTGTTTACTACTATAAAGTAAAAGAATGTACCTAGAAGAGATATTCTGTTATATAGTGACAACGAGCTAGAGAATGCTGTTAGCTCATACAACTCCCCCAGAGCCCTCTAATAAGCTTTCCCTTGAAACTCTCGAATTTAGGTGTTTGCTTTTAGAAAGTTCTCCTAAGGAGATTGTAGAAGCGATTTAGAAGCACTGAGGCTCTGTCGTTCCTTCTGTTGTCAATGTTATGATTGATAGAGGTAGCGAGGACATAGTGGTGGGTTTGTTTGATTCAGACGCAGATTCAAAGCGAACTGAATCTACGGGTCAAGGGGAAGAAGGCTCTAAATGGTCTTTCCCCCCCCCCCCATCATTTGATAGGTATTCCCTTTGGGAGGCCCATGAAATTGAGTGTTGATCAACTGAGTACACTATAGGATCTGTGAGACGTCAGTATAATTGACCTGATTTCGTGAAAAGTGAGGTTACTCATTATCCATGAAAAGGCTTGTACCCTTCACACAATGAGGTTTGTTTTCTTGAGTCAGCCCTTTAAGGCGGTCTTCAATTCCCAATTCCTTTTTTTCATTAAGTCTATATTGTCCTGGTTGGGTCTACCCTCTTATTAGTTGGTTCCTAATGCCTAGAAGACTTTTACTGGTCTGATGGCCTTATGGAGATTGAGTAGTGGGGGACGTCACTCAATTCCTTTAAAGGAGTTTGTTTACTACTATAAAGTAAAAGAATGTACCTAGAAGAGATATTTTTATCTGAGTACCCATCCAGCGATAGCTAAGTTTGTGTTTGGTCTCCCAAATTCAAAGGTCTTGGTACTTATTATCTAGAGATTGAGAGTTCAGCTTAGAAGGTACAGTCTCGAGATCGTGCTGTAGTGCCTAGAACATGGAGCATCTCAGTCCCTTCAGGGGGTGGCTTAAGGCAATTGGAGGCTTAAAGTTAAAATATTAAATGAGATTTTTTTTTTTTAATATTAATTTTGTAAAAAAATTAATTTATTTTCAATTTATTATATGAGAGAGAGACTGAAGAAGGACGTACTAGTATTACTGAAAAAAGTATTTTAACTTTTGTTTTTGATTTTTTATCAGAAAGAGAGTTTAATTTTAACTTTTTTTTAATGTTTTGTACTAATTTTTAGAGAGAGAGAAAGTATGTGTAAATATGAGTTGACTTTAGAGTACTTTTTATTTTTCAACTCATGATTTTTAGATTTTTAATATTATGAATTGAATCATGGACTAAAATTATTACAATAAAAATATTGATTATACTTAATATTTTGGAACCTTTTTTTTAGGGTTTAAAATTTGAAAGATTTAATTTTTTTTATGGATTAGTAACGGGCCTTTTAAAATATTGGGGGCCTAAAAACCATGCTTTTTGTTTTAATGGTGTTGAGCCGGCCTCGACTCCCTACTAGTGAGTTCCCTCTTCTGGGTTTTTTTTTGTTTGTAATTTCGTTATCCTCTTTTGTGTGTGTAAAACTATTCCTATACAAGAGATTTGGTTACTGATGTTTGACATTTTTGAATATTCTTAAAGAAACCGAGGAGGGACTTTCGAGATCTGAATTCTGTGTCCCGTAGTCTACATTATATCCATCAGTTTGTAATCGTAAATCTTATCAAAAGAAAGAGCAAGAAGATACAGGGAAAGATTCAGTCGAAAACGGCTGAGCTGCTTTTTAACGAAGCTGTGAAATGCAATCAAAATTTTCATTGATTGATAGGCGCAGCTAAATTACCTACGTCACCACGTTTTCCTCCTTAGCCCAATGGCCGCATTCAGCAAGATCAAGATCAAGATCAAGATCCAGATCCTGCCCCTTTTGCCTTTTGTACCAAAATAGAAAACAACTTCGGCATATATCCTGGTACGGATTTGAATAACTTATTGTTAGTAGAAGTGGTAATTGTGTCGTGTTTAGTCATATTTAAGTTAGAGTAGTTTGAATTTTTTGTCTATTACTAATCAATTGTGACTTGATTCATTCAATTAATCGTGTTAAATATCTTGACATTAATTCAATCATTTTATTATGGTATTATGTTTGAATTGACAATAATCACTAGTGAATTAAAATTTTAAAATTAAGAGGTCATCTCTCAACCAATCCTATTACTCATAACTTTTCCATAAACTAATAATTCATGTACATCACAAAATGACATTTCATTTATAGAATACTAATTAAATATTAATCATCTTAGTTTTTGAATTATTTATTATATTTCCCACTAACCCAACCTATTTATTAGTCAAGCCAGCTAATCTTATCATTTTTAAATTCATGCCTAGAAATAAACAACCCTAACTTACTAATTTTGTCTCAAATTCAGTCATATTTTTATGCCATTGAAAATTGACACCCATAATTCCTAGATTCTCCCATCCAGAAAGACAAATCCCCTTATCTCAAGCCAACACTCCATGGCATTCTTATTACCACATGGAGATCGTCACAAAAAAAACCTCTTGAGGCCTCAAGATGCTAAATTAGCTATATAATATTTTCACCTAGAGATAATAACAATAAAAGCGAGACTTGCATAGACAGGAAGGGCACTCCAAAATTTTTCTTCAAACTAGAAATTCAAGTACCTATGATATACTAAAAATGGCAACAAAAAAGTTTTGGTAGTTACTTAAGGCAGTACATTATGAATATAAGATGAAATGTGTCATTTCACCAAAAAGGCTAACACGGAATTATATCCAGCAGTGTTTTCAGAAAAACAAAACGTCCAACTCAAGTCCATTAGGCAAATAACATTTAAAACAGGCAACCAAATCTTCCTTCCTATTGCACGCCGTCACTACTTGATGTATTGAGAGACCCACTTGAAGCCGTCTCCATAACCCATTTTGCGGACAATGCTGCACATGAACACCTCAAGTGGACGGACACTTGAGTCTGCCAGATTTACCTTCCCCTTGCCGGTGGTGATGCCAGTCAGGCCCATGTGGTAGCGCAACTCATCTTCCGAAGCAGCATAAGGGATGTCAATCTTGTTGCCCAAAATCAGAAAAGGAACATTTGCTAAGGACTCATCAGAGAGGAGAGCATCCAGCTCTTTTTTTGACTCTGCAAACCTTTCCTTGTCGTAAGCATCCACCAGGTAAACAACTGCATCCACCTTCATATTCAAGAATTGCATGTGATGTTATAGATACACCCTCAATTTAAAGGCTAGTATAACTTCAATGAAAAACGGTAGCACGTGTTCCAACAATATAATTATTTGTCCTATGTCTCATCGGATGATAAGACCAGCAATAGCAAAACACAAATCCCAAGTTGTTGCCAAGGAAGGTACGACAACGGAAACCGACATCCACGATTCCATGGCTGTTATCATTACCAAATCACTGAAACTTATCTGCCATTAGTTTTGCTCCCCTTTTAACCCTCAGGAAACCGCGGGTGAATAGCAAATGCCTCAAAAACAAGCAAACATCAAAATTCCATCCACGAGAACAATCATAAGAACTGAGTACGTCAATCAATTACCCAACACAATGAAATGCAAGTGTAATATCAATCGGTCAAAACTTTTCCATTATCTCAACGTCATTACTGCCAAAAAAGTAATCTAATAAGAAAAATAGCTAGGGCAAAGCATGAAGAATTAGAACAAAGTATTATATGTCCAAAAGGAAACAAAAAAGGAAAGATTAGATATCACAATTTTAAAATGCAAATTCATTTCATGTAAATAAGGGAAAAAACAAAGACAATTTTTTACTTTCCAATACAAAGGCAGACATTGTTACTACAGGAGACAAACATTGTGATGGTTCAAATAGGTCATTCATCTTCTATACAAACCTTGAGTGGCAATGTGACCACTTCCAATTCTAAATCAGTCTAGTGCACAAGTTCAAAACAAAGTCTTCCATTGTAAATCAACTTCACAAATATCTCAGATAGTTTTGTCAGGCATCTCATTTTGCTGTATGGTCCCATCAAAATCTTTAACCTGGACATCTTTACTTTCTGAAGCACGCCCAGATATTGTGTTACAATAGAAGACAAAGGTTGTGAATTGTTATGGTCCATAAGAGGCCAAACTAACACATTTTAATTTCAGATTGTTAATTCAAGAGAAAATGGAGCTCTCCACCTTCTATTCTATATCGAGTGGCATCCCACCCATTTTAAAGTCTAAAGCCATCTTCTTATCAAAAAGACTCTAGCAAGCAGGCAAAGTGTTCATTGTTAATAACTTCATAAAGATTTAATTTAGTCTTGTCTGGTATGTCTTTATGCTGTATGGTCCTCATTTCAATATTTTGTAGAGAAGAACTACAAAAATTGGACCTTAAATAAATTAGTGTCAGTGTTAAGGCAATTCAATATACTTAGTTTAGACTTGCCTACAAAAGTTTGTAGTATGAGGATCTCAATTGGTGCTTGCAACCTGAAAATGTAAAAGCCCTCCATTTACTTCAGTTGAGTCATTGTATGCCATCCACATATTTTGTGCCAAAATATAAATCACAAACATTTGCCCCAAATAATTAGCAGGAATGATGCCATTAAAGTGCTTTCAAAAACTGGAGGAGCCCATTCCTAGGTAAGAAAAGATTTCTCACTAATACAAACAAGGTAAGACTAATTTAAACTGCATGTATATGGTGAGGTACTAGTAAAACACCTCCTGGAAAAACAACAGGTGTCATCAGCGAACTCCCATGTCAATGTATGCCTCCCATGAATCAAACAAACTCTGAAATGCTTATTTGGGATTATGAAGGCAAGACAAACATCCTACACATTTAAAGAGGTGCATACTCCAATATTAATCAGTTGACAAGTAAACGGAACAGTTGAGACTTGAGAAATCGTTGGGCGAGCACAGCTGAAAAAATGAGGGGACCAACCTTACTCTAGGCTGGGCAGATTTCTTTTTCTTGACAAATTTATAATTGAAGATACAAATAAACAAAAATATATTCAGGTAAAAAAGATTCTTCTTGCAATTAGACAAGACTTTCCTGTACACATCATATCAACTATAACGTCAGGTCTATAGGTTAACGAAACATTCCTGCAAAACATCATATCATATTTGAAGAAGTTACCATCCAGGGAAAAATCATTGAATAAGTTTTACACTCATAAGAATATCAGTTATAAACATGGAGTTATAGCAAAGTCTAGGAATAGAGGCTAAAAATGTAATGGCACCATTGTGAGATGGCAGCAACCAAAAATACCAATGCTAAAATTTCATTCTAAAGCACAAATTTTAAACAAGCCGCCACCATAAACAAAACAATATCTGAAAACTGTAAAGCAAGAAAATACAGAAAATAGTTTGAATCCACCAACAAACCAAGCCACCATCCGTTAAATCTTCTATTCTTCAACCAAATAATCTATTCAATTCCCACATTCGTTCTAAAAATTTAATAAAGATCTTTACTACGATCACAATACTGCAAGCAAAACCGAGTTCAAATGAAGGAGAAAAACTACCTTGGCATAGTAATCTTTCCAAACTCTACGGGCAATCTGATGTCCTCCCAAATCAAAAGCCTTAAACTTGATTTTTCCAATACTCAACTCCTCAGATGTTGGGTACTGAGTTGGCTGGTGTTGAACCAATCTCTGCAAAATTCAAAGGGCTTCGATCTTAGATTCACTACATACTCAGACCCAAAAAATAATAATAATAAAGACAAAAATCTCTACTCAACAGACCCTAATTCAACTACTTCAGCTTTTTTACGTAAATTTATCTAGGCAAGAAATGGTAGAAAACAATTCAAATCAACAATTTTATCATAAATTTCTCAAGTAGATTAAAATAAATCACCAACTAACTTCACCAAAAGCATGGCTTTGTATCTTGACTGATAATTTCTTCCATCAACAATAACAGAGAAAATGAAAACACTAAAAATCATACATCAAATGAACGAATCCTCTATACAAAACTAAACCCATTAATATAATAAACCAAAAGCTATTTTTCTTCTATTTTCCTGAGATCTCTCAAGATCCAAAGAGAACAGAAAAAACGTCGTCTTTCAACAAACCTCGTCTTTCAACATATGAAGCAACGTGGTTTTGCCGGCATTATCGAGGCCCAAGAACAAAATCTTAGCCTCCTTCTGCCACAGCCCCAGAGATGCCAGAACTCCATAGAACCAATCGACCAAAAACATGATTCTTGAACTAGTATCAGATTTAATCTACCCTCCGATCCAATCGATTGACCTCCTCAAAATTACTCGAAAAGCGATCCGATCAATAGATCGATCGACCTACCAACACCAAGGTTCACAACCTCCACACCAAGGTTCACAACCTCCAGCCTAATTCACCAACATAATCCTTCTCACGCTCATTTCTTAGAAAGAGAAAGTGCGTATAAATAGCAAACCCTAGAGAGCGAAAGAGCTCGGCACTGTGGAATCAATGACACTGTCTCTCGCTCTTATTGCCTATATATATTTGATGAATGACATTTTATACCCTCAAAGCTCCTTTAATTCTTAATCTGTTCTTCAAAAATTAAAAATTTGACATTATACCCTCAACTTACTAAAAAATTAGCAATATAATCAAAAGTTAAAAATTTATCTCCCTTTTTTATAAATATCTTTATTGTATTTGTCATATTATCTTATTTTTATACATAACTATTAGTGTAATATTAATATTCAATTCCAAATGTTCTCAATACAAATTTTGCACTCAATTTTTTTTTAAAATGAAACATATTTCCATCTTTTCTGTGGTTGAGGGTATAATATAAAAATCTCAATCTTTTAAGGTGTAACTGCAGAATATAAAAATTTTGGGGGGTCAAAATGTATTTGGCGCTGTGTGTTACATATATACAACCCATATATGATTTTTTTTTCTTGGTTTTTTTTTTTTTATGTGTGGTGGATCTGAGTTGTGATGAGCTGGAAACCGTTGACCGAATGAACCGGTGGTTGATCTGTCCAGTTTCTCAAGAGGGTTTGGTTGGTGTCACCGGGAATTGCCGGGTTGAGGTGTGCGTAGTATTTTTTTGACTAATTTTTTTAAATAAAAATATGAAACATTAAAAACATATTTAATTACGATTGTATAAAAATAATTCAGATCTATTTTAATGTACAAATAATATAATTTATATAAATATAACTTTACGATTAAGCTTTAAAAAAAAATAAAAATTAACATGAAAAATACAAAAAAGAAGATTATTAAAAATAAAATTGAGATTGGGAGCATGGCAGCTGGCCCAGTAGCATGTTACATCATGTGGTACCAAGTACCACAGTATTATTATGTATTGTTTTGGGTTTTGGATGGCCCATATCTTTGAGAAGAATAATGTGCAATTGTTTTCCATTTATGGGCAAAGGATACATTTTTCCATAAGAATCCAAAGTTATTGACCAATCAAATTTTTTTATTATAATATGATTACTTAGTATCAATCTTTCATATTTCTAAGATTGACACAGTCATAATTTGACAACAATTGAATCACCATTTCACTTTCTCTAGCATGATATCGTAGACTTTTTCCCAATTGACATAACGAGACAGCAACATAAAGTCGCATATGCAAAATTTTATTTTTTTTTTCATTTCATTTATTTGAACAAAACAATTAAGCAAGAGAGGTAAGTTTTGTAGAAATTTACTTTCTAAATTCATTTATTTAGAACAAAACATTTAAGCAAGGTATAAGTTTCCTATGTCTGCATCTCCACTTGAGCCTATCTCGGGTTATCTATACTAAAAATCTAATATTTTGATGCACACGTGAAATAATTTAATTGTGTATATCTAAAAAAAGTAATCGATAGCTTGAGACTCATTTATACCTCCCAATTAGTTTTTCAGGAGAAAAAAAAAACCAAGCATAATAATCCTTTGTATGATTGAGTATTTTGAAAAGAAATTTGTTAGAAGCCAAAACCAATAAAAAGAAAAAAGGAAAAAAAAATTATAAGTAGCCTTACCACTTAATCATATGGAAAACAAAGAGGCAAGATTAGAATCCAAAAGAAAAAATTTCTTTTGGAATCCTAATAAATAAATCAATAAGTTTATTAGGTATTAGGATTTTGTAATCTTTAGTTCTATAATTTTTCAAATGATAACAAGTAGGAAAACATCCGTTGCATGTATATATGTGCACTTGTGCAATATATTTATACTACTCTCAAATGTCAAGATATATAAAAAAAAAATTATTTGAACATTTTTATCCTCCAAAATTTTAAAAATACCAATATCACTATTGAAATTGAAATACCAAAGACTTGTGGCATTCGTCATATCAAATAGGTCATTAAAGTTTTTGGTAGCTATCATAACTCTAAGTCTCATCATCTTCCTCAAGTTTAACAAATTTCATTCCTGATATATAATAATTTGAAAGTCTTTATGCACCTTATCTTCTTCCTCATGGTATGATGCTTCATAGATAGGTAATATAAAAAGTGAGAGAGACCCTTGTGATTCAGTCCATACACTTCTCTCTCTCTCTCTCTCACACACACACTATTTCTATTCTAACATTAGGTTGAATTGTATCAGTTACTATGCTGACTAGATTTTTATTTGATTTTGTTGCAAAATTACTACATTCTGAAAGTGGAATTGTTGAGACTGAGGTTGTTTTGGTTTTTTAATATTTTTGTGTATTGCAAATAGGCAACATCAAGAGAGACTCCCACTCAAATTTTAAAGGTTTTTTTAGGCAACGCTCCTAGGTTCTCTCTAGGGTTCTCCTGAGTTTCTATCTCAGTTTTTCTGGCCATTAGGTTTGAGTTCTCGGTCTTATGTTCCTCGTTATTTTTATAATCACATCTTTATAGTGGGTTAGGGCTTTTAAAGGTGTCATTTCCCTAATGAAAACCAGATGGTCTGGTTAGTCGTATTCGTATTGCGGGATTGGATTTTCTTTGTGGTGTTGTTTGCAATGATTCGGCCTCTTGAGTAAGTGTAATATGGAGCTATCCAGATCTTAATTTTTCCTTTCATTGATTTCCTCATTCACAAGCTTCTAAGTCTCACTGTCCTCTTTCATTACCTCACTTTTTGTGTATCTCAAATTCTAAAAGTTTCCCTTGCTGTTTGTCGCTTCTTTCTGCCTTGTTTTCTTTCTTTTTGTCTTGTCCTTTTCTCTCTCTTTTTCCCTTTTCTAGTTCTTTGAGTCTTAGCTATCTCTATTGATCCTTTCTGCTTCCTTTTCATCTTCTTGTTAAATTTTACCCATTTAGATGTCGATTGGTGCACAGGTGGAATCTCATGTCCATATCCACCCTTGTATTTCTCTCTTGTCTAACCTAGCTAGCTCAAAGGATGTTCAACAAGTATGTATGGTGGGAAAAATTTTTCAGACATTGCTCTCAACAAGCAAGGTGTCTCTAGTGTCTTGCAGGCCTCATGGAAAATGATAAAAGGTTTTCCTATAACCTTTTGGGAAAAGAATACCTTCATGTTCATGTCCAAGGATGAGGAGGATAGAGATAAAATCTTTGAGGAGGGTCTATGGTCGGTTATGGGAGCATTGATCGTTTTGAAGAAATGTGTCCCACAGTGTTCACTGAGTGATTATGATTTCTACAAAATTGATTTTTGGATTCAGATTGGGGGATTGTCTCTTGATATGATGACTAGAAGTAATGCCTGGAAGATTAGCAAGATAATTGGGGAGCCAACAAAGGTGGAAGAGGCAGGGGTGAACTTATGCTTCATAGGAATTTTTTTAGAGTCAGATGTGAAATTGATCTCAATGAATCTTTGATGAAAGGTTTCTTTCTCGCTGATGAAAATCAGGATGATTTATGGATACGCTTTAAATACAAGCAATTTTCTGATTCCTATTATGTTTGTTGGAGGATTGGTTATACTCAAAGTCATTGCAGCAGGAGAAGGATGGGCAACCAAGGTGAGTTTGGTCCTAAGTTGCGAGCACAGACTAATCAAAATGCTGGTTTCTATAGAGAAAATTGGTCCAAATTGAACAAGGTGCAAAGGAAAAATAGAGGTGGAAAGATCACAAAAAAATGGTAACTGGAGTTAATGAAAGAATACCGGAGCGTGAGCAAGTTCTGACTACAATGGGGGTTGCGTGGCAGGGACAAAGTGGAAGAGAACACTCTTGCAGGGAGTTAGAGTACGGCTCATGCAGTAGAGTGGTAAAAGTAGATAAGGAGATGACACGTGGAAAAGCTAAGCTTACTCTACCACAAGAAGACTATGACAACCCGGATCATGAATGTAGTAATAATCCATCTGAGGTGAGAGAATCAGATCTTATGGTCCTCAAAGGTTTAGGGCCCAATTTATATGAGAAGGTGGGAGCTTGCCAAAGCCCAAAATTTTTTGGGCCAAATAATGTTCCCATTGTCTTTGGGAAGCAGTTGAATGAAAGAGGCCCAGGGTCTAATTGTTACTTTGTGACAGAACCATCGGAGAGCTAGTGGCTTTTGGAGACCCAGAAAAATGGGGCCCAACCTAATGGGGTAGAAGGCATTTGGACTCAGTTACTTAGATTGGGAGTTAACGTTGTTATAGTAGAGGAAAGACTACAAAAAAAATTTCAATCATTAGCAATAAAAAGAACAGTGGAGACTTGGGCCCCAGTAAGAAGCAGAAGGGAGGGGAGGTCCTTACGCTAGAACAGAGAGTTCAGGTTGCATTCCAGAATTTGGAGGAGTCCCTCTCAGTGCAATCTCAGACAGTTAGAAGACATACAAAGCAGTCACAAAAAGGCAAATTGGTGCCCTAGGGGAGGTAAAGGGAGAAGGAACAGAAAATTGACCCATTCAGAAATCTTTTTTGCCTGTTTAGCTGAGCAAGAAGTTCAAGTGCCATAAGTGATTCAGGATTAACAAGGTGAGAATAACCTTAATTTTTGTTTTGCCCAGCGGATTTCAACGGTCCCAAGCATTCCCATTAAGAATGGTAGATATGATATAGATTCGAAAAGGGCAGTGTTGGCTGGCCTTCAACAGCCACAGTCTCCATGTTAGTTCTTGCATGGAACTGTCAGGAAGTGGGACAACTCCGGATAGTTTGTAATTTGAGAGGGTTAGTTAATACTCATCGTCCAACAATAGTCTTTCTCATGGAGATTAAGAACGGATCATAGAAACTGGGAAAGCTAAGGAGGAGTCTGAACTTCCCAAATGGTGATTACGTTGAACCAAGGGGAGTTGCTGGTGGTTTGTCTTTATGGTGGAAGGATGAAATAAAGTTGAGTATTACGCTAAAAAAGAAGAACTTGATTAATGTTGTGGGTAGAAGGCAAAATATTCACAAGAGTGGCAATGTACCTTTTGGTACGTTGATAACAACTTTGAACGAAGGCAGAAAGTTTGGCAAGGATTAAAATGTCTTGCATCTTCCACGGCGGGAGCTTGGCTGGTCACAGGGAATTTTAATGTTATTGGATCTCTTTTGGAGAAGGAAGGGGGAGATAAAAAAGGGTCAATAAGATAGTAGAATTGTAAAGATCTATTTCATATTGTAAGCTTATTGATATGGATTTTAAGGGGCCAAAATTTATGTTGTCAAATAATAGGCGGGGGAAAGCAAATGTGCAAGAAAGGTTGGACAGAGTTTTGGTCAATCCAAACTAGAGTTTATGTTTTCCCCATATGCAGGTAATTTATGAGGCAAGGGTGGGTTTAGATCATTGCCCTATTATCATTAATGTGGAACCACGTCTAAAGCAGAAGATTGTCTCTTTCAAATTTGAATCTCTGTGGATGGAAGATGATCAATGTGAGGAGATTATTAAGAAGAATTTGAGAGAAAGTGAAGAATGGTTCAATGATGTTTGCCATGTCAAAGAAGTTGGAACAATGTGGGAAGGAGCTTAAATTTTGGAGTAGGTGGAAGTTTGGTAATGAAAGAAAAATCTTACTGGGGTTAAATAACCAGTTAATTCAGTTGCAAATGTTAGAGGCTTCGAAGGAGAACTTGAGAAAGGAGATTGAGATTATTGCTGAAATGGATGGAATTAGGAGAAGGGAGGAGCTCTTTTGGCAACAAAGATCAAGGGTAAATTAGCTAAAATTAAGGGACCAAAACACAAGGTTTTTCCATTTAACTATTATTCAGAGACACCAACAAAACCAAATATTGAGGTTAAAAATGGATGCAGCTACCTAGATTGAAGATGAGGTGGAGTTAAATGATCACATCCAACAACATTTCTAGGATTTGTTTTCTACTGTGGGACATAGAGATTTTACAAAGGTTTTGGAGAATGTGGACAGAAAAATTACAGAAGCTATGAACCTTAAGTTGCTTGAGCCGATCTAGGATGCAGAGGTGAAGAATGTTGTTATGCAGCTGGGGGCTCTCAAGGCCCCTGGCCCCGACGGATTCCCAGGTATTAGCACATTGTTGGGGATGATGTCGGAAGAGTCGTAAGACATTTTTTTTAAGGGGGATTTATGCTTCGGGACTTGAATAAGACTTATATTGTTCTCATCCCAAAGGAAGATTTGCCTAAAAAGATATCCCAGTTTAGACCTATTGCGCTATGTAATTTTGTGTATAAGGTGATATCAAAGGTTTTGGCCAATAGAATGAAAGGTCTTCTGCATGCTATAATTTCTCCCCAGCAAACAACCTTTGTCCCTAATAGGCAAACTTAGGACAATATTATGATTGCAAATGAGGTTTTCCATCACATACGGCTGAGAAAGAAAGGCAAAATTCCTGATTTGGCAATTAAA
Source organism: Ilex paraguariensis (assembly GCA_963454935.2). Taxonomy (NCBI): domain Eukaryota; kingdom Viridiplantae; phylum Streptophyta; class Magnoliopsida; order Aquifoliales; family Aquifoliaceae; genus Ilex; species Ilex paraguariensis. The sequence continues at coordinate 27,941 of CAUOFW020002002.1, forward strand.
ATGGACATTAGCAAAGCTTATGACATAATTGAATGGGATTTTTTGGAGGCTGTGTTGCTCAAACTGGGGTTTGATCAACGTTGCATGCAGTTAATTATCTAGTGTGTTAGCACAGTGAGCTTTCAATTGATTATTAGTGGGGAGCTTAAATGTGAGGTCATTCCACAGAGAGGAATTAGACAAAGTGATCTCATTTCCCCTTATTTGTTTTATCTTGGTTGCTGACGACTTGTCTTCTATGTTGCTAAAAGGAGTGGAAGGGCGTAAATTTTTAGGAATCAAAGTACGGAGAGGAAGTCCAGCTATCTCTGTAACGCCCCAAATACCCCCTCGGACGGCATTACATTCTAAAACCTTTCACAATCATGAGAGCACTAAATAAATCCATAAATAAGAAATTTTTATCCATCAACCATTGATATTTTAACAAAATTCGGGCAGAGTCTCCTTTGTACGGGGAGCTCTACCACAAAATCCAACCTGTGCAATTCTACTATAATGACCACACCGGGTCCAATTAACTACTATATAATCAATCCATCAAATTTACATGTTACCCAAAAAAATATGCCCACAATGGCATGTACATTCCCAAAGAATTAAACTATGATAAGCAGCGGAATTTCAAAAGATAACTAGACTTTACAATCTTTTCAAAAAAAAAATAGCCTAGTCTAGAACAAAATAGAAGGGCCGCTCTAGGCGTCCACCTCGGGATCTACGTTCCCGTCGATCGGAGTCTCCCAAAAAACGGGCTCCTCGACTCCTGGCTCCTCCTCAAGGATATAGTCTGAAAAATGTTAACAGTAGGGGATGAGCACTAGGCTCTGTAGCAAAATCTTCCCAACTCCAACAAGGTTTATAAAATACAAAACTGGTCGGTCACATTTCATAAATAACATATATGAATTTGAAGTAAAACAGGACATTTTAAATAGATCTCAAGTTTAAGCCATACAGTAGTTAAGGAGAGAAATAAATTAAGTTTAACCATAGCAAACCATTTCCAACATTAAGTCAATTAGGAGGGGCTCCCTCCGATGCATCGTCCCATACCAATGCACCGGCCAAGCCATTCCAGCCAATCATCACATTTATGTTTGTTCATCCCCGTACCATGTATGTTGATTGTTTCTCATGAATCTACCCAACGATTATACCTAGTCCACCCTTTTATAATCACAATCACAAGTACTTAGGGAAGGGGCGTCTACCATCCCAATGGCAGTGACGAGTCCCTCCCCAGGAATGGTATACCAACCCTAGTTCGAACTCCAGGCGTACGATAGTGGTCGCATTACCAAATGACAACTCACTACAAGTGCAAGAAACCATCTCCCCCCCCACTGGGTTCAACTGACATTTACACTCTACGGCATATCTCGTAGGTAATCCAAGTCCCTCACAACCACCATACAATGAGTAAACCAACATATTCTCAATCAATTCACATTTTACCAATTAATCGCAAAATACCCAAATTTCACAAGTAAAGCGTCATAGCAAGATGGAATTAAAATGAGCAAAAGATCAATATAAAGATCATTTTCGTTGAACAATATCGAACACTAAATTTATAAAGTGAGAACCAAGGCAATATATGGAGAAAACTCAATTTTTCTTAAAACCAAGTTTGGAAGATGAAAAAGAGAAATTTAATGGTTACCAAACCATCCCATTATTCAAACATAGCATTTATTACAAGGAGAATTAAGAATCATACAAATCATATCAAATAAATATGGATGGGAGTGGAAAACATATGTATATACATAAACCCTAGCCTCAATGTAAGAAATTAGGAAGAAATCCCCTACCTCTTGGTTGTAGCTTCAATCTAAGACCCAAGATTCAAAATCTTCCTATTCTCCTTCCTTTTCCTCTTAATTTCGTCCTCCTAGGGTTTCTAGAGATTTGGGTGTGAGTGGTTGAGGAATAGAAGCAAAAGAAATGGGTGGAGAAGAGAAAACTTGAGAAATTCGGTTTTGATCTTTATGAGGTGGGAATCTCTCTTGACCTTGGTGTTTTTCTCTCCCTTTTCTCTTCTCTTAGGGCTCTAAGGTATTTAGAGTGGGAGGGAAATGAAGAATGGGAGAAATAGGGCTTGGAATGGATGTTTTAAAACCCAAAAATCCCGACTTTTACTGTTCATCGTCTGTTTTGGGGGTTTTCCAGACTTACTGTTTTCCTTATTTTTGATCATGATAAACTTTGAATCTGAAAAAGTGCAAAACATGAAAGTTGTAGATCTAGATGTCTTCTGCATTGTGTCAAAATTTCAGCTCAATCGGACCATTGTAGCAAGAGTTATGACGATTCTACGACAACTGGTCCGGAGTAGGCAATGTACCCGGAGCAGCGCCCCAGCGCCCATTTGGGCGCCCCTTTTCACTTCCAATCCTTCCAACTTTAATCCTAACTTATCCTACATACTTTTCTACATCGACCTAATTAGTTCAAGTTCTTTTATGATTTATTTTGTACATTTTCATACCGAAACTAATCTTTTAACTACTCTTTCCTTGAGTTATACTATTTTAACATTTCAAATGAAATAATTACTGAACACCTATGTCTTTTTTTTTTTTTTTTAACGCATGTGGGGTATTACAATCCACCCCCCTTAAAGAAAGTTTCGTCCTCGAAACTTACCTCCAGTAACGAACAGAAATGGATACTTCTCCCGCATTTCCAGCTCCGGTTCCCAAGTAGCTTCTTCCACTCCATGATGTTGCCACAAGACTTTCACCAATTTGATTACTTTGTTGCGAAGCACTTTCGCCTTGGCGTCAAGAATCTTCACCGGTTGTTCTTCATAGGTTGCTCCGTCTTGAATCTCAATGTCTTCCAAGTCTACGACCGGCGTTGCATCCGATTGACACTTTCTCAACATGGACACGTGAAATACGTCGTGTACTCCAGACAACTGAATTGGTAACCGCAACTGATATGCCGCTTTGCCCACAACTTTGATCACTTCAAAGGGTCCGGTATATCTTGGTGCTAATTTCCCTTTCTTGCCAAATCGAAATACTCCCTTCTTGGGGGACACCTTAAGGAATACATAGTCCCCCTCTTGGAATTCTAATGGTCTTCGTCTTCGATCCGCATAGCTTTTCTGTCTACTCTGTGCCGTGCGTAGTCTTTCCCGGATGAGCTGAATTTTCTCTGTAGTCTCCCGAACAATCTCTGGCCCAAACAAGCTACTCTCGCCCGCTTCTAACCAACACGTCGGGGATCTACACGGTCTTCCATACAATGCTTCATACGGTGCCATCCCAATGCTTGCCTGATAGCTGTTGTTATACGCGAACTCCACCAACGGCAAATGGTCACTCCAACTCCCCTTGAAGTCCAACGCACATGCACGTAGCATATCTTCCACAATCTGTATCACCCTCTCAGATTGGCCATCTGTTTGGGGATGGAACGCGGTACTGAAATGTAACTCTGTCCCCATGGCTTGTTGTAGACTTTGCCAAAATCGCGCCACAAACCGAGAGTCACGATCCGACACAATAGAAAGCGGAACTCCATGTAACCGCACTATCTCACGGATATATAACTGGCTCAAGGTCTCGAATGTATCCGTGGTCTTCATACTCAAAAAGTGAGCAGACTTGGTGAGTCTATCCACAATGACCCACACTGCATTATGCCCGCGCGACGTCCGTGGTAAACCCGACACGAAGTCCATAGTAATGTGATCCCATTTCCACTTGGGAATAGGCAAGGACTGTAGGACTCCTCCTGGCCTTTGATGCTCAATCTTCACCTGCTGACACACCGCACATTTTGCCACATATTTGGCCACATCTCGCTTCATTCCCCTCCACCAGTATTGACGCTTCATGTCCCTATACATCTTTGTGCTACCGGGGTGGATAGCAAACTTGGAGCGATGGCACTCTCCAAGTATCTCCTCCTTTAAGGACGAATCATCGGGAACACATAGCTTCTCCCCATATCTCAACTCTCCATTCTTCCAAGACCATCCTTTAATAGCTTCTCCATTCCCCAATCGGACTCTAATCAAATCGAGTTCCGAATCTAGGCATTGCAACTCTACCACCCGTCGTCGAAGCGTCGGTTGAGCTACAAGGTTGAATAAATATGGTTGGTACTCCGGTCCATCCACCCATAGATCGTACTCCTCCAAAGTATCAATCATTTTCCACCTATTTATCGCGAGAGAATTGATTTCACCCCGAGACTTCCTGCTAAGAGCGTCTGCAACTACATTGGCCTTCCCCGGATGGTAGTTAAGTGTGAAATCATAATCTTCTAAATACTCAATCCACCTTCTTTGCCGTATGTTCAAGTCTTTTTGGGTGAATATGTACTTGAGGCTTTTATGGTCCGAGAACACTTGAAATTTCTCGCCATACAAGTAACACCTCCACAACTTAAGAGCAAAGACCACCGCGGCAAGCTCCAAGTCGTGAGTGGGATAGTTCTGCTCATGAATCTTGAGTTGCCTCGAGCCATAGGCAACTACCTTCCCTCCTTGCATTAGAACACATCCCAAGCCTCGTAGTGAAGCATCAGTGTATACCTCGTAGCCCTCCCCACTGCTCGGAATAATGAGGATAGGTGCTGTCGTCAATTTCTCCTTCAAGGTGCGAAAAGCTAGTTCACACGCTGGAGTCCACAAGAATTTCTCCCCCTTCTTTGTAAGGCGAGTCATCGGCATCGCTAGCTTGGAGAACCCTTCCACAAACCTTCGATAATAACCGGCTAACCCCAAGAAACTCCGTACTTCCATTACATTCTTCGGTGGTTCCCATTTCATCACAGCCTCAATCTTGGCGGGATCAACCGCTACTCCGCGCTCGGACACAACATGGCCAAGGAATTTCACTTCCTTCATCCAAAACTCACACTTGCTCATCTTCGCGTATAGCTTATGTTCTCTCAATGTTTGTAGCACAATAGAGAGATGACGAGCATGTTCCTCCTGAGTCTGTGAGTAGATCAATATGTCATCAATGAACACAATGACAAATTGATCGAGGTAAGGCCGGAAGATTCTGTGCATCAAATCCATGAATGCTGCGGGGGCGTTAGTCAATCCGAACGGCATCACCGTATATTCGAAATGACCATAACGGGTACGGAAAGCAGTCTTAGGAATATCCTCCTCCTTAATTCGCAGCTGATGATATCCCGTGCGAAGATCAATCTTGGAGTAATACTTCGAACCCTTCAACTGATCAAATAAGTCATCAATTCTCGGCAACGGATACTTATTCTTCACGGTAACCCGATTCAACCTCCGATAATCCGTGCACAACCGTAGGGTCTCATCCGTTTTCTTCACAAAGAGGACTGGGGCTCCCCAAGGTGAAGTGCTTAGACGGATAAACCCAATCGCTAACAAGTGATCCAATTGCTTCCTTAGCTCCTTCAACTCCAAAGGTGCCATCCGGTAGGGAGCAATGGACATAGGTTCGGTTCCAGGATAGAGTTCGATCTCGAACTCAATTTCCCTATGTGGCGGTAATCCGGGTAATTCCTCGGGAAAAACATCCGAAAACTCCGATACAATTTGCACTACATCCGTATGAATTTTATCCCGGTTTTCTCCCATCAAGCTAGCTAAGAAACTCAAATGACTTCCCGCTTTCGCTTTTAAGAATCTACTACCCGTCGTAGGGAATGGATGAGAAGAATCTCGGTTATTAATAAAACTGAAAACGACTCCTCCCGGTAACTGAAATGTAATCCGTTTGCGGAAACAATCCATTACCGCCCGGAAAGCGGACAACAAGTCCATTCCGAAAATCACATCATACCCCTTCATTTCTAAAGCAATCAAGTCCACAATTAATTCGTGCTCCCCAATACGAAGCACACAACCCTTGCAAACTCGGCTAGTACCCAACTGTTCTCCCGTAGGCAAGTCAACCGTCAAGGCATGCTCTAACTTCTCGAAACCCAATCCCAAATTCATAGCATATGCAGTACGTATAAAAGAATGAGTAGCACCGGGATCGAATAAGATTCGGGCCCAAGAATTATAGAGGAGAATTATACCATCAACAACTGCGTTGGAGGCATCCTCCTCCGGTTGGGTCAAGGCAAAGACTCTCCCCTGAGTGGCGCCACCTGGGGCTGGAGCTCCTACAGGCCTCTGCTGCTGTAGTGGCTTATTTGCAGCCACTTGTCTTGTCACCTGGTTGTCTCTCGGTGGGAGAGATGGGCAATTGTGTCTGAAGTGCCCCACTCCTCCACATGCGAAGCACTGACGGGGGTCGGTGGCTGTCCTCCCCGATACGCCTCCTGCTCCTCGACCCATCTGGGGTCTCTGTCCCCCTGCCTGATCCGAGCGACGGTAGGGTGCCGCCCTCTGTGCTCCACTGCTACTAGCACCCGTCCGGATCGGACCTCCCCTCATAAGGCCCTGTCGTCGCTGAGTATCCTCCATGTCCTTCTCTACAAGTGCAGCTCTGTCCACCAAATCCCCGTAGTCCCGGATCCTGAGAGCCACCAGCTTCTCCCTAATGGCAGGCCTCAATCCCTGCTCAAAGCGTTTGGCCCTGTTGGCCTCCGTAGATATGAACTCCGTAGCATAGCGGGATAGCTCATCAAACTTCCTCTCGTATTCAGCTAAAGTCAGGCTGCCCTGTCGTAGAGTAAGAAAATCGGTCTTCATTCGATCTCGGACCGATTCCGGGAAGTACTTGTCTTGGAAGACTTGATCAAACTCCGCCCAAGTGAGAGCATCCGTGTTCATTTTCCTTTTCACCGAGTCCCACCAATGGTCGGCTTCCCCCTCCAACAAATAGATAGCCAAGCCAACCCGCAAGTCCTCGGCCACTCCCATTCCGTCCAACATCTTCTTCACACGGCGGATCCATTTATCCGCATCCAAGGGATTGGAGCTCCCTTGGAAAGTAGGTGGGTGTTGCCTCAGAAACTCTCGGAGAGCTACCATTCTCCTAGTCTCCTCTCCGTTGCCCGGTACTTGGGCTAAAGGATGTGCTCCACCATTATGGTTGTGGTGGTTGTTGTTACCATTTTGGTTTTGTACCAAAGTGGTGAGCTCCCTCAAGCATTGGTATATGCCATCCATGGCATCGGGAGGTGGTGGTGGTGGTGGATATGTTTGACCTCCACGGCCACGCCCACGTCCACGTCCACGTACACGTTCACCGTCCATCCTGCACATCAATTCACAATTTAGTTTCATTGATGTACAAGACATACTAAAATGATATGTAGGATGTCTTGATTTAAGCACAAGGCATATACAAAATTTAACTCAACCATTTCCTGCACCCTAAACCTACATCTCTAGTGGTAGTCCATAACCTACAGCTCCCATGTAAGACCTAAAGCCTAGGCTCTGATACCAAACTTTGTAACGCCCCAAATACCCCCTCGGACGGCATTACATTCTAAAACCTTTCACAATCATGAGAGCACTAAATAAATCCATAAATAAGAAATTTTTATCCATCAACCATTGATATTTTAACAAAATTCGGGCAGAGTCTCCTTTGTACGGGGAGCTCTACCACAAAATCCAACCTGTGCAATTCTACTATAATGACCACACCGGGTCCAATTAACTACTATATAATCAATCCATCAAATTTACATGTTACCCAAAAAAATATGCCCACAATGGCATGTACATTCCCAAAGAATTAAACTATGATAAGCAGCGGAATTTCAAAAGATAACTAGACTTTACAATCTTTCAAAAAAAAATAGCCTAGTCTAGAACAAAATAGAAGGGCCGCTCTAGGCGTCCACCTCGGGATCTACGCTCCCGTCGATCGGAGTCTCCCAAAAAACGGGCTCCTCGACTCCTGGCTCCTCCTCAAGGATATAGTCTGAAAAATGTTAACAGTAGGGGATGAGCACTAGGCTCTGTAGCAAAATCTTCCCAACTCCAACAAGGTTTATAAAATACAAAACTGGTCGGTCACATTTCATAAATAACATATATGAATTTGAAGTAAAACGGGACATTTTAAATAGATCTCAAGTTTAAGCCATACAGTAGTTAAGGAGAGAAATAAATTAAGTTTAACCATAGCAAACCATTTCCAACATTAAGTCAATTAGGAGGGGCTCCCTCCGATGCATCGTCCCATACCAATGCACCGGCCAAGCCATTCCAGCCAATCATCACATTTATGTTGGTTCATCCCCGTACCATGTATGTTGATTGTTTCTCATGAATCTACCCAACGATTATACCTAGTCCACCCTTTTATAATCACAATCACAAGTACTTAGGGAAGGGGCGTCTACCATCCCAATGGCAGTGACGAGTCCCTCCCCAGGAATGGTATACCAACCCTAGTTCGAACTCCAGGCGTACGATAGTGGTCGCATTACCAAATGACAACTCACTACAAGTGCAAGAAACCATCTCCCCCCCCACTGGGTTCAACTGACATTTACACTCTACGGCATATCTCGTAGGTAATCCAAGTCCCTCACAACCACCATACAATGAGTAAACCAACATATTCTCAATCAATTCACATTTTACCAATTAATCGCAAAATACCCAAATTTCACAAGTAAAGCGTCATAGCAAGATGGAATTAAAATGAGCAAAAGATCAATATAAAGATCATTTTCGTTGAACAATATCGAACACTAAATTTATAAAGTGAGAACCAAGGCAATATATGGAGAAAACTCAATTTTTCTTAAAACCAAGTTTGGAAGATGAAAAAGAGAAATTTAATGGTTACCAAACCATCCCATTATTCAAACATAGCATTTATTACAAGGAGAATTAAGAATCATACAAATCATATCAAATAAATATGGATGGGAGTGGAAAACATATGTATATACATAAACCCTAGCCTCAATGTAAGAAATTAGGAAGAAATCCCCTACCTCTTGGTTGTAGCTTCAATCTAAGACCCAAGATTCAAAATCTTCCTATTCTCCTTCCTTTTCCTCTTAATTTCGTCCTCCTAGGGTTTCTAGAGATTTGGGTGTGAGTGGTTGAGGAATAGAAGCAAAAGAAATGGGTGGAGAAGAGAAAACTTGAGAAATTCGGTTTTGATCTTTATGAGGTGGGAATCTCTCTTGACCTTGGTGTTTTTCTCTCCCTTTTCTCTTCTCTTAGGGCTCTAAGGTATTTAGAGTGGGAGGGAAATGAAGAATGGGAGAAATAGGGCTTGGAATGGATGTTTTAAAACCCAAAAATCCCGACTTTTACTGTTCATCGTCTGTTTTGGGGGTTTTCCAGACTTACTGTTTTCCTTATTTTTGATCATGATAAACTTTGAATCTGAAAAAGTGCAAAACATGAAAGTTGTAGATCTAGATGTCTTCTGCATTGTGTCAAAATTTCAGCTCAATCGGACCATTGTAGCAAGAGTTATGACGATTCTACGACAACTGGTCCGGAGTAGGCAATGTACCCGGAGCAGCGCCCCAGCGCCCATTTGGGCGCCCCTTTTCACTTCCAATCCTTCCAACTTTAATCCTAACTTATCCTACATACTTTTCTACATCGACCTAATTAGTTCAAGTTCTTTTATGATTTATTTTGTACATTTTCATACCGAAACTAATCTTTTAACTACTCTTTCCTTGAGTTATACTATTTTAACATTTCAAATGAAATAATTACTGAACACCTATGTCTTTTTTTTTTTTTTTTTTTAACGCATGTGGGGTATTACAATCTCACAGTTGTTCTTCGCAGATGATTCTTTTTTCTTCTTTAAAGCTAAGGATCGTGATATTTTGAATGCCATGAATGTCCTGAACAATTTTTGTGTTGCCTCGGGTCAATGTTTGAACCATCAAAAATATGGTATTCTCTTATCTACAAATGCTACGGATGATCAAAAAAATCATTTTTGCAAGTTGCTGGGTTTAAACCCATTAGATTGAGGGGTTAAATATTTGGGTATGCCTTTATTATAAGAACATGCTAAGAGTGAGATGTGTTGGATATCTTCTTGAGAGGATATTGAAGAAGCTGCAAGGGTGAAAGAGTCAGTTTCTTTCTCCAGCGGGCAAAGAGATTTTGATTAAGGCAGGCATTCAAGCGATCCCAAATTATGCTATGTCTGTCCTTGCTTTCCCCAAGAATTTTTGTGATAAAATCAATAAATATGTGAGGGTTTTTTGGTGGGGTGGAGGAGGAGATAAGAGAGGTATTAGCTGTTGGGATAGGATGGTTGAAGCTAAAACAAGAGATTGGATGGCTTTTAAAGAGTTTTATCTTTTTAATCAGACGTTTGCTAAACAATGCAGGAGGTTAATCCATAAACCTGATTCCTTTTGGGCAAGGTTTTTAAAATTTATTTATTTTCTTGAGGGTGATTTCATGAAAGCTAAGAAGGGAGCAAGACCATCTTGGGCGTGGAACAGTTTGATTGAGGGAGGGGAGCTTCTGGAAAAAGGCCTAATCTGGCAAGTCATGGAAGGTAGTGGGATTAATATTTGGGAGGAAAGATGGATCCCCCATCTTGATGATGGTGTTATTCGGTCTCCTAGACCTCGCGACTATGATATTTCCTGGTGGGTTAATCAACTTTTGTCTCCTTGTACTAGAGAGTTGAATGCAGGGCTTATTAGAAGACTTTTCAACGAGAATGACTGTCAAGTTATTTTGGCTATTCCACTTCCAAAGGTTCTTGTTGCTGATAGACGTATTTGGGGACGGAATCCAAGAGGTGCTTATTCTGTTAAATCAGGTTACTCCCTTGTTGTTTCTTTTAATCCACCTTCTATAATGTTGTCTTCTTCTTCTTTCTCTCCTCATCCAAAATTTTGTTTTGTTGTCTGGCATATGATGGTCATACCAAAGGTCAAGCACTTTTGGTGGAAAGTTTGTAGTAATGCTTTGGCCACACGTGAGAATTTATTTGAGAGGAAATGTGATGACTCTCCTTGGTGCCAAATCTGTGGTGAGATGGTTGAATCTATTGAACATCTTCTTTTTGAATGTGGGTGGGTTAAGAAGGTTTGGTTTGGGATTAAGATTGGAGCTAGATTCTCATGGTTCGGTGTTACAGTGGCCATCGTCCCTATTGGATGTTATTAAGAATTTCACCTACTCTCTTGAGATTATAGGGAAAGTGGCTACGACTGCATGGGCCATCTAGATTTTCTAGAAACAATTTTTCTTTTATCATCAAGAACCCAATACTCTTGCTACTCTACTGTGGGCTCAGAGGTTGTGGAGTGAAGTTAGCAATGCTGATACAGGTAGGCGTGAGGTGCAGCAGGAGGGTTCTGATTTTCGTAGGCGTGAGGTGTAACAGGAGGGTTCTGATTTTGGTAAGGGTGAGGTGCAACAGGAGGTTTCTGATTTTGGTAGGCGTGAGGTGCAACAGCCGGTCTTGCCTTTTCATCAGGAACATGTTTCTAGTTTCATTACATCTTTGTGTTGTGAAGGTGCATTTAAGAAGGGCGATGCAGCTATGAGGGTGATCATGAAACGCACAAATGAGACTATTGTGGATGGAATTGCCAAACGGATTCCAGTCGTGTCCAGTTTTTACTCCGAAGCAGCTGCAGTAAGAGAAGCTTATCTCTTGGTTTCTGCTTCTGGGCTTCGCGATGCTACTGTTTCTACTGACAACCTGGAGTTGATCAAGCTGTGTGTTTCAGAAGATGCTCCCCATGGGTTATTAGTGCTTTTGTTAATGATATTCATTATTTTGCTAAAGCTTTTAATTTAAGTTTTTTTCACAAGCCAAGGACTCTTAGCAGAGCAGCTCATTGGAGCGTAGTTATGAAATTATCTAACTCAATTCCTTTGAATTGGGTGCGCTGTCCACCCTCCAAGCTTAAGGCTTTATTATTTAGTGATTGTAATCAACATTTTTCAACTTAATGAAATGTGATGATCTGATTACTTTCAAAACAAAAAAAAAAAGAGACTCCAAATTTGTCTGTTGAGCTTGATGTACGATTAGGTCCTATATGATAGTTTTAAAATTTGAAAGTCACCTTAGACAAGGCTATTGGCACTTCAAAAAGTACACATTGTTTTAATGTTTTGTAAAATTTAATGATTGCATGAACTAATAGTATTCGTGTTTGAATGATATTACAATTACTGTTTGAGCTTTTACTCATAGTTTACTTCTATATTTTTACTAACAATACAACACGTGCTTTGCATGTGAATAATTTTTATATATAAAATATTAATAAAAAATTTTAGGTACATGTGTGCCTACATTAAATATGCTCTCAAATTTATTAAAAATTATATTTGTATCGCTTGTATTATGCTATAAAATTTGAAAAATAATGTCTGTTCCCCGCGATTTGCTCTTCTAACTATAAAAAAAAAATAATAATAATTCATTTGAAATTCATTTGATTAGGTATCAACTTATAATTCATTAAATAAAATAATAATATTAATTGACAACATTCTTAGGTCAATAGGCATAAAATATAGGGTTAATAACACTTTGAGTCTCTAAAGTATATTTTTTTGTTAATTTTGTCCTTAATATATGAATATTTATCAAGTTGGTCTATAAAATATTCAATTTTATTTGACGGAAGTGACCACATATTATTTCGGCAAATAGTATCATGTGACCAACACGTAATAACTTCTGTTAAAAACTTAACAGATTGTCTATATATAGATCATTTAAACTACCAACTTACTTTAAAGATGAAATTGACAAAATTAATAAATTGAGAACAAAATTGATAAAACATGTAATTAGAGAGATTAAAAATGTTATTAACCCTAAAATATAATATATTATCCTATAATATATATTTTAAAAGAATATTAAAATTCTTTAATTCAAGTTTTACTTAAAAATATACTATAATTGTTTTTATATAAACTCTTAATAAAACATAAAAATTTTATTATAATTGAAGAATTATGTTGATTTAACATAAATTATTTTTAAAGAAACTACGTAAAAGATTTTTTTTTGAACTTAAAAATGAAATGGTTGAAATTTTAGATAAAAAAAAACATATATAAGCATAATATTATTTTTATATTTGAAATGAGTAATGTTAGATTGATGAAAGTTTTGAAGATTTTTTGAACACTTTATTGAAAATTATAGTAATGCATATATTTTTAAGGGTAATATAGTCAATTAAAAAATTTCATAGATATTGATATTTATATATAGTAAATAGAGAATTAAAAGAAATATTAGAGATAATTTGGAGATTTAAACACATAAGTATATGATGGTAACTTAGATATTTCAGAAGGATAGTGTGATATTTAAAATTCTTTATAAAAGTAAAATAGTGAATCAAAAGTTTTTTATTCTAAGGTACTTTTATAGGTAGTATAGATAGAAAAAAAATACATATATATATAGACATAATGCTATTTTTTTCTTTGAAAAGAGTAATGATCTATTGATAGACATTTTGAATACGTTATTGAAAACTATGATGATGCATATAATTTTTTAAGGATTGTGTAGTGAATTAAAAATTTCATAGATATTAATATTTATACAAAGATAATAGAGAATTAAAAGAGATGCTAGAGGATAATTTGAAGATTTAAATACACAAGGCTATGTTTTTAATTTAGATATTTAACTATGAAAAGATAATGTGATATTTAAAATTTTTATAAGAGTAAAATAATAATTAAAATTTTTCACTTAAGATACTTTTATTAATAGTATAAATTGTCAAAATCTATGTTATACTTGGACAGTTTATTAAAGCTGTTGATTTTGGAGTCACCACAGTGCAAGATCAAAACAAAGTGATGACTACAGAAACTGAAACATTTCGTTGTGTGGCTCCTCAGATACGTTTTTTTTTAATCGTAGCTTCTGTGAACAACATAATGTTTTACCCCATCCTTGAACAAAGAGTTTTTTTTGTCACCTTTGCTTTTCTACTCTTTCCAACAGTGACAGAACGAATACACAATACGAGGTCACCTTCCCTCCACCCATCCCAGATGGACGTGTGGTTTGGTAATACGCTGATAGGATAATACAAAAATATTTATATTTTATTGGTGTTCTTCGACTTAATCTGCTCGCATACATTAACTGATAGGATAATACACTGGCCTGGTCTTGTGAATCTATTATTTGATCATTATTTCTTGTATAGTACACTCTTCTAACAACTAAGTCCTGCTTTTACAGGTGTATCTGCAATTCCGAAATAACAACGAACATTGGAGGATTACTTGTCTCTTCTACTTGCCCTCACTAAGATAGGTTGTATTTCCTCTGTCACTCTACACACATTAAATAATGTATGAGAACTGAGTCATTATACATAAACAAATCATTATCTTGAAGAATTAGTGGAATTCAAGTGGAGAAAGCTGGTGACTGTAAAAGTAAGAATCCTATCGATCAACCAATGCTTGTTTTGTAAAACTTACTTAGTTAAATATCATTTGGCTAATTGATTTGTATCTTTATGATTGGGAAGCAAGTGTACCAAACACCTGGTCATGGCAAATTGGACACTCATTCCTAAAAAACACTATAGCTTTTTTTATAGGGTTTTACTTGCATGCAGGTTTGTCTCCTAAAGACTTTTATGGAGCTAAATTCAAACCTGATGATAAAAACCTTGGTTGATTAGCAAAATCTTTCATAGGTGCACTGTCAGATAGATTGAGAAATGCTTTTCTCTCACGTGATATTGAGTGCAAAGACATATATATACTCATGAAGTTTTGGATAATTTAGCTTGGGTTCTTATTAGCCTTCATTGTCAAAAACATCTTCATGTGATCAAGAACAGGTTACGAAAATATTTGCAAGAAGAGTACTAGAAGCTGCTTCCATTCAAGTATTAGGGCATCTATATATTTTGAGATTTTTCTAAAGAATAATGATTAGTATATAGCGCCCCTTTCCTAAAAACAATTCAAGAAAGAAATAACAATAGAGCAACAAGGTATCTTCTCATCAAGGAATACTCGTGCATACAAGTTATATCACAAATGATAAGAAACAAGCTGAAGTAACAATAAATACCATGTTCTTGTAGATTGTTAAATAATCTATATCTTAATAATATTCAATTGTTTTTTATTTACCAATTTCACTTACCGTGAATCATATCAGCTTAGAAAAGGGAAATGTTTTGAGCAAACTATTTCATTTTTTGTCTTAAGTGTTTCAAATGGTTCCATATATAGCATCAATGACACGAATGCTTGTTAAAATTGTGTTAGATTACAAATTTAGGAGACTGAAAGACAGCTCAGTTTAGCTGTAAAATGTGAAAAAGTCACCTTATCAACTCTCACATGTGAATAACTTAAGTGATTTCGTAAGTAAACAATCGCATTATTCTTTTTTGATTTCCATTGAACACCTCTATATGTCCCAGATTTTAGGGTTGCAATTGGTTGGTCCTAATTGATCTGGTTTTGTGTTGGATTCAAGAAAGACAAGATAGAAGATCATGACCATTTCCTTTTCATGCTTCATTCATCTACTTTTCTTTTGTATATTTTTTTGTTTCTTGTGGATTTTCAACCTGCCATATGTCCAAGGTGTGGAACTGATTAATTAGGCTTATTAGTGCTTGTTTGGACACATCAGTAATGGTCATGGAAAGAAGTAGGCATTTATCAATATACCTTGAACTGAAGGTTCTCATTGCTCTCAATCCTCTGTTTCTTGGATTGCATACTTTCTATTGTCCAGATTGTAATGGAGTATGTTGTATGTCACTGTCAGGCTACAGTCTACTGTACTAGAGGGGTACTTTATTGTATTATCTTAATTGTAGTATTTTCAGTATTAAATAATATATACAAATGATAGTTTAATGCACGAGGTATTTTTTTGTACTAGTCGGTGTACATGTGCGCTGCTGCATATGGACCATCTCATGATTCTTTTAAAGCTTCTCATTGTCAAACCTACATTATTGTATTAAGAGCAACCAAGAATCCTGTCACATTTTTCATATGTGTTGTTTAGTAAATAATAGTCAATTGTTAAGTACATGATAGAGAGAGATGACGGGGTGCATTTCAAGTAATAAAAAAACAAAGAGAGAGAAGATGAAAGAGTGCATTTTTAGTAGTATCATCTACTGAGGTTTAGTTAACTATACTGAATCCTTTCTCTATTAGAGATTCGTCCATGGTTGAATCTAAGACTATCTGGTTCTCGAATCCGCTTTCCATTCTCTTTGAATAAAACTTCAATGAACAAACCAAATTATCTTTATTTGAAAAATCAACTTAAATTAATTTACAACACAAAATTAAAAAGTAAATCAGTCATATCCTCCAAATAGGTATCAGAAACAAAGTGAGATTTCTAACATATGGATACAAGAAAGAGAAAATTAAGAAAAGAAGTACAGAATCAAACCCCATTAAATGTACATTGAGAGAGATAAAAGGATGCTGCATTATTATTGTGGAGGGATTAAAATGACTTAATCATATTGTAGGTAATTAAATAGAATAATTGATCTAACAATTGATGTATTTATTATTATTCAATCATTTGTTTGAAAAAGTAAGACAGAGAAATAAAACAAGAACAAACTCGAGAAATAATGGAAGGTGAAGTATATGTAAAGTACACAGATGATTTATTTTGTCCAAGAAATAGAACAAAATAAAAACTTAACATTTAAGAATTGTTAAATTGAACATTGAATTAAGAAGAAAAGGGCCAAAAACTTGAAAGAAAAAAAAAGATCACAATGAATCAACAAGTGAAGTTAATTTATGTTAGAGTGCTTGGAGTGCAATGTGATGGACAGAAAACTAAGAGTTCTGCTGCATAAACCACGGCCTCATAATTATTTCCTTGTAAGCTCTTGTTTTCATAACGGAGAGGGGAGCCATTGAGACCATAATTGACATGGGAGAGAAGGTTGCAGGCTTTAAGAGGGGATGAATACTTATTGCAGAATTTGTAGGGTTTAACAATTTGAAAGGTTAAACTTGATTTTAGATTATCATTAAAAAAACGATTAAACATCAATAAAAAGTAAGAATGTAATACTTTCATTATTAGAGGGTACAATTGGAAAAAACATGTTTTTCAAGTATAGTGACATTTTAAAGTAGTATAAATTATATAATTATTGTAGTATTTTAAATATTATTAAGAATTTTTTGGGCAATAATGGTACTTAATTATGTTTCTTGGCCTCAATAGATGGTGCAACTATGTATGCATCTTATCATCTTAGGCATGATGCACTTTAAGCTTTTTCAATCTTTTGTGCCTCCTGAGTTTTGGGGGTTGGAGGCAGTTTGATACAACTTTAAAATTGATTTTCATAGTACAGGTTGTGACGAAGTATTATATTATTCAGAAGTCCGATGTCGTACTATAGAAAATTGGTGAAATTTGGAACACAATGACATAAAAAATAAAAATTGATTTATAGAAATTTGAGTTAATTGGTTTGGAAGGAAGAGTAAATTTAGAGTAAAAATAGTATTTGAAGACACTTAAGCATCAAGGATCATCTTTCAACTATACACAATATCTATTTTTGATCTAATTTTTAAACTCAATTAAGAATTAGCCAAGGTACGATCTTAATCAGAAGACTTAATAGTGATTATATTAAAAATAATTTCTAAAGTGTAATTAACAAATTATTTGAATAAAAATTAGTATTTAATTATATATCACAAGCATTCACTATGCTTGAAGTTGACAATGAATCAAGTTTTTTAACAATGAAAATCTATTTTAATTACAAACAAGAAATCAATTATTTTTCATAAAAACTTTAATAATTGGTCCAACAATATAAAATCAGTTATTTGACCTTTAGGAATCCAAAACATTTGATGTGCGTGACAAAACAAATAAATAGATTTTATAGAGCAAACACTTTACTAAAACATTCAGATCAATCAAGAAAAATAATCATGCATTGAACAATGATAGCGCATCAAGAATAAATATCGTGCTATACTGAAAGGTTTACCCATAGCTTTAGCTTGGGGGTTTAGCAATCCATAAAAGTGAAAACAAATGCAAAAAGGAGAAAAGAAAGGCTAAAGGCCAGTACCGTAAGGTAGGTTAAGATACAAGTATATATGGATAGCTCTGGAAGACTTCTAAACCTACAACAGCTAAAAAAAGGGCAAGTTTGGTCAAAAGAAATGTGTGTCCAGACACATTAGAGTTTTTGATCTTCTTGGTTAGGCGCGCCTAACAAAGAAGTTGTTAGGACACATTAAAGTTTTTTTTCTTTTTTCTTCAATTTTCAGTGTCTTGTACCTGTCCAGATGGTTATAACTCGTGTCCGGATGCATCGAAGTTGTTGTCCAAGTCATTTTCTTCATTCTGTTTGCTCCTAATTCAATCCCTTTTTTGCATGCTTGTGTACAAACTTTGCTCTTTTGGTCTCACTTACCTATAAATCAAGCAAACACTACAAAATAGACATCAAACTATTAATCAAGTACATTTAAATCAAAACATAATGCAATTAACCAATATATAAACATGAGATTTATGTACTTTTTAGGGTTAATTACACTTTATGGACTGATTTGCTGAAGGTATTTTATATCAAAAAGAAGAGTTTTTAGGAACTCAAAGTCCCTCAGGTATGCTCTTGGAAAAAGAGGAAGATACTCAGATGAAAGGATGTAGCAAGACCTCTAATTAAACGTGTTATTGGAAATGGGGAAGCTACTAATCTATGGCAAGATAATTGGCATGGTCCTCTGTCATTAAAATGGCTTTCTAGAATCATTCAAGAATCAAATCTCCCTCATAATGCCAAGGCGGAATCCACAGTTGAAGGAAATAATTGGAATTATGTTCTCGCAAGAAGTAGAGATATGCTAGAAATAAAGAATTCTATGCCGTCCTATTTGTCTAACCTCCATGAAAATGAGCTTGTAAAGTGGCACAAGCTTTTGATTGGAAGTACTCTTCTAAAATAACTTGGAATCATCTTTGTTCCCCTTCCCGACTGTTAACTGGTATAAATTAGTATCACATGCAAATGTCATTCCCAGGATGAGTTTCATTTTATGGTTGGCAATATAGGAGAAATTGGGCACAACGGACCATATAAAGACCTTTTTGTAGAATTTGAATACTGTTTATCTATTTTGCAGAGATGGGGAAGAAAATCACAATCACCTATCTTTTGGATGCTCTATCTTTGCTAGCATTTGGAGATGTTTGATGCAAAGATGTGGGTTTAGCTGGCAACCTATATTGTGCCCTAATTTCATTCGAACACGGGTAAGTTTCTACCTAAACTTCAAATCAATTTTGATGTAGTTAGAGGATGATTCGCAAAATTATCATGAAATAGACTTTTGTAGCCCTTTCAGTCGTATTTCTAATGCAAAAAAAAAAAAAGGCCAATTAGATATTATGGTAAAAAGTTATAACCAAAACACTGAAGTAGTGTCAAAAACTTTTCTTCCCAAATGTGTTTATGCTCTGGCATGCCTCCAAACTTATTTTTGTCATCAAATCATCCCTTATACCAACCAAACCCTTCCTTGATTGCTCAATTTGGAACACTCCATTATTATCATAAATCATCCAAATTACTTACAAAATGATACAAACAACCAGAATAAGTATCAAATTAAAAAATCCAGGTATCTAACATATATAATTTCAAAACAATTTTGATAAAATAGCAATTTTGATATCAAATTATTTCATCTTTAAATATAATAAAATAACAATTTTGGTGGTTAATCACTCCACTTTGTCTTTATCTCCTTTGTTTTACTAAAAAAAAATACCTAAACACTAGTTCCATTCATTTTATTACCAACCTTGTTGGACATAAATGTGTCTTGTATGCATTAAACACCGAGTTGATGGTTTACTTGAGCACTACAAGGCTTGACTCTTTGCCCAAGGCCACAATCAACAACACAACAATGATTATGATGAAATCTGTACCCCCCCGCGGTGGTTAAGCCTACAACCATTCAAACTATGTTAACCATTGCCCTTTCTAAGCATTGTCCAATTCATGAACTTGACATTAAAATGTCATTCTTAATGACCACTTACATAAGGTAGTTCTACATGAAGCAACTCTTGGGTTTTATCCATCATCAACTTCCACGTTTAGCTTGCCAATTGAACACTGTTCTATATGGTGCAAAACAAGCTCCATGTACATGATTTCATCACTTCATAAGCTTCCTCACCACCAAAGATTTCCAGTGTAGCAAAGCTGATACTTTTATCGTCATTTGTCATTAACATCAGGCATAGTCATTTTTCTACTGCAGCTTGATGACATTCTTCTATAATTTCATTAAAAGATGCACTTTCCACAGTTTGCACATGTGTCAACTTCATTACTTTCTAGCAATTGCTACCAATTTTAATTTCAATGGCATCTTCCTCTCAAAAACAAAATACACTCTCAATCATCTCAACTGTAGCTCTGTCTAGGCCAAAGTTGTTTCTACTCCAATTCCAAGAAAATCCTCTTCCTCTTATGCTCATGATCCCCTATTTTATGACCTATAACTAAAGCATAACCTTGTTAGTGCCCTCTAATATTTACATTTGGTTGACCTGATATAATCTTAGTCATGAATTAGGTGTGTCAATACATACATGCTTGGAGTGTATTGCACTTTAATGCCTTTAAAAGAATTTTTAGATATCTAAAGAGCATAGTCAACTATGGCCTCCAACTTTACAAAGATTCTTTTGACATTCATGCCTTTTCTAATGCAGATTGCATTGGTTTCCAAGAACTTACTAGTGTACTGTCACAATTGCATTTTCTTGGTTCCAATCTTATTTCTTGGTATGCCAAATAAAGATCTAATGATTTCCCATTCAAGTGCAAAAATTGTGTATTGTGTTCTCATTCAAGCTCTTGGTGATACCTATTGGATTCTTTCCTTGTTGCATGGACTCAACATTTCTCTCTCCAAACCAACTGTAATCCAATGTGACCATTTGATTACTACGAATCTTGTTGCTAACTCTTATTAACGAACTCGTACCAAACACATTGAAATTGATATTCTAGTTGTTTACAAAACTATTAATTGGACAATACATCTTGGTAGATTTTTTTTAACAAAAAACATTTCGGTAGCAAATATTATAGAGTTTCACTTCAATCTTTATGTGTTGCCAAACCCCATATCGATTGCAAGAAGGTAATACAATACAATAGTTTCAGCCATTGAGCATCAATTTCACTTTCTATGCAAAGTTAGATTAGTCATTATTATATTGTGAAATACTCTAATTTTAAATATACAAAATCCATTAGTAGAATTGGTCACATGTCTATACTTACCCGTGCATGATGAGAGACTATTTCCATGACTCGAACCTGTAAAACCAAGGTTGCAATGGAAAAACCCCACCATTTGCAGTAATGCTCAAGTTTTGAAAATCACCTTTTTGCACGCAGATGTCAAACTGCATACATTTGATATTCCCAACACACCAAAATTGGTGAGAGTCTCGTACACCTAGTTGTCATTATTGTCATTTTTACATAATAAATGTGAATATTATTAAGAAATTAATGGAAACTAAAACTAAGAAAATAATAAAGCGCACAAAAACTATACTGATAGTCAAGTATAGGTGCACTCTATTCCAAAATGTTTCAAAAATTGTATGTTATCCTATCTCAGAGTTTGTTACATGATATGACATACAACATTCATCAATTTTATTATACTAACTTTTTCTTTTATGTTCATAGAACCCATTCAAACTTATTCAAAATAAACCATCAAACATGATAATAAAAGGAGAAAAGATGCAGAGAGCAGTAGTGACTTCCTTTCCCCTAGCTCCTATTTTTTCAAGTTTCTCCCACCACTAGCTGACCACCCTTAGGTGTAACAGTGACACCATGTCGCCGTTTCCACATGGGCACCATTATCAAAAAACAAACCTACAGGTGAAGAAAGTGAATCCCACTTCTTTACATATGGTGGTTATTTTCCTACATAGACATAGTAGTTATTAAATTAAATGGGGTCTACTTACTTATATGTTAGTTTATTATTGGTTGCTAACAGCACGTGACAATTTAATATTTCCTCCACCCCTAGGCCCCTAATTTAACTCACCTCAGCCATAGCATCTAACCTCCCAACAGTCAGCCTATATATTCAATCTTAATTTCATATCTCAACCTCCCTTCCCCAATCTTTCGTTACCCCCACAGCCACCCCTCCTTCCCTGGTGCCATTCTCACTCTCCTTAAAAAAAAAAAACCCCTAATGAGAACTCCTTATACTTATGAACAAACCCTACCCCTGACATCAAAGTCCTTTCTCTATCTTTGTTTTTCTTCCTCTCTCATTTTCTCTTTATTTTTTTGTTGTTTGGTTGACGAAAGGGCAAGGAAAAACTATGTATCGCTTTGGGAAAAGATTGTCCACAACTCTTTGCACAATTTATTTATTCTGCTTATTTTATTTGGACTTGAAGGACTATTAATTCTTTTTCATTAAGGTCTAGTAATTCATTAAATCTTCTTCTTCCCATTCATAATCCCCCATTTAATTATCCTAAACTATGTTATAGCCTTCTAGGTGCGATTCAGTAGTTTTACAAGTCCAAATTAAATAAGCGGGAGAAAAAGAATGGCAAAAAGAGTAATGGACAAGAATTTCCAAAGATAGGTTTTGGTATTTCATTTCAACCATGTAACGAAAGGGGGTTTGATGTGGCTGATGAAAGGGTTTCATTGACAATAGCACTATGGAATGAGAGATGGTAGTTGGAACAGGGGAAGACTAGAAAATAAAGGTTAGGGTGTACAATTATTATAATGGGATAGAGGCAAATTGTGGGGAGGCTAGAAGCGGCAATGGGTTGCTTACGAGGCTTAGCGAAGGTGTTGGGGGTGATTGATTGAGGGGGACTTGAAAAGGTATGGTCGGGAAGGTGTGGAGAAGTCACAACTACTCCCTTGCATCTCTTCTCCTTTCACTATCATATTTACTTTTTCTATTTCGACTAATTTTGAACTAGTTCTACCCCTTGTCATCCCACAAACTTATATGGATTAAGTTGTAATTTCCAAAACATGTTGGAGTAGAGTGTATTTATTCTTTATCATAAGTGTGCTTTGTGTTTTTATTTCAAAAAGCAAATAAGAATAAATACACACGATAACCAAACCCAACACAAATATGACCTAGATTGAAATCAAACACGCCAAAACCTACTAGTTTTCACAAGTCTCAAATCAAAGTGGGCACATGCAAGAATACATGAAGAAACACGCGAAGAACATTTGAAAACACAAGCAAAAGAGATGAAGAACAAAAAGAAATTCATGTGAAAAGATGAATAATATTCAAAGATTTACAAAAGAAAGGTTGCGATTTTTTCAACTAACCTTAAGAAAGTAGCTCCTAAGTGGCGACGGCTTCAACAACGGCGACGACTGCGGCTCTTAAGCCTCCAAGCTAAATCTCTTATCTCTCTCTCTCTCTCTCTCTCTTTATTAGTCAACTTTCAAAGTGGTGTATAGAAGAAAGAGTGGGGAAAGAGAATTTAAAGCGCTAAGCTTCATAGGCAAGAGAGGCCCATAGTAAAAAATGAAGGCCCAAAAAGTTTGAATTCTTCAAAACATGCCTCGATTAATTTGATCAATTAAACGAGGCATGGGGGCTTATATCTTGTAAGTGCCGACCGACACTTAGCTTGAGTGTGTTAGTTGACCAACTACCTACTACAAGGACCCAGCTGGCCGGCAGACAGCTATCCACGAATTCAAAAGCTATCCCTTCGCTTGTCCACCTTTGCTAGACAAGTCTTACTCGGCTAAGGATCAATCTAGGAACAAGATTCCTAGTTTAACACTACTCCGAACTTGGAGGACCTAGTGATGAGATTGATTCTATCACCACCTCTTCCCAGGTAAGCTCTCAGCAACGATGGCTCGTATACAACGCTATTGGCAAGACTAGAAAAACCTAGTTATCTCATCATGTCAAAGCTCATGAGAAGATGATGAGACGAATCCTATGAGAGACAGCGAAAAAAGTAAGAATCATTCCCAATAAGAAAATGAACAATGCCTCGATATCTATCACATTCAAACTGATCTTGAACTGGTACGACCCAATTACATCGTCAAGTTCAATTATTCCAACAGTCTGGCGGATGGAATTTTCGAATGCTTGGACCATCATTGTTTTTCTATTCATATCCCTATGCCCCCTAGAGCCTTACACTCCTCAACGTGCACAGATTCAAAAAGGGGCAATTCAAATGCTTCATAGATAACCCCTGTGTCTCGTTCTCGTCTAACTCACCGGGAGATCGAAGAGCAGTTTTCCTTTTCCTCAACTGATTCGATTATGTCAGCCACTGACCAAGTGATCAGAGGGTTCATTTGGTACACAACTTCCTATCACTATAAATAAAGGCCAACAAGTACAAGGTAAGGGAATTTAGTCCTAACCCAATCACTCCATACTGTTCTTCGACTTGTTATCTGACTTAAGCATCAAAGTCCCTTTGACCGCCTTCAGCCGTCAGTGTTCCTAGGTTTCTCTTGTCTTGCAAGTTAATCAAGGTTTTCCTATCATCATATCCATCCGTACGAGGGGGTTACTCCTTTGTGCAGAATTCTCCCCCCACAATTGGTGTCATCTGTGGGAAGACGACTAAGTTTTTCGACAACCTAGAAGCTTTAAACCGTGTATAGCGAGAGAACCAACAACCCTTCAACTCAAGCAAAGAGACAAAAAACATTCAAAAATTCATATGAAAAGATGAATAATATTCAAAGATTTACAAAAGAAAGCTTGGGATTTTTAAGACTAACTTCAACGAAGTAGCTTCTAAGTGGCGGCGACTTCAACAACGATGGCAGCGACAACGGTAGGTTCCAAGCTACCTCTCCTCTTTCTATTAGTTAATTTCCAAAGTGGTGTAAAGAAGAAAGAGAAGGCAAAATGAATTTAAAGCCCCAAGCTTCTTAGGCAAGTAAAGCCCGAGCTTCTTAGGCAAGAGAGATGCATAGTAAAAAATGAAGGCCCACGAAGTTCAAATTCTTCAAAAACATGCCTTGATTAATTTGATCAATTAAACAAGGCATGAGGGAAAATTTTAGGGGCTTATGTCTTGTAAGTGTTGACTAACACTTAGCTTGGAAGTGTTAGTCGACTGGTAACCTCCTATGGGGAACCAACTGGCTGGCCGATAGTTGTCTACGAATTCAAAAGGTGTCTTAATATCACCCTTTGGTTGCCCACCTCTGCTAGGTGAGTCCTACTCGGCTAAGGATCAACCTAGGAAAAAGAGTCCTAGTCTAACACTACTTTGAACTTTGAGAACTTGGCGATGAGGTTGATCCTATCACCATCTAGAGTTCGAGCTCCTTTAGTACACAACTTCTTATCACTACAAATAAAGGTCTTCAGGTACCAAGTATGGGTATCCAATCCTAGCCTATTCATTTCATACTCTTCTTTGACTTGCTATCTGACTTAAGCATCGGAGTCCCTTGGCCGCCTCCAACCATCAGTTCACCTAGGTTTCTCTTGTCTTGTAGGTTACTCATGGATTCCTTACTGTCATCTTTGTCCGTACGTGGTGGTGATTCCTTGTGCAGAATTCTCTCCACACACATTAAAAAGCTTGGAGAGGTTAAATGTGTGTAGTTTGATTTCTATTTGCAAAAAGGTTGTTTTCAAGATTCAAACATTGACTAAGAAATTAGCTTACTCTATTGTGACCTTGATGTTATGGGTTTGAGTCATAAAAATAGAGTCTCCACATATAGGGAGAAATATTCAAAATTTCAATTAGTGATGGATTTTGTGCTATAAGAGAATAATGAGTAATCTAATTTTGTGCAAAATAAAAAATTGATATACAACTGTGGTTGTGGTCTTTTACCCCCAACCCTCGATAATCGATGTGGGGTTATAGAACACAAAGATTGAAACTATTTAGCTTTGGGAAGGCTTTTAGTAAAAATATCTTCAAGCTATTCATATGTTGAAATAAGTCAATAGAAAAATTTACCCATGCAACATGTTCGCGAACAAAGTGAATTGCTATCTCAACTAACAGGACGTGGTCTATCAAACCAATAAATAGAGGACACGTGGATTGGAAAAAGGCGCCCGTCGAGCATGCCCATCCACTGAGTAGGTATGAGTCAACGAGGCACTTGATAATGCTGTTAGTATAATGATCATTGAAATATGCTTGATCCCTAGCATTTATTAGATTATGTAAATCGGATCCACCAACGCCATCAAGTTTTACTGAAAAGACAAGGATCAAAGTATGTTTCTGAGAATGTCGGCTACACGTCATCCCATCGCAAGGGACAAGCATGAACCCCCCATACAATCTGTCAGAAAGGCATGGCCCTTATACATTTAGACCAATCATATGATGCATCAATGTGAGCATCATTAATGCTTGGCTCTAAGCATCGACAAAAGGCATCCCCCGTGTAAACAGACTAAGAAGAAGTGACCTCGGGATAATCACCATTTAATGCTTAGCCCTGAGCATTAACAAGCATTAAAATGTTAGACAACAAGTTAACATGGGACAGTAAATGCACGGCTCGAGGCTTGGTAAATGAACTGCTCGAGACGTAGTAAATGCACAACTCGTAAACTGCATTCAGTAGTACCAGACATTAGCCTACTTTGTCTTGTGTACAATTGAATCAGGAGGGTTCCCACTTGAAAGGGATGTGAGATCGTGCAATTGGTTAAGCTTTGTTATCAACATAAGTCAACATCTTAAGGTATAAATAGCCCAAGGTATTTGTACCTTAGGTGTGCTATTTTGAAATGTGACATAGCACTCGTATTCCTCTCCCTCAAACTAAATTAGGCAATCATTGGTGATACATCGGATACACATCCGCCCCCCTTTCTAACCTTGTTTTTTGTTTTAGGACTCTACGGTGTGATCGGATCCTAAGTGTTGTTGTCTCATTGAATATGCAAGAATCATCCCATGCATCAACCTATTTTGTTGATAACGCCATTAGTATAATGATCGTTGAAATATGCTCGGTCCTGAGCATATATGAGATTACATTAAGCTGGACCTACCAACGTCATCAGGTTTGACTAAAAAGGACAAGGATCAGAGGACCTTTCGGAGAATGTCGGTTACTTGCCACCCCATTGCCAAGGACAAGCACGAAACAACAGACAATCTGTCAGAAAGGCATAACCCTTGTACACTTAGACCAATCATATGATGCCTTGATGTGTGCAATATAAATGCTTGGCCCCAAGCACCGACAAAAGGTTTCTCCCGTGTGAACAGACCAATCAAAAGTGGCCTCGGAATAATCACCATTTAATGCACGCCCTTGAGCATTAAATCGAGTAATACTATTTGGACCTAAAAAATTGACATAATTTACCGACATAATGATGTAGCCTCAATAGAACCATTGGATCAACATCAAGTTCCAGTGTTTGATGGACTCTACAGTTAATCCAAAGGTCATAGTGGATTAAGTCAGCAAATTAGGTCAGTAAATCAGGTCTCAATATCATTACTCTTCCATGGGAGAGTAAATGCATGGCTTGAGGTGCAGTAAATGCACGATTTCAAGGACTGCATCCTTGGCAATAGCAGACATTAGCCCCCTATGTCTTGTGTACGACCTAATCAGGAAGGTTCAACCTCGTTATCAACATAAGTCAACATCTTTAAGGTATAAATTGCCCAAGGCCTTTGGGTCTTAGGTATGCTATTCCAAAACGCGACTTTGCACTCTTGCTCACTCTCAAACTAACTCAGGCATCAGAGGAGATATGCCAAATACACATCCGACCCCCCTCTAACCTCGTTATTTGTTCTAGGACTCTATAGTGTGAGCGGATCCAAGGTGTTGCTATCTCATCAATTGAATTGAAATCACCCCATGCATCAACTTAATTTCGTATGAGTATGGTGAATAGGGTTAGCAAAAAAATAGGTGTAATCAGATAATAGACGGTATGCAGAGGTGAATACCAAGTTCACACAATAGAGAATGAATCTAACAAGTATCACCAATAGTGTGAGCGAGAAAACGATATATTTCTGATTTTTCACTTCAGTGGGAAACCACAAGAAAGATGCAGCATCCAATAGTAAACCATGTTGCGAATTGTCGATTGCTCATTTTGAATAAGAAAAAAATTACAATAGCTAATGAACAGAGTGGAGTGGAGTGGAACTGAAAATGCAACGAAATAGAATTGAGTGGATTAGGTTTCTATGATTGATCAGAATATGAATTCTCATGTAATGCCTTTAAATAACTTATACCTCTACTGGGATTTTCAGAGTGAAAACCAATTCTTGAAGACTTGGGTAAAATTATGTTAAATCACGTAAATCTTTTGATTCATTGTTCTTAATTACCTTTCTTGATGAATTGAATGTTGGGTTAATCATAAATTGTACCCTGAAAGATCATTCGAAGTTCAATTTGTACCCTCAAAGATAAAAAATTTCAATTTGCACCCTCAAAAATACAAATTTGTATCAATGTGTAAATGAAACTAACAGCCCTCATGCTTGTCACTTAATCATTTGGACCCTCTCACAATTAGAATATTGTGCGTGCACGATTCTGCACAATATAAACACGAGAACAGATCTCTTCCGTGGTGAACACGTGTCCATCAATCGAGTGTTCGATCTTACTACTTGGAACAGGTTGTGAGGGTTGAAGGTGGCCAATGAAGTGATGACGAACTGTTTTTAGGGGTTGCCTGGGCGATCCTGGAAGGCTGAGGAATGTTCCTGGAAAAAGAAAAACAGGTTAGAAGGGCGCCGGAGTATTTTTTGGCGTATCCCCTCCGACGATCAAGTCAGTTCTTTGAGAGAGGGAAAGAAGAAAACACTATATGATGGTTGAGAGAGGGTTTGTTGCGTACCTCCTTTCTGTGTTTGTGAGGACTATTTATACATTAAAAACTCATCATTGCTGACAGCGTAGCTCGTAGGTAATCATTGTAGGTGGTTAGTGTGCACACCAATTTCTATAAGGAATGTTCGTATTCTTTACTGCTCGGGACCTCGAGCAACTAATGTTTTCTCCTTGGTTTGTCGAACGTTTAATGATCTTCCCTCGGCGAGGGTGTATTAAATGCCCAGGCTTTGGGACATTTATTACCTTTCACTTCCAAGCTCTCATGCATTAAATGTTGTCTCATCAAGGGAATGATGCATTAAATACTTGTTTTTCCAAGTCGTGTGTCAGTAAGGGCATTTTGGTCTTTTTATCTCTGATCTGACACAATACGCCACGTGCCTATTCCCCTTTGGTTGAACCTTTTGCTTTCTTGTGCCTCCTGACACCATTTGAGTAAGACGAGGTCATGATGGCTAGTCTAGCCTAGCCTAGGCTAGTAATCTGTCCATTAATAGCCCCTCCAGGAACAGAAACGCCCACGCGGATAGATACACCTCGATGCCGAAAGACTAGCATAATTTAGGACTGATATACCCAAATTACCAAGGAATACGTGTCGATCCGTGGTGGTTTGGGAATCCTTGATCCCTGTGAATAACATCTTCGGGGCAGGGGGTTGGAAACCGACAAACACGTGTTGGGATCAAAGCGGAATAGTCTCATTGACGTCGAGTACACGGGTCATCATCTGGGAGTGTCTGGAAATGTCCCATGAACTGCCCCCAGCCTTTGATCTTCTGACACCGAGGACACGCGTTGTAAGGAGACGAAGGGTTCTGCAACTGTCCCAACCATTCCATCATTGCTTCCGGCCCGACTGTTTTCTGCTGCTTAGGAGGTCTTGCACATTAAATGCGCCTCTTCGTGTTTCGTGCCTAATGATGGGGATGGGTACTATATAAACGGGCTCTCTCTCTCTCTCTCCCACACTTTTGTCATTTCGAACTCTCAGAGAGCCTTCGCCTGAAATCTCGCCGGAGACCCCCTTCATCAAGTCGGCTACAAACCAGTCATCACCGGAGTTTTTTAGGCCAATCAGACCCCCCTCTTGCTTCTGAACCCCCTGGAGAGAGGAACCACTCCAAGCCATTCAGAAACCTTCGTTCGCGTTCTGGTGAGTCCTTGTATCTTCCTTCTTTCCGTCTGTCTGGGTTTTTGTTTTTTATTCTCTAGTAATCGGAGGTGTTTCTTGTTGTCATTGTGTGACCAGCCCTCAGGAAACCCCTTGGGGATCTTCGTAGAAAAACTTTTTCCTTCCTCTTCAGTTTTTATCTTATTTGGAGATGTCCCGACGTCGCCCTGCCGCCAAGGATCCCTAGGCCAATTCTTCGAGGCCAGAGAAGTATAAAGTGAAGGGGGACGAGCAGATCAATAGGTTTAGGTCCCGATATCGTATCCCCCCAAACGTAGGTATAGAAGAGTACGACCCAGCCTTGCATACCCGTAATCTCGGGGCCGAGGATGAGATGCGTTTTTACACCAAAGTCATCATAGAGGGTGGAATAAGGTTCCCTCTGCCCCCTCTACTCCTCCAGTTCCTCACTCATTTTCACCTCTTCCCCGGACAGTGTTGTCTTAATATCTTTAGGATAATAATGGGGGTCCTAGAGCTTAATAACCATCTCGGGGTAAATGTTGGGCTCAACGATATCCTTTTCTGTTACTCCCTGTTGAGGGTCATGTCCCAGCAGAACTTCTACCTCAAAGCCAAGGATCCATCCATGTATCTTGTAACTCACCTCCCTAACTAGGACAAAGGATACAAGGATGACCTTCTAATCTTTAGTGGATCCTGGCAGCGGGGGACCGGTCTCGAGTACAATGGTCTGATGTGCCCTTTTGAATGGAGAACGACAAGTACGTCGGCCTCTCCGAGTCTACTGGTTTTATCCTTGAGATTTTTTTAGAAGTGTTAATAACCTTCTTTCTTGTGCAGACGTCTCCGCCCGGGAAGTCGCTCCTCCCCCTTGGTCCTTGGTGAACTTTGCTGACCTCGTCATTGTTTGGAGATTTGTTGGCGACGACGAGTTTGGGTGGGCCGCTCACCTTTTTTTTAACTACTCAGCAGGGTACGAAAAGTTCTCATAGCTCCCCCAGCCTTTCGACCCTTTGCGGTGGTCTGAACTCTTTGATCAGACTGCGCAACAAGAGGCCGAGCAGAACTTGGAGGAAGACCCTGACAGGGCTACTGAGGTGGAAGTAGAAGGTACCCTTGAAGTTGAGAAGTTCGGGGCCAGAGAGGCTTTGGTTTCTTCGCACACCGAGGTGGGGACTTCAGGGAAAGATTCATGGCCTGACTTCCACATCCTTCAGTCCCTAGATGCAGAGGACGCTTTCGAGGTAGCCATGTCGCGCACGCCTCGCATAGACCTGGGATTCCTGAGGCAGAGGCAGGCCCTTGCCGCCGGGAGAGGACGAGGGTCAACCAGTAGCGCCCCATCGACAGGGACCAGCGCCAACCCCCCACCTCTGAGGGCTGCTGGTTAGGGTCAAGTGCACGACCGAGATCCTCAAGTCGAGGAGGAGAGGAGGACCAAGCAAAGGCACGACGGCCTAAGCAGGGATCTAGGGCCCCCTCCGCTCAACAGCAAAGCGGGAGGGGTCGTGGGTTACCCCCTCCACCTCAAAAGCAACAGCAGTAGCAGAGGCAACAACAGTAGCAAAGGCAACAAAACAACAACACAGCAACAACAGTAGAGACAAACTCCACCTCCCCCGTCGCAGACGGTGGAAGCTGTGAAATGGAACCCTCGGGCTACTGATCACATGAACCGAGTGATCACAGTCAATGACTCCATTCTGTAGGACCCCCATGTCCCCAATGCGGTGAGCGAGACGGGCCACTTCGAGGCCGACATGGAGGCTTACAGGGGGCAGACAACGAACACGTTGTTCCGTTCTATCATTTAGAATTCTCTGGTGGTAAGTTCATCCTTGATTGAGCCTTTCCTTACTGTATCACCCATATATTGACCAAGTTCTTTCCCTCGCAGGCCACCCAACAAATCTCCGTAATTGTTGGGCGATACCATACAGCTAGGATGGACCTCCAACGGATCCAGGAGCAAAAGGAAGAGGTTGAAGGAACCCTGGCCAGTGCTAAGGAGGACGTGGCTGCCAGGGACTCCACCCTTGCGGGGCAGGCTGTTCAGATTGAGCAACTCCTCAAGGACAGCGAATTGGCGAAGGTCGGCGCTAAAAAGGTAAGTACTGCCTTGGTTGACATTGAGAGGAGGATCACACAGCAGATGCAACGGCTCTCTGCGATCGAGGAGAGGGCTGTCGGGTCAGAGGAGAGTTGTCTAGCTCTAACCCAGGAGCTGGACAGGGTCAGGGCGAAAGCGGAGAATAGGAAGACTGAAGAGCAAATTCGAGAGGAGTTTGTCGATGACATACTGTCAGCCCTCGAGGAGAACAGCAAAGAGTTCTTCAAAAAGGGGTGGGATGAGACGCTCCGAGCCGCCGGCGTCCTTCCAGACTCCCCACTCTTCTAGATGCACAACTACGAGCCATCGACGGAGATGGCGCAGGCCGAGGCCAAGGTTGGTTTCTGCTGAGGGTGCAGCCCTAATGCCGATGCAAGTTTTGACAGACCCCATGAGGTGGTAATTCTTGTCCCATCCGGAGTCAGCCACTTCTGTCCCCGATTTCAACATTCCTCAGACCCTGCCTGCTGCTGATTCTGCCCCAACTCTACCTGCCCCCGAAGCTGCTCACCCCTTCTGCATTGATTCTCCTTGTAGTGACATGTTGGAGATACCCGGGGCCAGATGAAACTTCTTTTTTCTTTTTCGAACTGTACTTTTTAGTATGAATGTTGTAGCCCTCGAGGACGCAAAGCCCCTTTTTTGAAATGAATGACCTGTTTTTTATTTCTTGAGTACTTGCATTGTCTACTGAAACCATTTCATCATATGTATTTCATCATCTTTTTTACACTGATGTTGTAGTAACACAGTGGTAACGAAATATCTCCATAGCTCAGATACTAGGGGAACAATTTGGCTGATCCGCCCGATTGGTTCAACTTCATCATTTTTGTGTCGTACGCCCCCTCGGGGTAGTGTTCCTCCTCCAAGGGTTTGTTCCTTGGACTACCTTGATGGCCCTTGCCCTCCTAGGAGGCTTGCTCCTGAGTTTTCCTTCTGAGACAGGAGTCCTTGAACTCTGCCTCTAGGGCCTTACCCTTTCAGGAGGCTTGCTCCTGATTTTCCTTCGGAGGCAGGAGTCCTTGAACTCTGCCTCCAGGGGCCTTGCCCTTTCAGGACAAGCTTGCTCTTATTTTTCTTTCGGAGGCAGGAGTCCTTGAAATCTGCCTCCAAGGCCTTACCTTTCAGGAGGTTTGCTCCTGTTTTTCTTTTAGAGAC
>CAUOFW020002003.1:0-17329 GCA_963454935.2 Ilex paraguariensis
ATGAACCCGGTGTGGTCAATGTAGTATAATTGCACAGGTTGTGTTTTGAGTAGAGTTCCCTATACAAAGGAAACTCTGCCCGAATTTTGTTAAAGTAAGGACCCCCAGTTTTTGGGGCGTTACAAAATTATTTATCAAACCTCTTCCAATAGTTAGATAAAAATATCTCTTCCAATTAAATTACTATATTCCTATGCNAATTATTTATCAAACCTCTTCCAATAGTTAGATAAAAATATCTCTTCCAATTAAATTACTATATTCCTATGCAAAATAACTTGGAATAGATTTATTAAGTTCAAACTCTCATAAAAGTTACATACGGCATATAAGTATATTTCTATCCTATACACAAACTCAGTTATTCAAACTTAAAAAGAATTAACGAAACACATGTCATCATATTCAAACCTAAACCTAGAATTCATCTCTCAATTTCATCTAGGAAATCAAATTAATTGTTGGTCACACAATCATATATTAAGCACAAAATATGACAAACAACTTGTATATGATTAATAACAATTGAAAACGAGAGTAGATTAATTTAATTAAACATCAAGTTCCATTGCAATCTTAATATAAATTTAGTTCATAATGTAATTGAAAAACATCATTCTCAAATTAATCAACATCTTAGAAGATCAAAAACTAAAAGTAGGAGAAAAGAATGAAAACTTAGTTGCAATATTTAAACTCTCTCTAGCCTTCAAGTTCAATCTTCTTCATGTCGCTTCCTTCAATTCTTGTTTTTAATTTTCTATCAATCCCTGGTTCACTCTCTCTTAGTAGTCCCTCATATCAGTATATATCGATCCCAACTCAAACTCTAGCATATGTGTAGCATTTGGGTTCAATTCCTAATCAAAAACAAGTCAAAATTTGCGTCCTGAATCAAAACAAGAACTACAGCCCCTAAAATCAGTGCAACTGCATTGATTTTCTGCCCTCCTAGAGCTGCAGCGCNCAAAAAAAAGTCAAAATTTGCGTCCTGAATCAAAACAAGAACTGCAGCCCCTAAAATCAGTGCAACTGCATTGATTTTCTGCCCTCCTAGAGCTGCAGCGCTACTTGTAGAGCTGTGGTGCTGATCCCTTTTTATGCCTAGAGCTGCCTTGTTGCTTAGTCTTCAAATAATCCAACACTTAGGCTACCAAATGACCTTGTTTCCTTCCAAACGATGCTCCCTACAAAATAACATTAAAACACACAAAACAAATAAAAATCAACATAAAAATACTTGAAAACTTGCAATTTCATCAAATCAAGAATACTCAATTCCTAGGTATAAAATCCACTCATCATGTTGTTGTATGAAAAATAGAAGAGTGGAATTGTTGTATGTGGGTTGAACTTTGGTTACAATAGATTGAAGTTTGGTGGGTAATTAGGAATCTTGTAAATTGTTCTTGAATTGTCATGAATTTAATGGGTATGAGTAATTATAAAAAAAGCATGCAATCTTATGATTTTATGGAAAATTATGTAGATTCAAGTATAATTTGGTTCCTATAATTTATGAGAAAATTTTACCTTAGATGTAATAGTTTCGAGTAGGTAATTTTACTCGCTATGAATAGATTATTTTCCTGTAACTCGAATTGATTATAATTACTAGTTTAATTGGTTCGAGTAGTTGATATTATTAGGTGTTGATGAGTTATTGAATGTGACATGATCAAATTACAAAACTTGATTCGAGTAAAGCGGTATTATTTATTAATACTCAAATGAGATTATAAATAATGGGTGCCTAGTCCGGGGACGAGCGTTGTAAAGAACGNGAAACTTGATTCGAGTAAAGCGGTATTATTTATTAATACTCAAATGAGATTATAAATAATGGGTGCCTAGTCCGGGGACGAGCTTGTAAAGACCGCTGCTCAAAAGCTTCGTTAGATGAGTCATGCACAAGATAAATTTTCCGCAAGGTATGTACGC
Organism: Ilex paraguariensis; assembly: GCA_963454935.2. Lineage (NCBI taxonomy): Eukaryota > Viridiplantae > Streptophyta > Magnoliopsida > Aquifoliales > Aquifoliaceae > Ilex > Ilex paraguariensis. The sequence continues at coordinate 1,942 of CAUOFW020002003.1, forward strand.
TAATCTTTGTATTATCAACGTTTAAATGTTTGATTGTTTGTATGATTATCTATCTTATGAGTTCTATTGTGAATAAATGGCTTAAGTGTCATAGTGTTATGATGGAACAAAATGTCTTTGTTACGGATACAATATTATAGGTTTATTTGTCTATGTGACAAGCAGAAAGAGAAACTATATGGTTGAGACGTTTAAGTGTTGGATGTCTAAATGACGTATTTTATTTGCACAATTAATGGACGAATAGCTAATTGTTAGAATGGGTTGTCTATGTGACTAAAAGTAACCCAAGTGTTCAAGTTTGTCTTTGTGACTAAGACAAGTTAAAATTAATTTTGTCTATGTGACCAGAGCTAAATTTATTGATGTGTTGTGAGTCGATCGAAAGACAAATAAAGGGATAAATGTTGTTGAGTTGTCTAAGTGACGAACATGTACCGATATGGTGATAAAATTGTGTTGTGTTTTGTCGCCTGGGTGGCAAGACGGTTATCTCTATGTGAAACTGTAGAGCAACAGATTAAAATATCGAGAATAAGTTATGAAATCACGAATATTAAAATTCCTCTGATGAGCAAGGTTGTCTCATTATTTTTTGTGCTCTATTTCTGAAATCGTTAATGAGAACTCACTAAAACATTTCCTTGAAATCATTTCAGATAAACTGTACATAAGCCTACAGTCCACTACCATAACTTGAGGTCCAGTCAGGAGTTGTTGGGAATGGCTCGTGTCAGTTTCTTATTTCCTTTTTTAAAAAAAAAAAAAAAACTCTTAGGTTGTACATGATGTAAATATTTTGGTTCTCCCCCTTTTAGCGTGTAAGTAACATTTGTAAATATTTTTGGGTTATGTATATATTACATAGTAGTGGACAGGTGTGCCGTGCACGTATGACTTTTATTTAAAAAAGTGATTCTAAGATAAATATTTCTTGGATGGGTTTTTCTTTTAATACAATATTTGTATTAATAGCAGGATTGCCTAAATTTTATTTTTTTTCAATAATAGTGTAATGGGATTGGGGTGTTACACCCTATCCTGGAAAAAAGATAGGATGTTGGTAACCCTATTCATTAACTCTAACACTGTAACTCAACCAATATAATTAACCTGTGTAGTAATAAAACCAACTCATTCACCATAATATTAAAAACTGAAATTTACAAAGCACAATGTTATATCATAATTAGGGCACCATACCCTTAAAACATCTTTACAACACATGTGCAAGTTGACACATTACACAATGTATTGACATCAAAACATCCATGCCACTGTAGACTGTTCAGTTGAACGCCACCAAAAATTGAGCACCTAAAATCAAATAACGATTGAGGGTGAGAAGACCACATACTTAGTGAGTATATTTAAGACATATAGAAACAAAACATATATTCACAGCACAAATCACAACATGTCCCACATAATCAAAACAAGTGGAATACAAACTTCCAATATTTAATATCTAGTATCCGACTATCCAATATCGCTTGGAAGTCTCAACGAGAATTAATGACTACCTGTTTTTGCCCAAGAATCTTAGTAATCACATCGCTACCCATTTATGCCTAGGAATCTCAACAACCATTCTCATTTGAAAACACAACACAAACATTTCAAGTAATTGAAAACATAACCAACAACAATCCGCTAATCAAAGCCGCATGTCACAATCCAACCATTTTCATACAAACATAACTAGTAATTATAGCTACTAGCCAATCAAACATATTTTCAATCAATATGAATCAATACACTAACCTTAGTTCAACACCAACTCCAAACTCAATCCCCCTATGTGACCTTAGGAGGACCCGATGTAGACGTCATCACCTTTGCACCTAACACACATCGTCACAAGACATATGAGTATTATTCATATATGCTTATTCTATGTGTATACATGCATAAATGTGTTACCATGTTTGACTTAACATTAATCCAATCCCCTTCCCAAGCAATATTTTTGAAATCAAAACCTTAGTTTAGACTATACAAACTAACACATTAATTTTCACATCACATGTAATAGTTAGATTGGCCTACCCATAATCTTCTAGTTAAAAATCTTCAAGAACTTTGAATTATGTGGTTAAACCAATGCCATCTTAAAGTAAACATTCCAAGCTTTCTAACCATAGATCATTTGCTAAAATTGGATTCACATGTAAAAAGTTAGCTCATTTTCCTTAAACAAACACTAAGTTGGTCGCCTATTTAACAGTTGCAGAATTTCAGTCCGCTTTCAATGGCTACCAATTTTCACACAAATCAAATTAGGTGTTGTACCCTGTTTGGTTAGAAAAATCTACGAGTCTAGTTTCCAACGAAAAAAATAGTGCATCAATTGGAATTTTTTAGAGAGAGTTATCACAATTCTCCCATGGACATTAAGCTGAAACTACTTGTACTAGTACAAGTTGTACCGATTCATCACAAAAAAAGTCCTTATGAACTAGTTCGTTGGTGTTGTACCAGTTCATCCCTAACTCCTTTTTTTTTCAATCTCCACAACACCCAAACCTCTACAACATCAACTATATTCATAAATTATATGAAAGTTCATAACTAACAACATACCCAACAACTTATTAAATTAATACAAAACAACATACTTACATATACACGAAACTTCAAGTGAGAACTCAAAAGTTCTTGAACTCTTTAACCCAACTCCAATAACAAACTCAAGCACCAAATCCTAGCCGAGCCTCTATTCCCCTTTCTCTTTTCTTTTCCTTTTTCTTCTTACATTTCTTTTTCTCCTTCAACCTTCACATATCACTCTCTCACACATACATATCAATATTCATATAATATTTTGAATAACAACCCTAGGGGGTTGAATTTTATGAAAGAAATGTGTTTGGGATTTGGTAAATGATGGAAAATTATGTGGAATGGGGGTGATTAAGAGGAACTAGAGGGGATCCAAATGTAATTAGGTCAAAAGTTTGGTGAGTTATGGAAAACACACGTCCATAGCTTTCTTCTTGTCCATATATGTACTCAAAAAAAGGAGTTAGGGATGTAAATACATTTCTTTCATAAAATTCAACCCCTAGGGTTATTATTTAAAATATTATCCAACTTCCATACATTCAATAATTGTAATTAAACCCCCATCATTAAATTTTAAATTACACATTAGACGCTAAAATTTCATAAAATGGCATGCAATGCATGTACGGGTCTCACAACTGTCCCCCACTAAAAAGAATTTTGACCTTTGAAATTACTTATCATCAAGGTATAAATGGGGATATTGTGCTTGCATAGTCTCCTCATTCTCCCACGTTGCCTCTTCCACTGAATGACTTTGCCACAATACCTTCACTAACAAAATAGTCTGTGTGAAACACTTTTTCCTTGTGACCCAGAATTTCAATCAACTGCTCAACATAAGACAAGTCCTCACTCAGCTCAATGGGTTCCATAGACAAGAAATGTGATGGGTCTGGCAAGCATAGGTACATGAAATACATCGTGAAGTGGTGACAACTCTAATGGTAATTCCAAATGATACACCACTGCTCTAATCCATACCAATATCTCAAATGATCCAATATAGTGTGGACTCAATTTTCCCTTTTCTCAAACCATACAACGCCCTTCCAAGGAGAAATCCACAAGAAAACACACTCACCCATCTCAAACTCCAAATCTATCCTACAATTGACAGCATAATTTTTCTGTCTACTCTATGCACTTCTTAACCGTTCCTGTATCACCTTGACCTTGTCTAACGTAACTTGCACAATCTCAGGACCTAACAACTTTTTTCTCCCACTTCACTCCAACATACAAGAATCTTGCACTTCCTAACATACAGAGCTTCATAGGGAGCCATCTAATCAAAGCTTAATAACTGTTATTATATGAAAATTAAACTAAAGGTAAAAAATCATCTCAATTACCTTTGAATTTCAAAACATAAGCTCGTAACATATCCTCCAAAATCAAAATAGTACCAATCAATCTGTGGATGGAATGATATGCTAAACCTCAAAGTGGTGCCTAGAGTAGTCTGAAGACTAGGCCAAAACCTTGAGGTAAAGCGTGCATCCCTATTAGAAACAATAGAAATAGATGTCCCATGCAATCTGATAATCTAATCAACATACAACTTTGTTATCCTATCAATAGAAAAAGAAGTCTTGATATCCAAAAAGTTTGTTGACTTTGTTAATCTGTCCACCACCACCACCCAGATAAAGTCATTCCCTTTTAGTGTATGAGGAAAGCCTCTCACAAAATCCATAGTAATATGCTACCACTTCCATTTAGGTACTGGAAGAGGTTGTAACAATCCAGTTGGGCGTTGATGCTATGCTTTCACGTACTGACACACTAAATATCTTGCCACAAACTCATCAATTTCCTACTTTATCCCAATCCACCAATAATTTTCTTTCAAACCCTGATACATTTTGGTATTGCCCGGATGCATAGCATATGCTGAGCTATGAGCCTCCTCAAGAATTTCTTTCTTTAATCCTACATCATTAGGAACACATATTTAGTACAAAATAGTAGCACATCACTATCCTTAGGTACAAAATCAATTCTAGTACCACCTTGAACTTCACCCTTAATCTCTTCTAACTGTACATCAGACTTTTGAGGTTCACTAATCCTATTCAACAAAATTAGCTTCAAGATCAAACTGGCAAGTAAAGCTGTAGCAGACTTTAGATAAACAAGCATTCCCCTTCTTTGAAGTATATATTTTGTGTTACTTTTCTTAGCCCTTTCTCTTCTTCTAAGAGGTAGAGCCTTCCACACCTTTATTCACATTGACCACATCCTCTACATTCATATGGTTTTGTGCTCTAGAAAGGAGCTCCACCATAGTTTTTGGGGAATGTTTGTGCATAGAGAAATAGAACCTAAAAGACCTGAGTCTACTTATGAAGTCTCCCAAAGCCCAAAAATCCCAGATTTATTTCTCCATGACTCCACGAACTACAAAGGCCCATTTATTTTATCCAATCAAGTTTCTGACCACTTCAACACTCCACCACAGCCTCATAACCTCTGCATTTAGCCTATTTGCATGAAAGAGTGGAAGGGGGTGATGATGAGATGATAGGAGAGAGAGAGTGGTTGAAAAAGGAAGGGGGCATGCTTTGGACTAACTTTGGAAGCCTTTTTGGATAACCTCTTCTCAAAACAACTGATCTCAACACACTCAAGAGTAGAGAGACAAGGATGGATGAAAATTACACTTGATTTTTGACACATTATTCAGCCTTTAGAGAGAGAAGCTCCAAGGAAGAAGAATGTAGTTCTAGAGAGAGAAACTAGGGTTTTTGTTTTTTCTTCACCATTTTCATTCTTGTAAGCTTCAATATACATGTAAACCTTCTTTCTAGCACATTAATCTCATTTATTTCAATTTGTATTAGTTTAGCTAGGGTTTACTAGTTCTATTGCATGTTTTGGGTATTTTCTCTTTAAGCTTTATATTTTGAGTATGAATATTATTTCTTTTGTAGTTTAAACTTCTTTTTACATTAATGCAAGTTCATGTTTGATTTCATTACCATGTTTTTCTCTTTCATGTTTGTTCTTGCCTTTATTATGAGTAGCTAAACCTTTAGTTGACTGATCCAAGAGGGATTTCCTCTTGGGTATGTAGAATCAACTCACTTTCATTCTTCCTCGTACTGTAAAGTGTTTGGTTTGACTAGGTTAAGTGCAGATGAATGTACTTATAGGATTTTGATACACCACAGACATGTCACAGGGTATGCTCTTGTCCAAGCAACTACATTCATCTCTCACTTCCTACAAATCAATTAAACACCTAAGCACCAATGGTTGCATGGAATGAATCGATTTGGCATACCCATTGGAATGAACTCTATAGATTAGTCAACCCTCTTTTTACTTGCATATTTCTCAAAACACAAACTTCAAATCACAATATTTTCCATTTTTCCCTTTCACAATTCACTTTTGAAAATTCCTTCCCTGAGAAGATGACCTCAGAACTTTTTTTGAGTTAAAACAAGACATTATAAGTCTCTCTACACTTGGGAAGCATTTTTGCATATTCACACACATTTGTGTTCATCCACACACAATTTTCCTGCATCTTGCATGAGCTTGAGTGAGAGTGACACTCACCCTTCATTATAAGCTATACACATAATTGGGTTCGTATGGGAAGCAACGAAAACATCAAGCATTTTAGGCATCATTATCGAGGAAGGCTAAGAGTCAAGTTTTGAAGGTGATTTGGGACAACGGAGGTAAGTCTCGTGATTTTTATCACATGCCAAGTTACTTTGCTCCTTTGTATATAATTGTGCATAATATTCAATTGTAATTAGACATTTTTAGTTAATTGTAGTTAGTACATTTGCATGTGGGGACGTGATAACCAAAATAGACTAGTCAGACGTGACCACGGACCAAACATGAACATAAACCAAGACCCTCCCGAAGATGCCAGAGACAATTTTGGGAATGATGGTGCTAACAATCTAAGGGGTGGAGGAATACAAAACCCCTAAATGCAATTCCTTCTCCAAGAAATGAAGGAAATAATCACCTTATTGATCCCCCAGCGAGATCAATGAGAGATTATCTCCAACCCACACGAAGCATCACCACATCATGCATAATTTTACCTATGCAAACACATGATTTTCTTGTCAAACTAGGCATATTACAGCTACTTTTTCAAATTCCATGGTGTGGAACAAGAAAATCCTTACCTACACATTAAGGAAATTGAGGAAATAGTTGTAAATTCATTTTAAATCATGCAATGAAAGACCTGGCATGCATAAAGGTATTTCCCTTTTCTCTCAAGGGTAAAGAAAAAACTTGGTTGAACTCCTTGAAACCACCCTTGATAAGCTCTTGGGCCAAAATGTTATCTAAATTTATGAACAAGTTTTTTTTTGGTGCCCAAGACCACTACTTTGATAAACCAAATTCCAAACTTTTTCTAGGAAACCAAATGAATAGTTTTATTAGTGTTGGGAAAGATCTAAGGATTTATTGCATTCCATTACACATCACAGATTTGAACCATGGCAACTGGTTAATTTCTTGTACGAAGGAATTACATCAGGGCATCTATAATTCATTAACATGATGTGCAATGGAGAATTCTTGAACAAGGACCCGATGAAGCCCTAGAGTAATTTGATACTTTGGCAGAGGATGCCCAATCTTGGGATATCATTAATCCTACCGATGTACCAAGGTCCTTTACGGGCACTCAACCAAGTGTGCGAGAGCTGTATAACCTCCTAGACTTCATAATCATAATTTTTGAAAATGGGGGGAAGGGATCTCTTTCCTACAATGAAAACAAAATGGAGCAGATTTGACTCAACATAACCTAACGATACATCTAAAATTACAAAGTTGTCCCGCAAGGTGGAAAGCTTAGAGGTCAATAGGAGGCATGAAATGTCAAATGTGACAAAGGCCAAGGTATTTTGCTCGATTTGTGAGAATGTTAAGCGCTCCATTTCAGAGTGTCCAAACATTCTACATTTAAGGAAGTGTTTCATGAGAAAGTGGATGCATTCAATCAAAGTAGGCAGTCATATTCTCCACACTCCAACAGTACAATTCGAGATGGAGCTCACACTTGAACTTTTGTTAGAATAATGACAATCCTACACCTCATGGATCCACCTCATTGTCATCTCCCATCCCACCAAAGACAAACCAACCATTTTATGGTCATAGTCCGTTGTCTAGCTCTCAATATCAAAGGTCCAATCCACAATGGTTTTAACAAGGGTTTGGTCAACAAGGACAACCCAGTCCACCCACATATCAACCTCCTCACAAGAGAAATTTGGAGGACATCATGCATCAATTCATCCAAAGTCAAACCACAACCAATAACCAAAATACCACAGCTTTTAATGACATCTAGACATAGATTACCAAGTTGACTAATGTTATGGGGCCATTTCAATAAGAAAAAGAGAAATTTCCTACACAACCCCAAGAGAACCCCAAGGGTCAATATGTGATCAATTCGTCTAATGCCACTAAAGAGAATTTTGAGCAACTCAAGGCTATCATCACTCTTAAGAGTGGAAAGGAAATTGACAAAATCATTTTACCTAAGGTCTCACCCAAAACCACTTTGAAAAATGAAAGAGAGACCAAGGGTAACTCTGAACAAGGTGAACAACTTGAGAAGTCCAACGCTATTGATTTGACTGTGAATGATTGTCCTATCCCAGCCCCCTATACTCAATGGATGAGGGCACTTACTAAGATTGCTAATTATTATGATATTCTTGAGATGTTTAAGTAGGTGAAGATCAATGTTGCACTCCTTGATGCCATCAAGCAAATTCCCTCTAATGCAAAGATATTGAAGGACTTATGCACTGTGAAAAGGAATTTGAATGTGCACAAGAAACCATTCCTTACCGAGCAAATGAGCTCCATCTTGAGGACAAACACCCCCGCCCAAGTTCAAGGGTCTCGGCTACCCTACCATTTCCATCACCATTAGGAATTGCCATGTGGAACAAGCATTGCTATAATTAGGGGTGAGTGTCAATCTTCTACCATTCTCGATGTACCAACTATAGCTAGAGGATTTGAAACTAACCTCCATCACTATTCAACTAGTGGATCGTAGTGTGAGAACACCAAGGGGAGTAGTAGAGGATGTGTTGGTCCAAGTGGACAAATTTTATTTTTCTGTTGATTTCATTATGCTTGACACTCACCCCATTGTTAATCCCAATGCACAAATTTCTATCATTTTAGGTATACCTTTTCTTGCAACTTCTAATGACGTGATCAATTGTAGGAATGGTCTAATAAAGCTAGCATTTGGAAACATCACAATGGATCTTAATGTGTTCAACCTCTGCAAGCAATAGGGAGATGAAGAGGAAATTCATGAAGTCAATAGGATTGACACCTTAGTAAAGCATCACATGGAATTACTGTACAATACAAGTTTGGGGGGAGGAAGAGTTTGTTGAGGATTTGGAATCGAAGACTGTGCAAGGGGTGAGAACTTGGACCCTAGCATTTGAAAAATTGCCTCTACAAGAGAAGAAATTTTTCTATCCTCTGTCCAACCACTTACTTTGGAGTTGAAGTCATTACCATCCACACTTAAATATGCATTCTTGGGAGAGAACCAAACATTTTCAGTGGTGATAAGCTCTTCATTAGAGCCAGAGCAAGAGGAAGAACTATTGAGAGTCTTGAGAAAGCATAAAGGAGTGATTGGTTGGACTATTACGACATCAATGGAATTAGCCCTCTTATTTGCATTCATAGAATATATCTTAAAGAGGACGTAAATCTATCCCAACAACCATAAAGCAGACTCAATCCAATTATGAAGGATGTGGTTAAAGATGAAGTGTTCATGCTACTTGATGTGGGAATCATCTTTACAATTGCTAACAGTAAGTGGGTTAGTCCCACACAAGTAGTACGAAAAAAATCAGGAGTAACAGTGGTGGCCAATGAGGAGAATGAATTGATCCCAACTCGGGTGGTCACCGGTTGGAGAGTTTGCATAAACTACCGGAAGCTAAACTCATGCACTCCCAAGGATCATTTCTTGCTACCATTCCTTGATCAAGTGTTGGAAAGGATAACAGGACATCTATTCTATTGTTTCTTCGATGGCTACTCTGGCTATAATCAAGTAGAGATTGTCCTAGCAGATCAAGAAAAGACCACATTCACTTACCCTTTTGAAACATATGCCTATCGCCAAATGCAATTTGGGCTATACAATGCCCCGAGGAATTTTCAAAGGTGTATGATGGGGATATTCAGTGACATGGTGGAAAAGATTGTGGAAGTTTTCATAGTTAACTTCTCAGTGTTTGGGGACTCTTTTAAAGGAAGTTTGGAAAACTTGGAGAGAGTATTAGGGAGATATGAAGAGAAGAACTTGATGCTTAACTGAGAGAAGTGTCATTTCATGGTGACTCAAGAGACTGTGTTGGATCACATTGTGTCTGCAAAGGGAATAGAGGTGGACAAATCTAAAGTAGAAGAAATTTCCAATCTTCCTACTCCCAAGATAATCAAAGACATCATGTCATTTCTTAGCCATGCAGATTTTTATCATCATTTCATTAAAGATTTTAGTGCATTGGCAAGACCCTTAACAAACTTGCTGGCAAAGGATGTCCCATTTGAATGGTGGGATGATTGTGAGGCATCTTTTTGAAAACTTTAAAGTATGATAATCTCACCTCCAATCATGCAACCACCCAATTGGGAACTCCCATTTGAGCCTATGTGACACAAGTATTACACAGTTGGCACAGTGCTAGGTCAAATGAAAGATAAAAAACCTTATATCATATACTATGCTAGCAAAACCTTAAATGAAGCTCAAATGAACTACACCACAACTAAAAAGAAGTTGTTATCTGTAGTGTTTGCTTTGGATAAATTCAGGTCATACATCATTGGTTCACCTATAGTAGTCTATATCGATCTCCTGCTTTGAAGTATATGTTATCTAAGCAAGATGTCAAACCGAGACTTATTAGGTGGATCCTCCTTCAAGAATTCCATCTGATCATCAAAGATAAGAAAGGAGTTGAGAATGTGGTGGCGGACCATTTATCTCGACTTATTGTCCAAGACACTGAAGAGCACATCCCTATCCGTGACTCTCTCTCGGATGAGCATTTATTTTCTATCCATTCAATTGGTCCATGATATGCTGACATTTGTAATTTTCTTGCCGCAAGACAAATGCCCCCACATTGGAGCCTAGAAGACAAGAGAAAATTCATGGCAAAGGTGAAGTACTTTTACTTTGACAATCCATACCTATTCAAGTATTACCCTAACTAAGTCATGAGGAGATGCATATCAAACAATGAATAGCGTAATGTCCTCTTCTTATGTCATTCTAAAGCATGTGGCAGATACTTCTCTTCTAAGAAAACTTTAGCTAAGATTTTACAAAATGGTTTTTACTGCCAACATTGTTTAAAGATTGTGTTTCATTTTGTAAACAATGTGATAGGTGTCAAAGGCTAAGGAGTGTGACCCGTAGGAACATGATGCCTCTTACTCCCATTTTTGTTATTGAAATTTTTTATTGTTGGGGCATCAATTTCATGGATCAATTGCCTATGTCCTATAGCTACCTTTACATACTCCTAATAGTCGATTACATGTCTAAGTGGGTAAAGGCAATCCCAACCAAGACCAATGACCACCGGGTTGTGGTCAAGTTCTTAAAAGAAAATATTTTATCTAGGTTTAGGATGCCTCGAGCTGTGATAAGTGACGGTGGTTTAAATTTCTGCAATAGGTCATTTGCTTTTTTGATGCATAAATATGGCATAATACACAAGGTGTCCACCGTCCACAAACCAATGACCAAGCCGAGTTGGCCAATAAAGAGATAAAGAACATACTTGAGAAGATAGTTAACCCTAATCGAAAGGATTGGTGACTTGGATTGACTGATGCCTTATGGGATTATCGCACCACTTATAAGACCATTTTTGGTATGTCTCCCTATAGGNAACCAATGACCAAGCCGAGTTGGCCAATAGAGAGATAAAGAACATACTTGAGAAGATAGTTAACCCTAATCGAAAGGATTGGTGACTTGGATTGACTGATGCCTTATGGGATTATCGCACCACTTATAAGACCATTTTTGGTATGTCTCCCTATAGGTTAGTCTATGGCAAGGCCTATCACTTTCCAGTGGAGATGGAGCACAAGGCATATTGGGCCATAAAAACTTTGAATTTTAATCTAGGACTAGTTGCAAGTCATAGGAAATTGGAGATAAATTAGTTAGAAGAAATCCATCGAGATGCATATGAGAGCTCTAGAATTCACAAAGAAAGGTCTAAAATATTTCATGACAATTCCATTGAAAGGAAAATATTCATTCCCGACCAAAAAGTGCTCTTGTATAATTCTAGCCTCTCCATTTTCTAAGAAAAACTTTGATCTAGATGGGATGTCCCCTACATTGTCAAGGTGGTCTACCCACATGGAGCCGTGGACATAGAAATCTGGAGGATGGCAAGACATTCANGGACATAGAAATCTGGAGGATGGCAAGACATTCAAGGTCAATGGCCAAAGACTTAAACCATTCATTGAGGGTTTTGAACTTTAGGAAGTCGAGGAGGAGTTGGTTAATCTGATCTACTCAGATCTTGTTGAGGCATAGTTGTTTAAATGTTAGTGTACAGTTATTTTTCTTACTACTTTGTTTCACTAGTTAAATTATTGACTTACTTTCTATCGTATACAGTGTTTTCCTTTGTTTTTGTAGCTAGCGGTGTTTTTGTTAAAGCTCAGTGTGAGGTGTTTACTTATCCTTCTTATATTAAATTTATTTCATCTCATTGCATTTCTTTTTTGTTGCATTGAGGACAATGCTTAGTTCAAGTTGGGGGGAGAGGTGCGCCATTTGCATGATACATCATTTTTGTTGATAATACCATGTTGTGGTGAGATGCATCATTTATATAATAAACCATGTTGTTGATAATAAGTTGAAAAGGTTTGACGAAATTTTAAAATTTTTTGAAAAAAAATTTAAAAATATCTGATATTGAACTATATTTTTCCTCCTAACTATTTTGGGACCTGTTATTACCCTATGCTTAAGTAGCACATGCATGTCTTCAGTCAAACTCAACCAAAGTGCATCATGAAGGTGTAAGTTTTTGCAATTTACCAAAGGAGATTCACATCTTAAAGAGTTTGACATAAATAATGGAGATGAACAAAGTACTATTGTGAGCCATTGTGCCATTCCTCTTTGGAGGGTTAACTTACATGTACTCAAAAGAAAAATCTTTCAAATTCAATTTTGTTCAATAGTCTCATTATTCTTACTTTGGTTAGTGTGCAAAATGATAGTTAATTGACTTGATCTAAAATGCATAGTAGTACTTGGCCATGTATCTTTGAGAAATGATTTTAGGCCTTCTTTGATCAACCTTGAGCCTTAGCCTTTCCGTTAAAAATATTGTCCCTAGTCACCATGATTGAGCTATAAATTAACAAATTGTGTTTCCTTAACCACATTTTTTACCAAGCCAGGTGGAATACATTTATCCTACCTTAGTTATCCCAAGATGAGCAATGCTTATATTGAAGAAGGGAATGTGATAGTGGGAAATGAAACAAATGGATGATGTAAGCATGAATTGAAAAAAAACGAAGGCAAAAGCAAGAAGAAAAGAAAAAAAAAAGGGCTGAAAAAGGCAAAAACAACAAGAAAAGGGTCGAAAAGGGCAAAAAGAAAAAAAGAAAGAAAGAAAAAAATGGAATTAAAATGAAGGGGGATTGGAAAAAAAAATGAATGATGCACCAAAAAGGTGAATTGTGGGATTTCACTTTGAACTCCTTTTTCCGTTCGTTTCTCTTAGTCCTCACCCAAGGCCATGTTGTAACCGAAAAAGTCCTTTTTTATCTCAAGGATACATTGTAAAAGTACATTCTAAAGGAAAAGAGAAGTCAATGATACTGTCTTAAATTTTCCTAACATTCCATTCATGAGATTATGCCAAGGTCGTTTCAATTGTTTAATGTGCTTTTCAAATTGGGATTATATNGATACATTGTAAAAGTACATTCTAAAGGAAAAGAGAAGTAAATGATACTGTCTTAAATTTTCCTAACATTCCATTCATGAGATTATGCCAAGGTCGTTTCAATTGTTTAATGTGCTTTTCAAATTGGGATTATATGTGAGTTATCCTTCATTTTTGAATACAAGATTCTGCCTTACGTATAAACATTGAGGGAAAGTCACTATACCTACAGAGTGATTCACTCTGAGAAAAAATCCTTGGTCGGAATTGCATCANTTGAGGGAAAGTCACTATAACTACAGAGTGATTCACTCTGAGAAAAAATCCTTGGTAGGAATTGCATANAGTCACTATACCTACAGAGTGATTCACTCTGAGAAAAAATCCTTGGTCGGAATTGCATCAAAACTGAATTTGGATAGCTAAAATGGATATGGAGCTTTTTAGGTAAGTCGTTTAAAATTGCATGGTCATTACACGCACACACGATTCTTGAAGGGAGATGTGTAGGTGAGTACTTTTGAATAGCATTTAAATCTATGGTACGACTCATGGGTAACTAGTTCGGGTAAAAAAAAGGGAAAGAGAGAAAAGTTTGTAGGTAACTTCACTGTAAACTTTCACAGGAAAAACTCGCCCGCTAGGGATCACCTAGTGTTTTAAAATGTAGTGAGTAGGATAGGAAGGGAATACCATGGACTTTGTTTTGTGCTTTAATTAATGGTATTCATTTTGTTTAATCTAGAACTCCATTACATGTGTTTTGAAATCGTCAAGAATTAAATCACATTACAATTTCACAAATAAATTTAAGCAAAGTCAGACAGTGTGATTCAGTAGCGTGAATTATGTTTTTGGGTAGTTAAGTTAGGAAGTAGGTTGTTAGAATGTTTTGGAGTCAAATAATTTAGATAAATGGGAATGGGAGTGAGAAAGAGCAGCAAAGAAAAAATTTTGCGGAATTAAGGGCAGGTACCTATACCAANTAATTTAGATAAATGGGAATGGGAGTGAGAAAGAGCAGCAAAGAAAAAATTTTGCGGAATTAAGGGCAGGTACCTATACCAAGTCAAAGAGATACCAGTACCTAAAAGACAAAACACTCAGGTACCGGTACCTTGTGCCCTAATTTACAAAAATTGAGGGTTTTAAAAGGAGAAAAGCCGGTTCTCATTTCATAATTTTTATTTCTTCTCCTCTAAAACACCCTTGCCTCTTCATAGAAACCCTCCAAGCCATCTAAAATCCTTTGGGCATCCATCTAATTCCACAATTACTTCACTCAAGGTTTGAATTTGGTGATCATGGCAAGTAATGGTAAGTCCTCTTCTCAAACTTTTGATATTTTTGCTTTGATTTGCGAGTGGGTTCTCCCATTCTTGGCTTTTGGTGTGTTATTGGCTTTGATAGCCCGCACAAAACAAGCGANATTTGCGAGTGGGTTCTCCCATTCTTGGCTTTTGGTGTGTTATTGGCTTTGATAGCCCGCACAAAACAAGCGAGTCCTGCCCCGAAGAAACAAGTGGGCATGGAGACCCAAAAATGGAGGATGAAATATGCCCTAGTAGTGGGGACCAAATAAAGAAAAATAAAAGCGACCCCTATATGGAGACCATTGGGGGTTAGAAATGTGACATATGAGCGTTAGGTAGATAGACCTACTTTGGGGCTAGATGATGTTGTTGTTCAAACCATTGAGAATCATGGTTTGCAATTTTGGTTCCAAGAGGTGAAGGGGTATATGCTCCCTTTTTGTCGAGAATTTTATCATAGATTGGTGGTCATGGATGTTGAGTTAGAGCTTTTGAGAACCACTATACGGGGGG
>CAUOFW020002003.1:18639-58688 GCA_963454935.2 Ilex paraguariensis
TGAGGAGAGGGTTGAGCAATTTACAGCTAGACCATCTACTTCCACATCCACCCCCTGGATGACTATTCTCGAGCGGCTGGCTGGGATTAAGGGGAAATTGGATGAGTTTGGGGGAACTCTATAACTGTTGACTCTGATGATGAAAAGGGTTTATATGTAGATGTTCCCAGTAGAGCCTATCCCTGAGGTACCCCCACCAGTTGTTGCACCGGATTTTCCACCACCTACTCCTGGGGCTGGCACTTCTACACAGCCTCCCACTCTGCCTATCCCCTCTATTGTGTTTGATGTCACAAACTCCAAGGAAGTAGAGGAGGGTGACAAGGAGGAGGAAGAAGGAAAGGATGACGATGATTGTGACACCCGAACAAAGTGATTAGACATTTTATTTTGTGTGGGGGTTTAGATGCGAGTACTTATTTTTAGTCATTAGATTTAAAATTGAAATAGCTAAAAACACAAAGAAATATCTTTACTTGTTTCAGATTGGTAAGTCAAATTTTGGGAACGAAATTCCTAAGGATGAAAAAATTGTAAAACCCAAACAAGTATGACAAACATATAATATTTATAATAAGAATATTCACATGTGACATGCATGCGTAGAATTGACAATCAGTATTTAATTACGAGTAATTATATGAGACATGAATCTGAACGATGAATATTTTAATATTTAGAGATAATTTATAAATAATGATTATAGGGTGATTTGTTTTATTTAAGTGTGAAAATCTAAATAAGAATGTTGACATGAGATATGACTTTATTATTTTATGTATGTTAGCACATGTAGAATTAATTGGGTGGCAATCATGTGACATCAATTTATTGTTATTAAAATAAAATGTGTTAGTATATGCAAGGAACGGTTAAGGGTCCAACATACGAATTTAATGAGTGATCAATATTTTGGATATATATATTTATATACACTACTAATAAAAAGAAGGTAAGTGAAAAACTTTTTATTACCTATTTTGTCCCCATAAAAAATATGAAAGGTACCTATATCCTTATTTATTTAATTACTTAATATTAATTATATATTCAAATGACTTTTCATATACTTCTATTTCCACAAGAATTATTGTTCCATGTATTGCACTTTTTTTATTTTCTAATTTACCTAATATTAATTATATATTCAAATGACTCTTCATATACTTCCATTTTCACAATAATTATTATTTATTATACTTTTATTTATTTATTTCCTGAGTTAATGACACTATCCCTCTTTCATTTACTTCTCATAAACTTTTTTGTTTACAATAAATCCATTATTCATCTTTACTTTATGAAAAATAATAGATTATCATTAATACAACTATTATGCCAGCCATAATCATCATAAAGTTTATTTTACCATTTATCTAATATGAATTGATGTGTAGCTTTGTAGACGATACAAATTTCTGGCAATAAATATATTAATTAATCAAATGGAATTTGAAACATTTCATCTTCCATTTTACGGCTACGTGGATAGCTAATAGTCAAATATTTAATCCCACGAATTTCAATCATAAATTAATAGTAATACTATTTTATTCCTTTCTCATTCTTTCATACTCACATTTTTATCTAGTTGTATGTTTTGCTTGGAGCTAGGCTTGCCCCAGTGCACAGGAGATTTCCTGCAATAGATTGAGATAGTGGTCGCCTATATGGTGAACCTAAAACAACCACAAGGTCAGAAAAGTGGTCGGGTGAACACCCGGATTATCCCCTCCGAAGTGTAAGTCAGTATCAGATTAGAGGCTTGAACACATTATATTTTTTGTCTTAGTTTAGTCTTGCATACCTTTGTTCATTTTTCTGAGCAGTATTTCTACCGAAAGTAGTAATGAGTGCAAAGGCCTCAAGTCCTATCTGAACATTCAATGACTGGCACTCTTACCCACATGATCTGAGTGTTCTCCACCCAGATCCTCACATAATTAATGCTAGGATGATAGGAGAAGTGTTCGGGGACATGCCGAGCACTTATGGCTATTCCTGAGCACTCAAGTGTCTTTGATCGGTGCCTCACACCTACTACTGCGTGTTTAATTCTCGGGGGAACAGTACCCCGGGGTACACCGAGGAGGCATACTCAGTGTAGTAGCCATTAACGTCTAGCCATCATGACTGCAAGNTTCTCGGGGGAACAGTACCCCGGGGTACACCGAGGAGGCATACTCAGTGTAGTAGCCATTAACGTCTAGCCATCATGACTGCAGGCCTAGGTCACGAGGAGGTAGGGGCTCATTAATAACCTAGTCTTAACCACTCACATCGCCATAAATGGGTGGTCATGTCATATTAAATGCGGGTGTTAGTATATGTACTCAGCTCCTCCAAGCCATTCTTCCTCAGCCCCACTCCTTGGCGTCTTTTGAGCTTCGTAATGGCTACCTCTTTACACGTGTTGGTGTGGTGGCTGCTTAGCCGCCTAAAGTCCCGTTAACTGCCCCCCAACCTCCGTTCTTTTTATGAAATAGGACAGGTGGCGCAAGGAGATTGGAGGCTTGCCGGACCGCCTATTAAATAGGAGTAGTTACTTGCACATCTTGCGCCGTCTTTTTTAAATTTCCTAATTATAATCTGCCTTTTCGATTCCCGCCCACTCAGCAGGGTATAAATAGGAGATGTTTCCATCATTTCAGAACTTTGCAACTCTAAACTTTCTTCTAGCAATCAACTCTCGAGCGTTCTTCTTCCATCTCCTGAGCACTCTTGCGTAACCCTCCGAGCACTCTTTTCAAAGATCCTCTTCCTATAAGTACTTCCCTCCTTTCGAGTCTACTTGTCATTTCTTCTATATTTCTTTTTATAACCCATCAATGGCTAGAACCCTTAGAACAGTGGAGGGGGCACCTACCATGGCTAGGGCCAACCGTAAACTAAGAAGAACTGAGGTGACTGACAAGAACATCCAAGCCTTTAGGTTTAGATAACAAATTTTTGAGCCTGATTTCACCTTCCCCTTCAATCCTCTCTACCATAGGAGGGACGTAGGAAATGTAGACATGATGCCCTTCTGGACTAAAACCATCATGAAAGGGGGCTGACCTTCCCTCTTCACCCTCTGTTACTGAAGATGTTGATGCAACTGAAGCTCTTCCCTCTCCAATGTGGTGTGAACTTCTTTAGGATAGTCACGGGTGTAGTTGCCCTGAATGCTCGGCTGGGGGTAGACTTAGGGGTAGACGAAATCCTATTATGCTATGACCTAAGGTTAGTTGTCGGGCACAGGTATTACCTCCAGGCTCGGGACACTTCCATGTACCTAGTCACCCACATGTCGGACTCAGACAAGGGGTATGTTGACGATCTAATCATGCTTAGCAATAGTTGGGAAANTAGTCACCCACATGTCGGACTCAGACAAGGGGTATGTTGACGATCTAATCATGCTTGGCGATAGTTGGGAAAAAGGAGACTGGCCCAAGTATGACGGATTGTTCTGCCCCAAGGTGTCAACGGATGAAGGTGTGTCTTGCACATATTCTTGAGATTTGTTCGACACCATGTCATCATTATCCCTATTTTGTAGAAGGATACCAGCGTGACTCGGCTCAACCTCTTAAGTCTTTAGTCAGGTTCGAGGACTTTCTAAAAGTTTGGTCCTCCAACTGGGCCGACCCATTCTCCTGCGCCACACACGTCCTCCTTGGCTACCGGCCAACCTATAGCAAATTCCCTCAAATTCCTCCACCATTCGACCCTTCACTTTGGGAGGATCGTTCTTCTGAGTGAGAAGAGGAAAAGGAAGAAGAAGAGGACATCGAAGCAGATCCAGACCGAGAATTTGAGCACACCCCTTCACCTGAAGACATGTTCAATCCACCACCTATTACCGCTGCAACGATGGAAGCTGCTGCCGCAGCAAGGAGAGCCAGGCTCTCGGGGCTTGTCGGGCCTTCGAATACTGCCCCCATCATCCCGCTGCCGACTTCACCTCGCAGATAACTACCTCCATCGCCGCCATGTCCTCAACCATCTAGGGACCCCGTTATCCCGCCAAGGGAATAGGGCCCAAGTCTCCAAGTCTCCCCTCGGACGATCAACAAAAGGACCGACAAACCCGAGAGGTCCAAAGAACGTTAGCAGAAGCTCCGACATGATGTCCTGGGCCCAGTCACTTTGGCTGAATGGGCTCCCCAGGCAGTCACCAGAAGGGGCCCGCCCTTTATTGGAGGCGGATTTCATCCTTCAATCCCCCGACGTTGCGTTTGTCGTCGTTGGGACTCTCCAATCTGAGGCCGACATGGCCGTTTATCAAGGCTATGGGGACAACCGACTTCTTCAAAGCGTTGTCTAGAGCAACATAGTGGTAAGTGCATCTTTTGCCTAAATTTACTTTTGCTTTGTGTATTTGGCCATTCCTGACTTAAGTTTCTTTTTCATATTCTCAGGCCTGTTAGCAAATGGGGGTTGTCATTAATCTTTTTTGGGAGTACAAGTAGGCGGTGAAGAATTCCAAACGGGCCCTGACCTCCAAGGATAAACACATCCGCGGGGTGGAGAAAACGCTCGTCAACCAGACCCGACACATTACCGAGCTCATTCGCCAGCGAGATGTCGTTCATGCTAACTTGGAGAAGATAAAGGCAGGTGAGGCCGCGACCATCAAGAAGGTCGAGGAGTATGAACTTTGGATGTCCACCATCGAGGTCAAGTTGTAGGACTCTGAGGCCCTTATCAATGAGTTGACAGCCAAATTTAACTCCTTGACCGCAGAGAAGGCGGGGGAGCACAAGAGGCTACAACAGGAGTGTCAAAGGGTGTGGCTGGTCACCCAAGATCAGATGGTCCCTACCTTCGAGAAAGCAAAGTAGAAGGCTTTCAAGCGAGGTTGGGATGCCACTTTGCACGCTGCCCACATTGACACAGGCTCAGACTTGTTCCAGATGCATAATGTCCTCGGGGAGCCTGATGAAGAGATCATCCCTAAGGATCAGCTGCAGTCTAGGGCTGCTCAAAAGGGTTCAACCGAGGGCCCCAATGATCCTATCACACTTAGTAATGGTTATGATCGGCCTTCCCCTGTTCTCCCTTCTCTTCCGCCCGTCGACCATAGCAATGATCTTCCTTCTCCTCCTCCCCCATCCTTATGGGGGCACATGACACCGAGCTTGAAGAGATACTAGGGGTTGGGGAGGAGCCATTAAGGCGGCACAGTGGACTCGGCGATAAGGAAGCCAGCGTTAATGAGCCTGCAGATCCCGAAGGGCCCGGGAATTCTTAATTGTTCTGTTTGTACTCCTTGCTTATATAATCCCCTTTCCTTTTGTATGCTTTAAGGGACGCAAAGCCCCTTTTTGTTTAATGAAATTTCTCTTTCTCTCCTTATGTGCTCTTTCATTTTTTTTCCTTCCCTTGCCTCTAGGCGTAGCATGAAAGTGAAAACCAAGGCAGTAAGACCTCATGTTGAAACCATAAGGAAAGAGTTCTTAATAGGTGAACACCAAGCAAACCTTTTAACTGATGATCTTCACAACGCTATTACCGATCATGAGAATGTCAAAAATATTTAGGTATTCCACCTCTCAGGGTCGTGCCTCTAACGACCGAGCATTTGGCTCGTGTTCTTTTGAGGACGTTGCTCCGAGGGTGGAACCTGGCACCCCTCAGGGTCGTGCCCCTAACAATCGAGCGCTTGGCTCATGTTGATCTTTTAAGGGTCTTGCTCTAAGGGTGGAGTCAAACACCCCTCGGGGTCGTGCCCCTAATGAACGAGCGCTTGGCTCGTGTTGATCTTTTGAGGGTGTTGCTCCAAGGGTGGAATCTGACACCTCTCGGGATCGTGCCCATAACGTCCGAGCACTTGACTCGTGTTAATCATACAACTAGAATCAAAGCCTAAGACCCAGTTTAATAAAAATATTTTTCAAATTCGATACGTTCCAAAGTCGGATTACGTCATTGCCATCCATGTCTTGTAATATGCGCTTGTGCCCCCCACAGTAATTACTTTGTAAGGCCTTCCCAAGTGGGACCAAGTTTCCCATTAGTGGATTCCCGAGCAGTGCCCATCACCTTGCACAACACCAAGTCTCCTACTTGGAAATTTCTCGTCCGGACCTTTTTCTAGTGTTGTCTTGACAGTTCTCCCTTGGTACCGTGCCAGTTTGATAAATGTAAATTCTCTTCTTTCTTCAGCCAAATCGAGATCTCTAGCAAGAATCTAATCATTGTTTGTTGACTCAAAGGCTTGACTTCGTATCGTTGGAAGTCCTACCTCCAATGGGATAACAGTCTCAACCCCATATGTCATGGCGTACGGTGTTTCCCCCGTTGAAGTCCTCAGCATGGTCCTATAGGCCCATAGCACATTGAATAACTCCTCAGTCCACTTTCCCTTTGTCTTCGCAAGTTTCTTCTTGATTCTAGCTAGCACTGTCTTTGTTTGAGACCTCTGCTAGTCCATTACTTTGGGGGTAGGTTGGCATGGAATAAGTGTTGCTCATTGTGAATCCTAAACAGAATTCTCTGAATGGGCCACTGTTGAATTGAATTCCATTGTCAATAAAGATCGCCCGAGGGATTCCAAACTGAGTGATAATGTTCTGCCATACAAATTTCTTCATTTCTACGTCCCAAATACGGCTCAAGGGCTTGGCCTCAATCCACTTGGTGAAGTAATCAGTCGCCACCAGCAAGAATTTCTTGCCCGATGGGGCCCTCAGGAGAGGTACCACAATGTCCATTTCCTACTGAGAGAACGGCCAAGGACTTTTCCGTAAGTTCAAATCTCTTGTTGGTTGTTAGATAATGGGGGCAAATTTCTGGCATTTGTCACACTTTTGAACGTAGCTCTTTGCATCCTTCTGCATATACGACCACCAATATCCTTAGGTCATTGCTTGATGTGCGAGGGATCTTCCTCTTGTATGGCTCCCACATATACCCACATAAATTTCATAGAGCAAAGGGACCACTTATTCTGGAGGACACAGAGTAAATGTGGTCCCAAAAATGATCTCTTGTATAGTTGACGATCGACAGACGTCTAGAACCTGGGTGCCTTAAGTTTGACCTTCCTAGTCTTTTTGATATCCTCGAGGAGCACTCCTTTCATCAAGTATGCGATTATGGGGTTCATCCACCCCGAAGGTGCTTGTATTTGAGTTGGCAATACTTGTTCAGCCTTTGTTTCTTCTATCCTCGGGCTTTCCCAATTTTCAATGATGATGTGTCGAGTTACCTCCAAGGCCAATGCCGAAGCTAGACAGGCTAATGCATCGGCGTGGGTGTTGTGATCTCTAGAAATCTGGGAAACAGCCACTTTTTCTAACTTCTCCATTCTAGATTTTGCCTTTTGACGATATGCCTTCATTCTGCTATCCCGAACCTCGAAGTCATTGTTGATCTTGTTCACTACCAGCTGGGAGTCGCAGGAAGCCCAAAGATGCCTAATCCCGACCGAGTATGCAATATCGAGTCCTGCCAGCAGCGCCTTGTACTTGGCCTCACTATTAGACACTTTGAACATTAATCTGATAGTTCGCTCTATGATGAATCTGCCTGAGTTGGCCAGTACTACACCTATTCCTGCCCCCTTGCATTCGAGGACCCATCAACATGAAGGTTCCAAACGTCGTCATCAAATGCTTTCACCTCTTGTGGGGGCCCNACCTATTCCTGCCCCCTTGCATTCGAGGACCCATCAACATGAAGGTTCCAAACGTCATCATCAAATGTTTTCACCTCTTGTGGGGGCTCGAACGTGGAGAACTCGATAATAAAGTCGACAATGACCTATCCTTTAATCGAAGTATAGGGTTTATACCTTATCTCAAACTCCCCGAGCTCCACAGCCCACTTGGCCACCCTTCCTAACATGTCAGTTTTATAAAGGATGGGCCTGAGGGTCTGATCAATTAGGACTTCTATGGTGTGAGCTTGAAAATAATGCTTGAGTTTCCTCGCCAAAACCACTAACGCCAAAATAAGTTTCTCAATTGGCAAGTACCTTGTTTCGGCATCAAGCAAGGTCTTACTCACGAAATAGATGGGCCTTTTCTCCCCCTCGCTTTCTCTTACCAAGGCTCCACTGACGGCCCCTTCTAAAACAGATAAATAGAGGTTGAGTACTTCACCTGTCACCAGGACAGACAAAGTTGGAGGAAACTTCAAGTACTCCTTAATCCCCTCAAGCGCTCGGTCACATCCCTTGTCCCTAGTACCCTTCGTCGCCCCCTTAAGCATGCTGAAAAATGGTTTGCACCTATCAAAGGATTTAGAGACAAATCGGTTGAGGGCCACCAGCATTCTGGTTAACTTCCGGATATCTTTGGTGGTCTTCGACACCTGGACGTTCTACACAGCCTGTATCTGGTCGGGATTGGTCTCGATGCCCTTGTGGGTAACAAAGTATCCCAAAAATTTTCCCGAGCTCACCCCGAAAGCACATTTCGAGGTATTAAGCTTCAAGCCGTATTTTTCAGNCGTCGCCCCCTTAAGCATGGTGAAAAATGGTTTGCACCTATCAAAGGATTTAGAGACAAATCGGTTGAGGGCCACCAGCATTCCGGTTAACTTCCGGATATCTTTGGTGGTCTTCGACACCTGGACGTTCTACACAGCCTGCATCTGGTCGGGATTGGTCTCGATGCCCCTGTGGGTAACTAAGTATCCCAAAAATTTTCCCGAGCTCACCCCGAAAGCACATTTCGAGGCATTAAGCTTCAAGCCGTATTTTTCGGAGTATGGAGAATGTGATCCCGAGGTCTTGAAGGTGATCAACGCTCTCCTTGCTTTTCACCAGCATATCATCAATGTATACTTTCATAGTCTCGCCGAGGTACTATTTGAAAATCTTGTTCATCAAGCGATGGTAAGTTACTCCTGCATTTTTCAACCCAAAACGGCATCACCTTATAGTAGTATATCCCTCAGGCATAATGAATGCCGTTTTTTCTTGATCTGATTCATGTAAACGGATTTGGTGGTAACCCGCCCGNGAATGTGATCCCGAGGTCTTGAAGGTGATCAACGCTCTCCTTGCTTTTCACCAGCATATCATCAATGTATACTTTCATAGTCTCGCCAAGGTACTATTTGAAAATCTTGTTCATCAAGCGATGGTAAGTTACTCCTGCATTTTTCAACCCAAAACGGCATCACCTTATAGTAGTATATCCCTCAGGCATAATGAATGTCGTTTTTTCTTGATCTGATTCATGTAAACGGATTTGGTGGTAACCAGAGCATCCATGAAGGAGATATGTTTATGGCCTGCAGTTACATCCACCAGCTGATCAACCTTCGATAGTGGATACTCGTCCTTGGGGCATGCCTTGTTTAAGTCTATGAAATCCATGCAAACTCGCCACTTTCCTTCCTTTTTCTTGGCACATACCGTGTTGGATAACCGCTAGGGGAACTGCACTTCCCTGATGGAGCCTGCCCCCAATAACTTGTCCACCTTTTCATCTATGGCCTTCGCATGATGAGGTGCCGTTCTCCGAGCTTTTTGCCTCACAAGCTTAAAGGACGGGTCAACATGGAGCCGATGGGTCATCATCTCGGCACTTATTCTTGTCATCTGGGCTTGTGTCTACGCAAAGACATCGGTGTTTTGGCACAGGAATAAAGTCATGTCAGACCTCTCGGCATCATCTAGTGATGCCCCTACCAAAAAGTACCTCTCCTCGTTGTCAGGGCTCAAAAAAAACTTTGAACAGGGCTTCAATGGAATGGTCGGCTAGTTCCGTAATAGGCTCATCCACCCTAGGCCAACCAAACTATGATTGCTATTTGACAACCACCACTTTGGGATCATGCTCTTGACCTCAGCTACTAACCTTAGTTTTTACTGCAGCATAGAAATAGCTCTTCGACGATGCCTAATCTCCACGGATCTCCATAACACCTCTCAGAGTGGGAAACTTGATCTTCTGATGATAGGACAAGTGGACAACCCTCATCACATGTAACCATATCCTGCCCATAATGGCATTGTACGAAGAATTAGATTCTATCACTACGAACTCAATTGGAACAGTGACGATCTCGGCATGCACCATAAGAGTGATTTTCCTGAGGGGGATGGCACTGAAACCGTTGAAGCCTATGAGGGGGGCCCTTATAGGTTCCAGGTCTTTGAGTAAGAACCCCATCTTGCGAAAGAGGTTGTCATACATCACCTCAAATGAGTTGCCCAAGTCCACCAAAATCTTTTTGACGTNTTGCTATTTGACAACCACCACTTTGGGATCATGCTCTTGACCTCAGCTACTAACCTCAGTTTTTACTGCAGCATAGAAATAGCTCTTCGACGATGCCTAATCTCCATGGATCTCCATAACACCTCTCAGAGTGGGAAACTTGATCTTCTGATGATAGGACAAGTGGACAACCCTCATCACATGTAACCATATCCTGCCCATAATGGCATTGTACGAAGAATTAGATTCTATCACTACGAACTCAATTGGAACAGTGACGATCTCGGCATGCACCATAAGAGTGATTTTCCTGAGGGGGATGGCACTGAAACCGTTGAAGCCTATGAGGGGGGCCCTTATAGGTTCCAGGTCTTTGAGTAAGAACCCCATCTTGCAAAAGAGGTTGTCATACATCACCTCAAATGAGTTGCCCGAGTCCACCAAATTCTTTTTGACGTCATACTTGTCGACTCGCAGGGTGATCACCAATGCGTTATACGGGAGCACTAACCCGCCCAGGTTGGTGTCAGAAAAGTGAATGACCTCGGGGTCATGCCACGACTTTTTGGATGTTTACCCCTCACACCTATTTTCCTCCACCTTTATTACTTGTGAGACCTTTTGCAACTCAACTCGAAGGGAGTTATAGTTGGTCTCTCAACGGTGCAGAAGTGTATAACATCAATCATAGAAGCTGCTTCATGAGATGCCTCAGCCTCCCTCCCTGCTGGGCCCCTGAGAGCCTTTCTATCAATGAACTCTCCTAAATGCCCTTCTCAGACCAGCTATTTGAGGAAGGACTTATACACCCTACAGTCTNTTTTCCTGAGGGGGATGGCACTGAAACCGTTGAAGCCTATGAGGGGGGCCCTTATAGGTTCCAGGTCTTTGAGTAAGAACCCCATCTTGCAAAAGAGGTTGTCATACATCACCTCAAATGAGTTGCCCGAGTCCACCAAATTCTTTTTGACATCATACTTGTCGACTCGCAGGGTGATCACCAATGCGTTATACGGGAGCACTAACCCGCCCAGGTTGGTGTCAGAAAAGTGAATGACCTCGGGGTCATGCCACGACTTTTTGGATGTTTACCCCTCACACCTATTTTCCTCCACCTTTATTACTTGTGAGACCCTTTGCAACTCGACTCGAAGGGAATTATAGTTGGTCTCTCAACGGTGCAGACGTGTATAACATCAATCATAGAAGCTGCTTCATGAGATGCCTCGGCCTCCCTCCCTGCTGGGCCCCTGAGAGCCTTTCTATCAATGAACTCTCCTAAATGCCATTCTCAGACCAGCTATTTGAGGAAGGACTTATACACCCTACAGTATTCCGTCAAATGCCCCATGTCCTTATGGTAAGAACACAGGGACGTCGAGTCCTTCATTGACGGGGCCCTTTGCATCCTAGGGGGACACTGAAAGTAAGGCTTGTCCTTTATCTTTTGCAACATCTTGAAAATGGGCTCCTTGAAGACCGTATTCACCCCTTGAAAGGATAGGCGACTCTGGGGTGACATGGGTACCCCTCTCCTTACAGGCGGTTCCTTCTCTCTATTTGTCGGCACAAGGGCCCTATTCTTGGGCATGACGGATTCTTCCTCCACCCGGGCGTACTTGTTTATCCGGTTCATCAAGTCCTTCATGTCCCCTAGAGCCCTCTTCATAGATGATTTATAGAGGTTGGTGTTCCGGGACAAGCCCAACCTAAATGATGCCACAACTATTGCCTCCGAGCATGCCTCAACCTCGTTAATCTCCTCCCAGTACCAGATGGTATACTGTCGGAGGGACTCCTCATTTCTCCGTTTGAGCGTTAGTAAAGCGCCGATGTCCTTCGGGCTCTTGCTACTAGTGATGAATCGAGCTACGAAGAGCTCAATTATCTGGCTCCAAGACCTGATGCTCTCAGGGGCCAAGTTCTCGTACCATTTCATGGTAGTGTCCCCCAAGCTCATAGGAAAACTCGACACAATACCCTTTGATTGGGGTCAAAGATGGACATCAATTGCTTGTACAGTCGCAGGTGACTCTCTAGGTCCGTCCTCCAATCATAAACTTTGAATTGGGGAAAGGTGAACTTCTTTGGCATTTTGGTCTCCCTGATCGCCTGTACGAATGGGGAGATGACTTGCTCGTCTATGTTTTCCCCCTCTCGGCCTCCTCTCTGTGGACTTCGCCTAGGACTCAGCTGCCACGTAGCTTTTGGTAGCTCACGACAGAGATCCCACCAGGACAATCCCACCTTGTAGAGATCCCACCCCAACCCCTCCTCGAGAGCTGNACACCTATTTTCCTCCACCTTTATTACTTGTGAGACCCTTTGCAACTCGACTCGAAGGGAATTATAGTTGGTCTCTCAACGGTGCAGACGTGTATAACATCAATCATAGAAGCTGCTTCATGAGATGCCTCGGCCTCCCTCCCTGCTGGGCCCCTGAGAGCCTTTCTATCAATGAACTCTCCTAAATGCCATTCTCAGACCAGCTATTTGAGGAAGGACTTATACACCCTACAGTATTCCGTCAAATGCCCCATGTCCTTATGGTAAGAACACAGGGACGTCGAGTCCTTCATTGACGGGGCCCTTTGCATCCTAAGGGGACACTAAAAGTAAGGCTTGTCCTTTATCTTTTGCAACATCTTGAAAATGGGCTCCTTGAAGACCGTATTCACCCCTTGAAAGGATAGGCGACTCTGGGGTGACATGGGTACCCCTCTCCTTACAGGCGGTTCCTTCTCTCTATTTGTCGGCACAAGGGCCCTATTCTTGGGCATGACGGATTCTTCCTCCACCCGGGCGTACTTGTTTATCCGGTTCATCAAGTCCTTCATGTCCCCTAGAGCCCTCTTCATAGATGATTTATAGAGGTTGGTGTTCCGGGACAAGCCCAACCTAAATGATGCCACAACTATTGCCTCCGAGCATGCCTCAACCTCGTTAATCTCCTCCCAGTACCAGATGGCGTACTGTCGGAGGGACTCCTCATTTCTCCGTTTGAGCGTTAGTAAAGCGCCGATGTCCTTCGGCCTCTTGCTACTAGTGATGAATCGAGCTACGAAGAGCTCAATCATCTGGCTCCAAGACCTGATGCTCTCAGGGGCCAAGTTCTCGTACCATTTCATGGCAGTGTCCCCCAAGCTCATAGGGAAAACTCGGCACAATACCCTTTGATTGGGGTCAAAGATGGACATCAATTGCTTGTACAGTCGCAGGTGACTCTCTAGGTCCGTCCTCCAATCATAAACTTTGAATTGGGGAAAGGTGAACTTCTTTGGCATTTTGGTCTCCCTGATCGCCTGTACGAATGGGGAGATGACTTGCTCGTCTATGTTTTCCCCCTCTCGGCCTCCTCTCTGTGGACTTCGCCTAGGACTCAGCTGCCACGTAGCTTTTGGTAGCTCACGACAGAGATCCCACCAGGACAATCCCGCCTTGTAGAGATCCCACCCCAACCCCTCCTCGAGAGCTGGCTTTCCCCCACTTCGTGGGTTACATCTTTCGGATGTGCTCCCATGCATGCTTCCCCCGGGGGCCTCTAGCCTTACACCCCTGGGGTCACCCCGACTAAGGCTTTATTTCTCCCACTCACCGCTTCGCCAGCTAGCATCCTTGATTGCTCAAAATCATCGAGCCGTCGTCACACCATNTATTTCTCCCACTCACCGCTTCGCCAGCTAGCATCCTTGATTGCTCAAAACCATCGAGCCGTCGTCACACCATAACATTATCCTTCTCAAGTTGCTGGATGTCCTTTTCCATCCGCTTCTCCACCAACTCAATGATATCAAGAGCCAAAAGGCCTTGCCCCTCCAAGGCCTTGATCCATGGGGAATGTTCGTTGCGAGGAATGCTCGTCTCCGCCTGACTAACCCCTGAGGCCTAATTCCATGACTACTGGGAGTTGGACAGCCTCCGTATTTCTCATGTGTAAACTTCCTCCCCCATCACCCTGGGATTGTGTGTTCACCATGACGTAACCACCAAAGGTTCGTATTGTTCCCAAAGACTGCGCCAAATTGCATGGGAGATTTCCTACAATAAATTGAGATAGCGGTCGCCCATATGGTGAACCTGAAACAACCACAAGATCAGAAAAGGGGCTAGGTGAACACCCGACTTATCCCCTCTAAAGTATAAGCCAGTATCAGATTAGAGGCTTGAACACGCTGTATTTTTTGTCTCAGTTTAGTCTTGCATACCTTTGTTCATTTTTCTAAGCATTATTTATACCGGGAGTAGTAATGAGTGCAAATGCCTCAAGTCCCATCTGAACATTCAATGTCTGGCACTCTTACCCACGTGATCTGAGTGTTCTCTACCCAGATCTTCACATATTTAATGTTAAGATGATAGGACAAGTGTTTGGGGACACGCCGAGCACTTATGGCTATTCCCGAGCACTCAAGTGTCTTTAATTGGCACCTGACACCTACTACTGAGCGTTCAATGCTTGGGAGAATAGTACCTTGGGTACACCGAGGAGGCATACTCGGCGTAGTAGCCATTAACGTATAGCCCTCATGACTGCAGGCCTAGGTCTCGAGGAGGTGGAGGCTCATTAATAACCTAGTCTTAATCACTCACATCACCATAAATGGGTGGTCAAGTCGTATTAAATACGGGTGTCAGTATATGTACTCTGCTTCTCCGATCCATTCTTCCTCTACCCCACTCCTCGGCATCTTTTGAGCTTCATAACGGCTACATCTTTACACGTGTTGGTGTGGTTGCTCAGCCACCTAAAGTCCCATCAGCTAGCATCTTAAAAAAAAAATCTGATTTGTTAAGTGTTTTTTTATTTTTGAACAAGCGTGATTAATGGTGGAAAGTCACTGTGAAATTTTGAGATTTATTTACTCTAAATTATATACCTTCTATATGTTTAATTTTCATGCTAAAGGTTCATTTTTGTGTATTTAGCATTATATCTCATGTGTAGAAAAAATTATGTGATTTTTCTCATGCCTTGAATAATAGAAATGAGATCTTCTATCACATGGATCATGGTTCAACTAGGTTTTTTGAATTGCTCTAGGACATAAGGTACCAAATACAAATTTTTGACAATATACATTTACCATTTGAATGTGGTAAAACAAAATTTCACTATGTTCATTATAGATTTTTGTGGGTAATTCTTTTTCTAGGATGTTCATGAAGCATATATGACTTTTCTTTTGAAGTGTAATTTAATATTTGTCTTTCAATAAATAATGAAACAATTAATGTTCACCAATTATTTGTTTTTATCATAAAAAATATGATAGTAAATTTTGAGATAGACAGTCTCAAGCTTATAATAATATAAGCATCTCTTTGTTTGTTATCCTTTTAGAAACGACAAATATTAAATTTTAAGTAGATTATTGAAACTCTAATTTTATATGTTAATATGCGGCTAAATTTGTCCATGACTTAAGTTTCACTATATACTACACAAAATGTTTAAGCTAAGTTTATTTGTACAGTTGATGTTATTTCATAAATTTTTATAGCAATAATATATTTGATATTGAAAAATGATTCACGTATAATGCACTTGTATGGAAAAATATATATATAAATTTACATATCTATATCTACCTATCTATACTACTAATAAAAGTGTCCTAGCATAAAAACTTTTGATTCATTATTTTACCCTTATAAAGAATTTTAAATACTACATTATCCTTCTATAGTTAAATAGCTAAATTACCATCATATCCGTAGTGTTTAATCTTCAAATGACCCTTAACATCTCTTTTAATTGTCTATTCTTTATGTATAAATATCAATATCTATGAAACTTTTTAATTGACTATGTTACCCTTAAAAATAAGCATTGATTAGAATATTGACAATTATTGTTATTTTATTCAATGAATTATAAGTTGAAACATAATCAAATGAATTTCAAAATAAATTATTTTTATCTTTTTTTCTTATAGTTAGAACAATGAATCGTTGGAAATAGACAACATTTTTTAAATTCTATAGAATAATACGAACAATAAAAATATTATTTTTATAAACTTGAGATGATATTTAATTTAGGTACACATATACCTAAAATTTTTTATTAAATTTTATATACAAAAATTATTCACGTTCAACGCATGTGGTGCATTGCTAGTATAAATATAAGTATTGAGTGAGGCCTCCACTTAGGAAGACATGCAAGACATGTCTTGCATGCCAAAAACAAAAGAAAGAAACAAGGAGTCTTACTTAGCGATTTTCGACAAGAACAAGAACAAAAAGGAAAGAAAAAGAAAGAAAGGGAAGAAGAAAGAAAGAGAAAAAGAGAAGAGAAGATAAGAGGAGAAAAAGAGAAGAGAAGATAAGAGAAGAAAAAGAAAGTGTAGGTGCAAAGGTAAGAATTATAATTCATTTTCTTCTTCTAAGATGTAGGAATCCAACTCTAGTATATACATTTTGAGTGTTATACATTTTGACTGTTGTATGTATTTAAAGTATGGTATTTTGTATGTGTTTTGGGTATTATATATATATAAGTATGATGTTTAGTAGGAATTTTGGTTAATGCATGAAGGATTTTTTATGGGGGTGTGTAAATTAAGTTAGTATTATTGCATGAAAAAATAGAAGAGTAGAATTACTGCATGTGGCTTTATTGGGATGCTTTTTATAAATGTGTAGTACCATGGGTGTTGCCTGAAAAAAATTAACATAGTAGCTTGGTCAATAGCTTAGAAATCTTGTGATTTGTTCTTAAATTTTCATGAATCCATGAGTATGAATAATTACAAGCAACATGTCATTTTATGCTTGAATAGAAAATTACACGAATTCAAGTATATTTTTTTTATGTTTATAATTTTATAAGAAATGTTTAATTTCAGTGTAATTGGTTCAAATAAATATTTCCTAAACAGATTCAAGAAGATTAGCTCAATTTTGATTTGAGTAGATAATTTTACTCGATGCGAATGAATTACTTCACTTGACTTGAGTTGATTAACAAACTATTAGCTTAAATCGATTCGAGTAAATAATGTTATTTAATATAAATGAATATTTAATTTGAGGCGATATAATTACTAAACTAGGTTCGAGTAAACCATCTCAAACTTAAGCGATATTACGTATTAATGTATGAATGGATTTGTGAATATTGATTATATCAAGTCTGGAAATGAACACTGCTAAAAACGTTGCACTAAAAGCTCCCGTGGAGAGGTCATCTACGAGATAAAATTTCACACAAGGTAGGTGCACCACCCTACAACTTTTTTGTGATAATTTATTAGACTTTTAAACATATATTTTTGCAATGGTTATTGTTGGAAATAATTAATTGAATAGAGACACACGATACTGTTACGAGAGTCGTTTAAGTGATGAGAGAGAATTATGTGAGTTGGGTCAAGTGAGTAACATGAATTATTTATATGGCTTGAGTCATCTACATGACATGATTTGATTATGTGGTGGAGTTGACATCATGATTTGATTATGTGGTGGAGTTGACATGATTAAAAACTCTCTGTGTGATGTAGGTCGTCTGAAGGACATAAATCATTAATGTGGTTTGAGTTGTCCCAGTGACGAGTGACATCTATGTGGTTATACAAACTTGCGATACATGTTGCCCATGTGGCGCAAGAATCTGCGCAACTAAATATAGCCTGTGCGGCGGTTGTTGTTTATAGGGCAATTAGTTTGTGTGCGTGTGAGGGTATTCATTGTGTGAAATAATTTAATTATGTGAAAGTAAATATATATGCTATATATTTTATCAATGTGGTATATACAGGTTATGTTTATGTGATGTAAACGAATGTATATGAGGTGAAGTGTAATTTGAAAGTAAGTATCTGATGGGTGGTTAAGATTGTTCTTAAATAAATAAAGTTTCTTTTATCACTTGTTGTGCTCATAAATATTGATCGCATCTTTGCTTTTTACTAATGGTTTTAATGACTTTTTAGGAAAAACTGTAAAGGCGTGAGGAGTTCATTGCAGAGTCTAGAGTGTTGATTGGGATATCATCATATGTCCTTTAAATTTAAATTTTATTTTTATATGTCATATTCTTGAGATCAATACTACGGTCTATAAACAAGTAGGGTTCATGGCAAGCCATTCCACTAAGGGGTTTGATGAATTTCTTTATTTTTTATTTTTTATGTTAGCAACATTGACGAAAGGGAGACAGAGGGGGTTTTCATGCAATGAATTTCAAATCTTAGGGGGTCTTTGCATTATTTATTTCATATAATAAAGTAGTTAAATTGTTTGTCTTGAATTTTTTGCGGCTCAGATTGTTTTGATTTGATGGTCCTAATTGGACTTTCACTCTTTTGATAACTCTAAGACTCTTTATCTCTCATATAACTCTCTCTTTCTATCTATCTATCTAATACTCTCTCACATGCTATTATCTTTTTTTTTTTCCTTATGTGTTGTTTTCGTTATTATTTACTCTATAAAACAAATAAAAACTACATATTATGCAATTATTTACTCCATGAAACTAACTCAAAATTTTTATATATCTAACAACATGTATTTTGTCACTTACTTCTTAATTTGTAAATAACACTTATTGTAAATAAAAAATAGCACATTGATTATAAACACCAAATAATATCTATTACGAAATGAACCTTAATTGTAAATTAATATATAATTGTATCAAAAATTGACATTTAATTTTGTCCAATTTATATTCAACTTTGTTGAATTAATATAAAATTAAATTTTATTGTTATCAAATTAATATTGAAATTCATTTAATCAATTTTTTGAGTACTAAATTATATCAATTTTTTGGGTACTAAATCAAATTTTTAATTTTTTTTGGTACTAAATTTGGAGAAGGGCAATTGTAAAAATAATAAATATTTTTGAGATGAAATTATCAATTTTCGTTAGCAACATTGAAGGAAGGGAGACAAAAAGGAGCCTTCGTGCAATGAATTTCAAACCTTAGGGGGTTTTCGTATTATTTATAACATGTCAAGTGGTGTCCGTATAATATTGCAAAAACTTAGGGAATGTCCAATTGCCCATGACTTTTATCTTGTGTTTTTAATTAAACATTAATTTATTATTATTTTATCTTAAAAACTTAAATTATTGTATTTCTAATAAAATAAATTATTAGTTAGGATGGTCTGCTGGTAACTAAAAAAGAAATGTGCGTGAGTGTGTTTTCATGTATATTTGACATTTGGTGATTAAATTTATAATTATATTGCGTCATTTGAGATTGAATGAGGTAGTGGTGATAAATTTATGAGTTTTATAAATGAGTAAGATTTAGTTGATTTTATTTATGGCTTAAATATTGTGAATTTAATTGTGTTATGTTATTATTAGTATTATTTTTTGCTTGAGATATTTATTACATGGGGTAGGGTAGATTAGAAATATTGTGGTTGAATTTATAATTATGTTGTGTTATTGGATTGATTAGTAGTAGAGATGATAAATTCGTAAGTCTTATAAATGAGCAATATTTTATTTATTACTTAACGATTGTAAATTTCAATAGGTTATATTAGTGTTTGTTTGTTTTTCTCAAAGGCATTTGTATATATGATGTTGATTTGAGAAGTTTTTATATATTTTTATAACAGTTCCATTAATATGGAAGATATAGTCGACAATATTCGAGTTATTTTAAAAGAAGAATTAGTATGAATATTTTTAAATCATTATTTTTGAATTTGAGCAATTATTTAAGATTTTTTTGTTTGTGGGCAATG
The DNA here is from genome assembly GCA_963454935.2 of Ilex paraguariensis. Taxonomy (NCBI): domain Eukaryota; kingdom Viridiplantae; phylum Streptophyta; class Magnoliopsida; order Aquifoliales; family Aquifoliaceae; genus Ilex; species Ilex paraguariensis. The sequence continues at coordinate 38,522 of CAUOFW020002003.1, forward strand.
ACTAGATATGGAAGGAGAGACAAATATAAAGGTTGTGATAAGATTTATGATATAAAATATGACAGATTTTAATAAGTGTATCTGACGTTTTCAAATAAATTCATTTAATGGATACCAATATTTATCTCAAAATTATTCACATCGCATCGTAGTTGAAGACACGAGTTATCTCTAGTTAATAACAAAGATGAAAAAGTTATAGATGATAATAAGTGATTAGTGTTAAGTTGTAAGAGCATCTCTAAGAATACTCTTTAAAATAAATTATTCAAAATATATTAAAATATTATATTTTTTATTTTAAAGAGCCATTTTTACAAAGAGTCAAAGAATTATTTGACTCTTCAAATATAAAATAGCTAGAGCAGTATTATAAAACTCAAATAAAATCCAAAAAATTATAATCCAATTATATCATCTTTTAAATGAGTAAGTTCTATTAATTTATTCAGTGAAACCCACTCATCTAAAGGGTGATATATATTTGAGTTTTAATTTTTGAGTTTCATTTCAATTATGTGCATTTTCCAAATTACTAGTCAAAGAGGCAGGTAAATATAGAAGAACAATGTTACGGAACCTAAATCTGAAAAATCTGAAAAATAATTAATCCACGTCTTTTTATTTTAAGCTAACAAACTTCAAATTGGTTGGCAGGAGATATGGATAAATTTCTTCGTGTACAGTTTTCACAGATATTGTAGTATACACGGACCATGCCAAACGTACGTCTCTCGCTTTACCTTTTGGCTTATGCTGGTGACTTTCCTCCTCCCCATTCGTCATCTTCTTTACTTTGAACTGCAGCACAAAATTGCAAAGAGATTATCTCAGTCAGGCTCAGGTCAGTTAACCATCTTTGATATAATCTTTTTGATATGATTAACCATCGTTGATATAATCTTTCTTCTTGACTTGGTAAATAATAATTCCGAAATTGCAAGTAATCAGGGTCATAATGATTCAGGTATATCGATTTGATTGTGCTGTAACCGTACGGTCTCTTTGGATGCGAGCCTTTTGTTTCAGTAATTTTCCATTAATCCGAGTTTATTTTCTTAAAAAAAATTCCTAAGACCAGAAAAAGCAAAAAGAAAAGAGCTACCGATACGCATCAAACGCTTTTTTTTTATTTATAAATTCTATATTGTAGGTTTGGTTGTAAGTTTGTTGCACTCTTAGAAATTCTGTAGTTTCAAATTAAAACAGAAATACGGAGATGTTTTTGATTTTCTTAAAAATAATTGCTAAAATGCATATTTACAGGAAGAAAAAGGTGAAATAGTGGGTAATAACAACAAATTGCAAACACATGGGAAGCACAAAATGCTGAATAGGGAACTCAAGGAGCATGTTAGAGAAGTTAGGCCAAAAAAGTCAATCGATATTCTGTCACTGCTATCCATATATCAAAGGCAGAAGTGAATTGCCACTAGTATGAATAAGCTTGTTTAGCTTTATGTATGGTTACATACCATTGTATATCTTTTTGTGAATAAGTAACAAAGAGCAGAAGAATTTTTTCACTTAAAGGTTCGTAAATGTGTATGGGTAACAACAGAACTTTGTAACTGTGAGGTTGTGTATGATGGCAGTTACTTTGTACAAATAATTTCTAAGGTTAAGTTTGTGCTCCATACACAATTCCTCTATCCTAGCTCCCTTGTTTGACAAAGACCAAACAGTGTGACAATTTTTTTTAATGACCCATTTTGGCATTTGTCTCAACATTAAAAATGTACATCTTAGTAGTGTACCTTTGATTCTGTTCTGTCCTGCCAAAGAGGCTTTTAAAACTATGTAAGCTCTTATGTTCCAAATCCTAAATTGTTTATATGAATTCTAAGAAGCACGGATAAGGATATGTACACGCAAACATGACATTTTAAAAATATTGGGACACAAAACCATTGAGGACATGCTACGGGGACATGCTACAGATAATTATATGTTATGTATAAAATTTTATGATTTGTCACAAATATAGTGATAATGATATACTATTCATAAAAAACTTAGTACTCTATGATAAATAAATGTTATGTCTAATTATCTAGTGTGAATTTTAAGACTGAAGCATCATATAATAATCGAAGAATTGTAAATTGTTTTTGTAGACAACATGTGCCCAACATATATAAGTTAATGATTGCTTCATTTTCTTAATTCCTCTTGTCTAAAACTTTTATGCATCTGTTGTTTTTATTATTATTTTTTGAGTACAATTTAACATATATAGTGTTGGTAATTATATGTTCTCTCATAGTATAAAATATTCATTAGTCAAATTTTTAAGTTTTGTTAGTCACATGCTAATACATGTTTATTGTTAGTTGTAGACACAGTTTAAAGAAGTGTCGGACATGTCATCAAAGAAGTGTCGGACACGTGATCGAAATTAAAATTTTATCATTTAATATGGACAAAACAGAATCGGACATGTATCCGAGAGTGACCGAGGAGTGTCAGTGTCCGACACGGATATGTCACATTCTTAAGAGTGCTCTTGCTTCGTAGCATGTACTGACTCCAAGTGAAAGACAAAGATTTTATGTACTAAATTTCGATTGTTATGAATCGCTCTAGATAATAACATCAATATTGTATGTTGCGAGTGTATTGTTAAACATGTATTGGAATTTATCTTTCTTATAGAAACTTTGATTTTATAGGATGGGTGGAAGCTTGATCGATGATGATTGGGAGTTTACATTACCGTCGAATGGGGTTAGAACTGTGGTTTTGATTGGACGTACGGGTAATGGCAAAAGTGCGACGGGCAATAGTATCCTTCGGAGAAGGGCATTCAAGTCAAGGTCTTCCTCAACTGGTGTTACTAGTACTTGTGAAATGCAGAGGACTGTATTGGGAGATGGCCAGATTCTCAATGTGATTGACACTCCTGGTATGAATATATTGGATGTGCATTCTCAATGGAGTTTGTGATTTTTGTTGTAGTGAGATCTTTAGAAAAGAAAAAATAGGGATGTAATATGCTTGCAAATTGTGGGAACACGAACAAGAGGGACAAAACAAATTCATAAAATTAAAAGTAAAAAAGAAATTGAAATTTAGAGGAAAGTATGCAATTTTAAGTAATTGGTCCTTATTCGATAATTGTTTTGTTGATTTATAATATGATTCAATAATGCTGAACTATGATAATGGCAGGATTGTTTGATGCTTCTGTTGAACCTGAATTTATTGGCAAAGAAATTGTTAAGTGCATCAATATGGCCAAGGATGGTATCCATGGAGTTCTTGTAGTTCTTTCAGTCAGGAACCGCTTTACGCTAGAAGAAGAAGCTGCTGTTCATAGCTTGCAGACCTTCTTTGGAAGCAAAGTTAATGATTACATGATTGTAGTGTTTACCGGTGGGGATGAACTTGAAGAAAATGACGAGACTCTGGAAGATTACTTGGGTCGTGACTGTCCTGAGCCTCTAAAGGTAAAGTGTGCTCATAAATCTTGTTGCTTTCCTAAATCTCTNACTTGGGTCGTGACTGTCCTGAGCCTCTAAAGGTAAAGTGTGCTCATAAATCTTGTTGCTTTCCTAAATCTCTGATTTATGGCTGCTTACGAGTTTGCACCTTTTGACTTAATTGCCTTTATATTTTCAGTTTTAGAGAATTGGTTTTTTTTAGTTTTAGAGAGTTGCAAAGTTTTTGGGGTTCAAATTCTTAAGAGTTCAACGTGTAAATTAACTTGAAAAAGCATATATGTAATAATGCAACTATTGCTGTTTAGAGAGACATGAAGGTATAGATGCACCCTTGATCTTATATTCCTTGAGCTTTCTTACTGTCCACCTCTGAAATTATTGCACAATGGCGTGAAGTCTAATGTTATGAATGGTTTTATTTTATTCAATTTTCAATGCTTTTTGTGGTCTCAGTGCTGATGTTCTGAAGTCCCTCCGAAAGTTTAAAAGTTTTATAAAGTGGTTAGGTCACGTTCAGGGCTACTCGTCCTTTTAAGCTTCTTACAATCATTTATTGGATTGTGTTTGCTTGAATTTCGGTTTTGGACTATATTTTGTTTTACTTTTTATTGTTTCTNGCTGATGTTCTGAAGTCCCTCCGAAAGTTTAAAAGTTTTATAAAGTGGTTAGATCACGCTCAGGGCTACTCGTCCTTTTAAGTTTCTTACAATCATTTATTGGATTGTGTTTGCTTGAATTTCGGTTTTGGACTATATTTTGTTTTACTTTTTATTGTTTGTCATTCCCTTTATTTAAGGTTCTACGCTGAAATGTGACGCCTAATTTGAGATCTTTGGCTTCTTGTTATTGGAATGCACAAAGTTCACCAAGCTATTTTACCTTCAAGAAGGTTATATGCTTTGATACTCTTTTCTTTCTCTATAGTAAACATAATTGTGTTATAAATAAAAATAAGGAAAGGGTAGATGAGAAGACACGAAGTCCTCTAACTAGTACAAAAGATAAAAGAAAGAAAATATAACTAAACTAAATGAAACATACAAACAGAAAAAGATAAATAAGGAATGGCCAAGTGTCAACACTCTTCACAAACTTGAGCAATTGATCTTTAATAAAAAAAGTAGCATTCTTTCAAAGTCCTTAGCTGTCAAAGCTCGATGGGAAGCCAACAAAAGAATTTTATCCCAAAGTTCTTCCCAAAGAGTCTCCCAGCCAAAACAAAAACAATAATCACTATTGAGCTATGAAACACAACTTCGTTGAGGTCGATTTACCTTTATCGATACCGTATCAGATATGATATTCGTTAGTTATTTGAGAATATGTATCAAATACTCCTACATATCCGATAATTATAAAATATTTGGATACTTCACGAATACTTTTGTGTGTAATTTTTAAATTTAATCTTTAACATCTCCTTTTGAATTCACATACTATAGTATACATCAACAAAAAATCATACTATTTTGATGACACACGAGTATTTTTTTAAGTATTATCTATTATGACATGTCAAAAGAGCATAATATGAATTTATTACATTATAATCTTAGCTATAAATACATCTAAACAAACCAACTAAGTAAATATCACGTTTGAATCCTTTAATTAGTCTCTTTAGTTATGAATATACCATAATGATATGACATATACCTTTTTAAAACTAGAAAAAAATTGTTAATTTTCCTTCTCATGTTAAAGGATTACCAAAATACATAATTGTTAAGTCAGTAAATAATAGTAAAAATATGAAATATATTTTGTTATAAACATATCCTGGTGTATACGTATCCTATTTGTTTGGATTTTGACAAATTGCCATATCCATATTGGTATCCGTGCTTAATAGCTATCGAGTCATAGTTCTCCAAAAAATACTTAATCACAACTTCTTGGAGTAACCCAAAGAATGTTAACAATTGGCAAGATTCTTTTCCACAATTACGAGACAAAAAAACTACGTAGAAACACATGAAGTTTTATAATTGTCGTGATTCTAGACTCTAAACATGATGTTGGTTCATTCTACCTCGTCAAACTTGCCTATTTCAATATGAACATCTCTTTATCACCGAGTACCTTAAGGGAAAAAACACTTATTTTTTGCATCAACGTACGTGCACCTTCTTCTTTGGGCATTTACTTGATGACCATTATATTTTTCGACTTTTCGTACTTAAAACAAAGTTTTGGCCTATGCGTACGCATTGATTGATGAGTAAAATAGTTATGTCCTTTATTTTGCTCAGAAAACTTAGTTTGTTATACCTAATAGCATAGTTATCAAATTGTGTATCAGAAGGCGTATCGTTTTTTAAAAATAGTGTATTGTATCGTGTATCGTAAGATACGGTACAATTTTAAATAAATAATAAAAAAATATATATACCTTTGAAAAAAAATCATACACTCATAAAAATATAGCATTTCATTCATACTTCACCACCTATTCAAGTCATCAACATAGTTCGCTAATATTATAATGCAAAGTTTACAACCATAGTTCACTAATTCAAACTTCAAACCCTAAAGAAACTTTTAATCTAAATTTTTAACATCCATTTTGAACTCAATGCATAAAATTAATCAAGATTCAGAGATTTTTATACAAAAAAAAAAATTAGTATCTTATTTAGACAAAACGACGTCATTTCAGGGAAAAAAAAAATAAAAGGTTTTGCGCGTATCGGTCGTATCGTAAAAACGTATCGTGTATCGGACGATACGGTGCAAAAACGATACATAACTACGATCCGTATCGTTTTACCTCCGTATCGTACGATATGTATTGCGTATCGTACGATACTAACAACTATGCCTAATAATACATATCTAAGTGCATTAAGTATATCTTTCCTTATTTGACAACAGTTAGAATCGAGGATTAAAATTTTGTTTTGTGCATTGTTTCGCTCATCTAAGAAACGAAAAACATTTCGAATCTGAAATAAAATGAAAATGGATAAAAAATTTGAGAATTTATTTTCAAAATATTCTGAAACACCGGTCGAAATATATCAAAACACTTTGAAACAATTTGAAACATCACAAAATATTAGTGAAAAAATCTCAAAACATTCTGATAAACCTTGAAGCATTGAAACATTAATTCAATTACTGATTCATTTTGGTCTCCTTAGAAATGAAAACGTTTTTGTCGTTTCAATTGTTTTGAATCAAAATTTTGATCCTCGATTTGAATCAATTTGCCTGATGGAATGTCAATTCCAAATGTTGCGTCAATCGAGCGGGATGGAGCTTGAAAACCTTTCCTCTCCTTACCCCTTAAAAAAAAAAACCAGAAAAGAAAATAAATAAATTGAAAAATCAAACTACAAACAAAATAGTCCATTTGGTCCACTTTATTGTGCATGAACTACATTGGGGTAGCAGCTTAGTCAGCATCAACTCTTATTTTGAGGATATGGCAAAGATGGTGTGAGATGAAGACCNGCATGAACTACATTGGGGTAGCAGCTTAGTCAGCATCAACTCTTATTTTGAGGATATGGCAAAGATGGTGTGAGATGAAGACCACATGCAATGTTGATCAGACTGTTTGAACTATCCTACGAGTTGCAAAAAAATCAATTGGCTTATAGAAGTTCCCCGTTGAGAAGAGTCTAGCTATCCTAGTAGAGTTTGCTTCTGGAGTAATTTTTGACCTGTCAAAATATACTACTTAAGTAACTACTCTCATTTGATCGCGTGGTTGTTGGAACTAGGATTTGGAGTTTAGAAAATCAAAAGCTGTCAAAATGTGGAGATAAGCGTAGGAAAGGATATAAATATTGTTTCTGCTATTTCTATTTGGGGCTTTGCTGCTGGAAAAAAGCCGAGAGTTCAGAAGAAAGTACTTATTTACCTTACCTGTGCATAATATTAACATTGCTAAGTTCAGTAAGCTAGTTTGTTCATACTTCATACAATGTAACTAGTTCAGTTTTGTTACAATAAAATGCATATAGTTGTTTTCCTGAAGTAATTTGGGCTACTAGTAACTAGTAGAATAGAGATGTGGAGGGAAGCAAAAATGAGGAAAGAAGTAAAAAGAATTCGGTACGATCTGAATTTTCATTGTTAGACTACATTTGTTTAGGAGTGATTAGATAGAAAATTGAAGTAAGGGAGTGTCTTTCCTTTTATAGTGCTCGTACCATCTCCTCATTCGAGAAAGACTCGTACACATATTTTGAGCGTATCATACTATGATTGAGAATTTTATTGGTTTCTTTTTGGGTGTTGAGCAATTATCATCCCACCTCCTTTGTTTCACCTCTTGGGAGAAGAAACAATGGAAATGGAGGAGTTTTAGAAAAACACGTGCTTCTTTCTTATACTTCTAAAAGCTCTCAAGCCAGATATTCTAACAAAACTTCCACCCCAAAAGCTTGACAAAGTACTAGTCCTAGAGGGAAAAAAGGAAGGGGTGGGGGGATGTTGGTGAATAGGATTATTAAATATTTTTTACAATTTGATTCATGTTCTAAGTGTTACGGACGGTCCGTTTTTGAAGGTTTCCCAAACCAAAGANTTTACAATTTGATTCATGTTCTAAGTGTTACGGACGGTCCGTTTTTGAAGGTTTCCCAAACCAAAGACATTCTAGTCTTTTTACCCTTTACAACTTCCCAGTCATTTAAGCTTGTCTTTATCAGAAGTAGGAATTATATGACTCCAAAATTGCCAAGGATTGGTTTGATTAAGGACATTGCATACACAAATGGCTTGATTTTTAAACTGTCTGGTCCAGTTAGTTGTCTGATTGTGTCTGTAACAATTCCTGCGAATTCTCGCATCTGGCCAAAACAGAGCAGCCATCCTGGGTCTTGAGCCTAGCCATAGTTTTGACTCTATATGAACATAGACACTAGACACTAGACACTGGACCTTTGAGTTTTGAACTCTCTTGGCTATGGAGATCTTTTCCTCTTGGTTCAGTAGATCCTTTTCTCTGACTTTGGATGCAGCTATGAATTCTTGGATCCTCTTGAGACATGTATTCACACTTCCAAATAATATAGTCTTTGAAAACCCTAATTGAGCTAGGATATTACTCTTGAAATTGCTAATCTAGCGGTCCTAAACCTCACAAAACCTAAGAAATAAGCCTCCCAACCCTTTCCTTTTTCTGTAGCACCGGCGCTGGGAGAGTGTTGTTGAACTTTTCCTCCACATTGGTGAATGTGAACATTTTGTGCTTGATTTGAACATATGATGTTTTCAATATTGTGCTCAAGTTTGTTGAACATGACATCAGGGAGAAATCTCCTCAAGAAGTATGCATAGCACATATCAGTGGCATTGAGTCTTCTGATTTATTTTCTAATTTCTATGGTTAATTTGTATCAGATGTTCTGCTTATTTCTCATTTTAATCCCATGTAAACTTTAGCTTTCTTGATTAGGCTTTTTTGGTCAATAGTGTCTTGATTAGTTTGATTGTCCTGTTCGTAGTGCTTATAGTCAATGTCTTTTATCCAGAATTTTCTTAGCGGAAAAACTAGAATTAAATTGATTGTCTATGATATTGGTTTAGAAAATCCTCCTACTTTGTGGAAATCGGCGAGTGCTATTTGATAACAAAACAAAGGACGAAAGCAAGAGAGCAGCACAAATTCAGCAACTGCTTTCACTTCTAAATGTGGTCATAGCACACAATGGTGGACAACCATATACGAATGAGCTTTTTGCTGAGTTGAAGGTGAGAATATTTCTCATTGTTTCTATTTCGATGTGCTCTCCTTATGAATTATCATGGTGATACTTGTCACCGAGGTAAAAACTTGATAGTAGTTGTGTTGATTTTACAGGAAGGAGCTATGAAACTTCATGATCAAACAGAAGAAGTTAAGTTGAAAGGGTACTCTAAACAGGAGATATCCGAGTTGAAAGAGCAGATGAATAAATCATACGAAGAACAGCTTATGCGTATAACTGAGATGGTATCCATACTCCCTAACTTTAAACAGTAGAATAGTTGGTATCAGTACTCATATCAAATGGCATCATAACATTTTCATGATAAGTTTATGAATATAATGCCAAAGTCACCAATGGGCGTTTGGTCCAATGATACTCTTTGGCTTGTGAAGGCTTTGCCTTCTTGAGGTCAAGGGTTCAAATCTCCTTTTCCTTTCCCCCCTCCAAAAAAAAAAAAAAACTAGTAAACAAAAAAAAAAAATGAATATAATGCCAAAGTTATAATAAGTCATATAACATGTCATCAAGCAATTCTTATCATGAGCTCTTCGGATTTGATTTCACCGGATCGGATCCATACCTGATTTGAGTCGTTGGCTCAGTCTTTTATCAGATTTGAGTCCCCCGGGCTGGGATCTATTATGGCATTGACACGTAATACATAGAAATTTTCAAGTCAATTGATAATCCATGACATNGATGAGCTTTTTGCTGAGTTGAAGGTGAGAATATTTCTCATTGTTTCTATTTTCGATGTGCTCTCCTTTTGAATTATCATGGTGATACTTGTCACCGAGGTAAAAACTTGATAGTAGTTGTGTTGATTTTACAGGAAGGAGCTATGAAACTTCATGATCAAACAGAAGAAGTTAAGTTGAAAGGGTACTCTAAACAGGAGATATCCGAGTTGAAAGAGCAGATGAATAAATCATACGAAGAACAGCTTATGCGTATAACTGAGATGGTATCCATACTCCCTAACTTTAAACAGTAGAATAGTTGGTATCAGTACTCATATCAAATGGCATCATAACATTTTCATGATAAGTTTATGAATATAATGCCAAAGTCACCAATGGGCGTTTGGTCCAATGATACTCTTTGGCTTGTGAAGGCTTTGCCTTCTTGAGGTCAAGGGTTCAAATCTCCTTTTCCTTTCCCCCCCCCAAAAAAAAAAAAAAACTAGTAAACAAAAAAAAAAAATGAATATAATGCCAAAGTTATAATAAGTCATATAACATGTCATCAAGCAATTCTTATCATGAGCTCTTCGGATTTGATTTCACCGGATCGGATCCATACCTGATTTGAGTCGTTGGCTCGGTCTTTTATCAGATTTGAGTCCCCCGGGCTGGGATCTATTATGGCATTGACACGTAATACATAGAAATTTTCAAGTCAATTGATAATCCATGACATCACAATAGTGTAATCAATACAAGATTTCTCAGATAAGCCTTAGAAAAAGAGTTAGGCATCAAAATTTCATTCTAAGGTATAAGATTACTCACCTCAGTTCTTAATCAAGCTTTATAACCCTTGACTCCCTTTTACAAGTCCTACACATATTTCATAACTTTCATCACACAACACATCAGTAGCAACACTTATTTGTAAGTACTTAATAGGTCTACTATTGATCCCTAATGATTTTCTTCCAGTACTTATTGTTATTCTTCTTCCTTCTCGCTCTAAGTAAGAGAAAAAACATTAATTTCAGTCCTTTAAACCTTTTGGTTAACACCCCCTATGTATTAGTTTTAATCCCATTTAAATTTCCCCTTTGTGCATACATTTTATAATCTGCCCGATTAGACCTTTGCAATTTAAAAGCTTCATAACCTAACTTACACATGCTGAAACTTCACACGGCCAATGGCAAATAAAACTACACTCAAAGAACTTCATGTTCACCAAAAATTACTACTTTTGGAAATCAAATACATGTTCAAAACAACTTGTAAAATGGAGCATAAGCTGCAGTTTTTAGGTTTCAGCAGGTCAGGGTCAACTTCAGAAATTCACCAAAATTTGAGTTTTCATCCTTTTTGCATGAAACCAAAGCCAAAAGCACCCTTTACTAATCTATTTCAAACCCTCAAAGTTTAAGAATCATCAACCAATTATAACTCATATAAGTGACCCCGAGAACACCTGCTGTCCAGAATTTTCAGAATCCTGAAAAGTGTTTACTCCATTATTAACTACTCTATGGTTCATATCATGTGAAATATTCATAGCCTTACAAATAAACTAACTAGAATATGATTTCTTGTTTACTTCCCCTTTCTTGGTTGTTATTACCTAATTCTTTCCCATAAAGTAAAGAATCCGTACTTAAAACCAAGAATCATACCTTGTTTGAGAGTAATTCTAAGCCCTATATTACTTCCTTGAATTTTCCTCCATTTTTCTTCTCCTCCTTCTCCTCTTTTTCTCTTACTTTTCTCTCATTCCCTACACATCCACCTCTTTTCCTATGCAAGCTCCTCACTTCTCTTTCTTTAGTTACAAGATATATAATTGCAAGACACATATACACTCACATGTATATGTATAAGTAAGACACTTGTATTCTTAGACTTCTCTCTCTTGCATGGTTCAAGGTTGCGGTATCGGCCCTTGACTCGGAGGCCACTGAGACACATCGGTCGCGGTGTCGCGGCGTGGTATCGGCTGATATACTCAAAATGCTAAATAAAAAGCTCAAAAAATTATGAAAAAATTGTAATAAATATAAACATCATCATCTATGCATCATATCTCTAAAATGCATTATTAAAAACATTAATCATTGTCAAATGAAATAATAAGGGCGCTACTGGAATATTTGTCCATTTAATAATTAGATTATTAAATATTTAGATCCCAAACTAGTGAAAATGAATATCATAGTAATGTTTTATTTTGGGTAAGTCATACTAATGTTAATAAAACTTAATTTATAATTTTTAAGAATTATAGAAAAATAAAAGTGTGTATACATAGTTTAATTAATATTTTTTAAAAATATATATTATTTAAAAAAATTGTCAATTTAATAAGTTAATTTTTAATAATTACATTAGAGATATTTAGAAATACATGGTCTCGGTTAGATTAGATAAGTTTGATTAATAGTTTAATTAATAGTTCTAAAAATATATATTATTTAAAAAATTGTCAATTTAATAAGTTAAGTTATAATACTTAGATTAGTAGATATTTAGAAATAGGTGGTCTTAATTTGTACACGTTGACTATTTAAGAGAGAGAGAGAGAGAGGGGGGGATTACGTTGGGAAAGAAGATGTCAAAACAAAACCAAACAAAAAAAAAAGAAAAGAAAGGCGTGGAGCGGTGTCTCTGAGACTCTAGCACTAGTCGACGACGAGAAACGCCAGCGACCGCGAGAGAGAGGGGGAAAGAGTCTGGATCTAGTCTCTAGAGGGTTGTTACAGTGTTCGGTAGTAGTGCCTGCCGCTACTGCTACTCTTACTCCGTCTCCTAGGGCTTCTGCGATAAAGATGAAGAGGAAGAGAAAGTGAAAGAACAACAACTACAAGGGGTTTTGGTCTGGATGTCGTACGGGTATGTGTCTAAGTTCTAATTCTTCATCTGTTTATATCATGGAGAAAAGGGGCTGATTTAGGGTTAATTTTCTATCACATCTCCCATGCTTGTTTTTTGGCATTTTTTTCTTTGTGATATGTGCTTTGAAAGCTTGTTTGCACGTAGTCGATTTTGTTGGAATGATTCAGTTAAAATCGGTGACAAATCAATTCAAATGAGTGACGAATCGGTGCCTCGCCCCGAGTTGTACCGATTTTGGCCGAGACGGAACCGATTTAGGTTCGATTCAAGATTTTTTCGTTGTTGATATTGTTATCATATCAGCCATGGCCGAGACGGATACGACTCGACCAAGTCATTTCGGTCTCGGCCAATACCTTGAACCATGAGCTAAATGATCCCTTTGGCATTTTTCCATTCTTGAATTTATTGGTTCATGGATCAAAACTAACGAAATGGAAGTGTAGTTGTGATTCTCAGCCCGCATAAGAAACATACATTACACTTTTGATGTAACAGAATTATGAGTTTTATCTATTTTTCTGGTATTGATGAATATAGGTGATTATTTATCTAAGCTTGTAATTCATTTATGTAGCATTTGATTAGTACCAGTGAGGACTAATGAACTGGGGTACAAGATCTGACTGAAGGAAGTATGCTTCCAGAGTGAGGAGTTGCACTTTTTTTTTTTAATTGAAAAAGCAGCCATTGTTTGATTTAGGAAGTGAGCTAGTTCATTTTTATCAGTGCTGAGTAATGGTGCCTTATTTTTTTTGTGTTAATGTCCTGTTAAATAAACTAAATTTTGCCGTAGCTGCAAATTTCAACAATGTATGGTGTGTTGGACCAATGTTACCAGGATCGTGGGTCACTTTTGGTACATGATATGAGTATAGATACGTGGTATGACACTTTCTTAAGTATGCGGTACGATGATGATAAGTTTAACTAGTATAATATTTTGGGTTACAATTAGTTTTGGAACTCTTATTTGGATCATTTTTACCACTATACAATATTATATATCATACAATATTCATAAACACTAAATCAGTTACCATTCATCTTATATTTGTGCTCGATTTTTATTATCTAAAATAATATATAATTATAAATCTATATACACGTAGTTAATTAATATGTATTTTATATTTGTGCTACGTGTACAATTTGGGATTGTACATTTTCGTGATTTGGATTGCGAACTCACCTTGTTTGGGATCGATGTATTCAGATCGTAGGTCGTTAGGGATTTAGTGAATTCTGGTAATTATGTGCTGGACAAGGTTTTCAAGAGCCTTCTTAATGGTTGTTCATATCACTACTATGCGGCTCATCACATATCATCGTGCTTGTATACATGAAATGTCTAGTCTTTGAAACTCTACTTTTGACAAATTTTGCTAAAATGACATAAAAAAAAGTGTCATTTTAATGAGAAGAAATATTACATCAAATTTTGGTTCATTAGAATTGCTAAATAGACAAAACTAAAGAAGAGGATGACAAAAGAAATCCATTGCTGCTCACTGTATGCAATAATATGAAATAGGGAACAAGAGACCATTTATGTAAACACTACAATTAAGAAAGAGACTAGTCTACCCCTAATAGCAAACATATATAAATACGATCTTAACACCCTCCCTCAAATTCATGAAGTGACGTAGGAAGTATCGAAAGGTTGTCAAGAATGACACAAATGCTGTGCAGTGTGAGACTTCATAAATAAGTCAGCTCATTGCATAGCTGAAGAAGCAAAAGGTAAGGAAAGAGTCCCAAGTTGAAGATGGTGCCGTACAAAATGAGAGTTAATCCCAATATGGTTGGTTTGCTCATGGAAAACATAGTCATGTGCAGGTTGAATGACACTCTTGTTGTCATAATAAATTGGAGTAGGAACAAAAAATGAAACGCCTAGATTGGCAAGCAACCATATCAACTAAATTATATTTGATGCAACATTAACCATAACACGATATTTGGCCTCAACAATGGAATGTGCGTCAACGGTCTGCTTCTTAGTTCTTGCTCTTATAGAAAATCATAGAAACCTGTGGTGGACTTCGATCTTTTGCATCACGTGTCCAATCTGCATCAGAGAAAGCACTAAGATCTAAGGAAGAGGTGGAAAAAAACAACAAACTTTGATGTAAAGTGCCTCAAATATTGCCAAAATGTGCAGACTTGCAGCCTAGCGCACTGTAGTCAGAGAAGAGACAAACTGATTCACAACTTGAACAGCATATGCAATATTAGGCCGTGTAATCGAAAGATAGACCAGATTACCTGCAAGAATTGGATGCAAAGTAGGATGAGCCAAGGGGATACCACATTAAGCTCAAGAGGAGTCTCAACAGTCGGAGAATGTGTTAATCGAGCCCTATAAATAACATACTTTAATTAAGA
This sequence comes from Ilex paraguariensis, assembly GCA_963454935.2. Taxonomy (NCBI): domain Eukaryota; kingdom Viridiplantae; phylum Streptophyta; class Magnoliopsida; order Aquifoliales; family Aquifoliaceae; genus Ilex; species Ilex paraguariensis. The sequence continues at coordinate 53,633 of CAUOFW020002003.1, forward strand.
AATGAGAGAAACCTTAAAAATATCGAAGGCGATCAAGATCCTTTATCTCAAATTGTTGCTGCAACTACCCCTTCAAGACTACAATGCCATCAAATCATCCCCAATAATACCCATATCATCAACATATAAAAAGAGAACAATCTTGCTGTAATGGTGACAGATTATGAACCTTGGATGTACTTATTATGGTTGAAATAAACGTTTGTGGACTATTGTTGGCATTTACATGACAAACCATCTAGGGTTTGCCAGCCTAGGATATTTATAAGGATGATGTTACTCATTTGCTAGCACTGTTATTTGGTTGGGTCAACCTTCGAGCTCAAACTTGATTGCTAGTACTTTTATCTAGTCAGTTAGTGTTGTCTTCCACATAGGGCTCTTTGAAAATTTATTATAAGTGTATATAACAACACTATGCTATTGTTTAAAAAATATATTTCTTGATCAGTGTCATGCAAAGAATAAGGATACGGTACCTCAATTTTTTTTAAGTGTATCAAACTGAAATTGATTAGTAGTTGTAAACTTAATTTAATACAATCTAAAAACTTTATAAGGGTCACTTTTTATTGAACAAAAAAATAAAAGCATGGTAGCAAAAAATTACTTTTTTGTACCATATTTGGACTCAAAGCTCAATACCTTTTTTAAAATTCACTATGCACTGATACATAGAAAAAAAATTTGTCACTATATGGTACTCCAAAATTAAGCATTAATTAAGATAAGTTTACGGTACCCAAAAAATTTCGACATCATTGGAAAGTTGATGTGGTGCATACATTTTGACTTGATTAGTTTTAACCATTGATTGTAAAACTAACAAATTAATCTATGGTAATAAAATAAAAATTTTACACACTCAACAATTTTGTTAGTTAAAAAAGATTTAATACTAAAAATTACTATTTGGTACCATAATCAAATGCGACGAATTATGGGGGAGAGTGGAGATGGCAGGCCAGATTGTGGGGTTTATTTTAGTTAGTAACTTGTAGGTGTCCTCTTTTTTATATGTAGAAACTTAAAATCCGGGCTCAAATTTTTGAGGGAGAGAGAGAGAGAGAGAGAGAGAGGTCTTAGGGTTTATTTAAGAATTAGATGTGTAGGTATGAATATTTTATGTTCTTTGACATTTCTAGAGTTAGTTGACAGTAATGAAGAGAAAACTAATTTTTTATGTGATTGATGTGACGTGGGCAAATGGAAAAGAATAAAAAGTGATGATTTAGGTCCGTCAAAGATTTGTCTTTATTTGGGCCTTTTTGTTACAAATGTTATTGGGCCTAATTTGGTAAATACTATAAGGATCATTATATAATTTGTGGCCCCTCTTTTTTGAGGCTCCAAAACATAGGCTTTTCTTGCTTGTTGGGCCGACTCTGCCCCCTCAACCACTCTCCTCTCTTTTCTTCCTTTCTTCTCTCGTTGTTTTGTATTGTGAGACACTCTTCTTCTGGCTCTCTCTTGTTGTCGCATTTGAGATTTTTCCCACAACCGCCACCATTCCCCAATCCAATCACTTGGGCCCTATTTCGACTCAACACCCACCTAACCCTAAGAGCTGGAATCCCAAACAAATGTTTAATTTATGTGGTATACTAAATTTGTTCGTTATGTCGAGATTTAGAGTTTTGTTATGTTAGGGGTTTCTATTTGGATTGGAATTAGGTGTATCAACATATGATACGACTCGATAACGCGACACAAATGTGACATGAAATTAAAGGATTTGAATCTTCTTTAAGCTACTTTTTTCGTAAATGAGTGGACCCAACATGACACAATTAATAAACAAATCGGGTATGGATGAAGCCAATCAAAAGAAATACACGACACGAACCTGATATGACACAACTCGTTAGACACATTAATAAACGAATCGGGTATGAGTGGAGTGCTTTTTGATACGATCCTGTCAAGATCCTACACGAACCCGTTTCATCTGAAACGATTGACATGCCTAACTGGAATATATGATTTTATGTGAAATTTTTGATTCGAGATTGAGATATCAGATTTGGGGGTTGTGGATTTTGGATTTATACTAAGAGCTTGGTTTTGGCTCGAGCTCGGCTCGAACTTGGCTAGTGCTGAGCTTGAGCATCCCTTCAATAACTTGAGCCGATCTTGAGCATACCCAAGCTCGAAAGGCTTGGCTCAATCAATACTCCTACTCAAATTTAATTTAGTAGAAAAGAAAGAGATAAAAAAGAACAGGTTTTGTGATTTTGCCATCATATGTTTTTGTATATGAAAGGAAGTATGTTGTTGTAACGATGAACAAATGGTTTTGTCACTCCCTTTCCTTTTGCAGATGGCGTGGAAAGATAACCTTAGGTCCACGGGGTAGATTACTATCTCCTCGCTTTCCTCTGCTTACCTGCCGACTCCTAACATATAACGGATGTCTATCTTCCCCTCTCTATTTCTTCATCCTTCCCTTCTATCAAATAGACTATCTGTGGAACCTGTTGTCTGAGAGTTTGTGGTTTCAGTGTTTACGAAATAGCTTCATGCACAGCTCACAGGTTTTATACTTGAGGCTAATGATAAATATTTCTAGTTGGTCTTGTCAAAAATGGTACGTTGTATATACACTTCATTATGTCTAATGGTAGAAAACTAAAAAATGGAAACGTAAATCATTAATGCTGTGTGCATGAGTTGGTTGTAAGCCTATGGGACTACATGTGATTGACACTGCTATAGGTGCAGATTTCATGTGCACAATTGAGTCATTTCAAGTATGATTCTGAAGCATGGAAATGACTGGTTCAACATTTGGACACAGGAAAATTAAGAATTTGGCCTCCCAAACTCAAATGTAAAGAATGAATAGCTGATGGCGTTTAATTTAACAGCATAATGGGGAAACTGATTCTGTAGGCATACTGTAATGTGTTTGACAGTAATCTGCCAGAAAGCTTTCATAAAAGGGGTTTTAGACCTGCTTGGCCATGATTTGTCTGCATCCTTTTGGATTCTTGACTTATATGGGCAGCTCTTAAGGTTGACCTCGTATGCTGAGACATTATATAATATTGATTTTGGTTGTTCCCCAGGTGGCCATACTTTTACCATCATGTGGTGGAATTTAAGGAAACAAGAACGCTGATGTACCATGGCCTTTATAGCCTAACGATTTGTGGTCCCCGTCCTAAATAAATCCCAAGGTTGAAGCCTTACCCACAAATATGTTCTCAGTATCGACCAGAAAAACTAAAGACGACACTGATGTGTTGGTGTCTGGCACATATATTTCTCACAGATCAGGTTCAGATTCTGTTGTTGCCAAAGAATTTTTCCTGACTTGTGGTGAGTCCTGAAAATTTTGTAGGCAGTTTTTTATAATAGGGATTCTGCCACCTGTAGCGTTTTAAGTGTAGAGAGAATAATTAGGAGTTGGTGCTTAAGATGTTGAGTACATTAACCCCTCTTGTGAGAATCTGTGCATTGATGCTAAAAGTTGGAAGCTTGATAATCAATGATTTCTTGCCCTGATGGTTTAATATTGTTTCACAGGTCGAGTCGAAGTTGAGAGAGACCACATACAGGCTTGAACAGCAACTGGCAGAAGAGCAAGCTGCTCGATTGAAGGCTGAAGAGTTTGCTCAAGAAGCTCAAAGGAAGTCAAATGATGAAATTCGTAAGCTGAGAGAGAACCTAGAGAGAGCTCAGAGAGAGACTGAGGAGGTTCGAAAGCGAGCCGAAAGTGGTAGGTGTGCTATTTTATGATGGAATCAAAGACATCATGATATAATTCTAGAGAAGTGCACATTAATTTTAAGGTCTCTCTCTCTGCACTACAATTTGTAACTCTTAACTGATTGTTGTGACTACATTATACACTATGCATATGTTCATGGAATTGTTTAGATACACTATGTTTTATATTAAGATATACTCCATTCCATGGAATTGTTTAGACAAATAGTCAACATGAGTGCATTGCAATAGATACATTACGTTTTTTATTAAAATCCACTTCACTCCATTGTCCAATAGAGATGACTTATTCCCTTGTACCTTTCTGATCAATTCCCTTGATCTCTGTGCTATTCGTGTTGCTACAGAAAGGCCTCTTTTTGATTGGGGAAGGGTGACCACGAACCGTTTCACTCTCTGTCCAGTCAAACACTTACACGCAAGATTCACTCAGTAAACACTCTCCAATCAAACTCTCCTCCCCGATTCACTCAGGAAACAAAACCCTTGGAACCCTTCAATACATGCTTTGGGAAGGGCCAAGGAATATATAACTGTATCTACTATGTGGTTCTGGTCGGAGTTGGATGGTTCTATTAAGAACACAAGGTTTTTCTCGGAGTTTTTACTTGAGAGACTCGAAAAACTAAGTTGTGGTTGCTTAGGTCTTTCTTTGGAACTTTTATGTTGTATAATGCGCGCTCAGCTTCCAGGCCTCTTCACACAGGTTGGATAAATGGCTATATAGCTTTCAATACGGCCCTAATTTGTTAAACGAGTTGGATGGATTCTGCATAGTTCTTTCGAATATGATTCAAAATACCTTGCCAACGTTTAAATGTGCTTTGGACGTCCATCGAATAGTGCTGGAATTCAAAATTGAAAGCATCCGAAGCATGGGCGTTCTAGCTTTATTTTATCACTGGAAATTAACACAAACTCAAACACACGAGATTATTCAAGGGTGTTTGCATGAAACTGAAAAGGTTGACATCAGTCCATGCAAATGGGTTCGAAACCTTCTGTGTATTTGGTGTCAAATAGTGTTACCACCTTAGCTTTTGACTCGACATTGGCATCGGGTTGTCTCGCCCAAAGATGCCTTAGCCAAATTGGGTTTTACTTGGTGAAGCAAATCTTTAGTGCAAATTTGGCTTCCTAAAGGACTTGGATTTGTGTTTTGTTGGGTTACAAAATGGTTAGGTAAAAGCTCAAGTGAAATGCAATGACTATGACCCAGGTTCAAGTCATTATGACTCCTCGGCTTAGAGTATGTCCATTACTGTCAATAAGTTTTTGCTCACTAATCCTATTATATTTTTTTGGGGGGGGGGGGGGGGGGGGG
>CAUOFW020002003.1:58963-88009 GCA_963454935.2 Ilex paraguariensis
GGGGGGGGGGGGGGGGGGAGAGATGGGGGATGTGCTCCGCGAAGGGGGTGCAAGACCAGCTTCCCTAAGGACCCCTAAGCCCAACCGCCCAGGCAATACAAAGCAACAATTAGATTCGCTCACAAAGTAATCCACAACCGACTAACTATGGCTGAGTCCCTCTGCCACTTTCATATAGGCTGATCATGGCAAGGGGAAGTTGCAATTGTTGGCTAAGCCAGCTAGCAACAGTCCACAACTGCTATGTGCACATGCTAGCATCTCCTTCATGTTATGCACATGCCAGCAACTACACAGAACCGCCCTGCATGCCATGCACATGTCAGCAACCGTCTGGAACCGGCATCATTTGTAGTGCACATGTCCCAACTGTTTGGAATCATCTCACATGTTGTGCACATGCCGTCTTTGCGAGCCCACAACACTTGATTTTCCTTGCCTTCATGTCAATCCATGCCTAGCCCATGACTTGGTCTTCCAAGTTAGTCTTATCCCACAATTCAAGTCCACTAGCTAGCCTTGCTTGCATGCTTACTTGTGCCCAACATGCCCATGCACAAGTTGCTTTCCTCAGCCATGCATGGGGCTTCAATCAACCCCCTGGTTGTGCCCAACGTGCCCATGCCTATGCTACCTCCTTCAGCAATGCATAGGGCTTCAATCAACCCATTGGTCATGCCCAATGTGCCCATGCATGCGCTGCCTCCCTTAGTCATGCATGGGGTTTCCACCAACAAGTCCCACCGATTATCGGCCTCGCATCTTGGGTCTAGGACATTGGAATGCCTTACGTCCACCTATGGTAAGTATTTGTTGGGGTCGTGTCTTGCTTTTGTGTGCCAAGGATTAGGGGCAGAAGGGGTCCCTAGGGAAGCAGGCCTGGCCCCCCCTTTGCGGATCACCCCCCATAATAGCATTAGTGAGCAGAAACCTATTGACAACAATAGACATACTCTGAGCCGAGAAGTCCTAATGACTTAAGTCTGGGGCATAGTCGTTGCATGCCACTTGAACTTTTGTCAAACCACTTTGTAACCTAATAAAACACAAGTCCAAGTGTTTTAGGAAGCCAATTTTGCACTAAAGGTTTGCTGCACCAAGAAAAACCCAATTTGGCTAGGATGTGGGCCCCTTTGGGCGAGGCAGCCCCATGCCAATGCCAAGCCAAAAGCTAAAGGGGTAACAAACTACCCACACCAGAAGAGGTCGATGTCTTTGTCGAGAGGTTGTCTTGATTTTTCTTGTTCTGATCAGGATCAACAAACTTCTTCCTTCGACAGGCAGCCTTTGCCAAGCTGTCATTGGTCTCATCAAGCAATCCTTGCTTGAAATGATCAACCCTGTATGCAGCAGGACATCCATCTCCAGTCCTTTGTTTCAACATTCCTCTATAAGTAAGTGACTACTGCTGTCCCGCGGCCAACATCCGATAAGGGACATGGGCTGAAAGCTTTGCACTATGATTTAACTCGTTTTTGTGATCAACTCCACATTCGGGCATAAGGGTCTTAAGGAGTTTTGGAGACATAATCTCAACATATTCCTCCAAAATTTTCATCAACAAACCAGATATTTTAACCTTCTCATCAGGTTTATTCTCCATCAAGGCTGAGAGATATGTCATCTCACCTACCTACAACCCAGAATCCACTTGCATAGTGGACATCATCTCCACTTTTCGCTTGCCATCTTTTCTTCTTTGGTCTGCCACCTCTACAGGAACAAAACATGATGTTCCCTTATCTGAGATCAGCATCCCATTTAAATGTGGCATTAGCGCCACCTTGGCCTTTATGAAGAACTCGTTCCCAAGGATGACATCAAAGTTATCCAAGGGTATAGCCATCATGCTCACCCAACCTTCCCATATACCTACTTTTAGGCTTGTCTCTGTGTTGCCATGCATTGGAATTGTTCCCGAATTGACAATCTTGAGCTTGCTAGAGTTCTCTTCCAATTGTAGGCCAAATGTTCCCACCTCCCTTTGCGCAATGAAGTTATGGGTGGCACTTATGTCCACTATGGCGACAACTTTCCTCGCTTCTCGAACCTGACCACTCACCTCTTAGGCTTTACCTTCAAGAAGACATGATCTCTAGCCTCGAATTCCAGAGGTCACCGCCACTTGCTGACATAGTTCTTTTGCCGGCTCTAGGCCATAAAAAGATGCTTCCGTATCATATCCACCTTCTCTAAGGTGTCCCTGATCAAATTCGAACCCGTGGATGATCTCTCTCCAACCTTCGTCTAACAAACCGGATAACGATATGACCTTCCGTAAAGTGCCTCATAGGGTGCTAATTGTATGCTTGCCTGATAACTATTGTTGGAGGCAAACTCCACTAAGGGTAATGCTCCTCCCAACTATCCTTAAGGTCAAGGATGCATGCTTGAAGCATGTTCTCCAAAATTTGGATGATTCTCTCTGAATGACCATCCGTTTGGAAATGAAAAGTTGTACTCATCATCAACTATGTCCCCATAGTCCGTTGAAAACTCTCCCAAAAATGGATCATGAACTTGGGATCCTGATCTTACACTATAGATACGGTACCCCATGCAACCGGACTATCACCCGTATATAAAATCTATAGAATTTCTCTAGTTTGAAGGGCATTTGCATAGCCAAAGAGTATGTCGACTTTGTAAGCCGGTCCATGGTCACCCACACCACATCGTGCCTAGGCGATGTCCGTGGCAAGTGAGTCACAAAATCCATAGTGATGTGCTCTCATTTTCACTCAACCACTTCTAAAGGTTGGAGCAACCCTATAGGTTTGCAGTGCTCAGCCTTGACTTGTAGACATGTAAGACATCTACTAACAAAGTCTTCGATGTGTCTCTTCATCCAGCTCCAATAATATTGGTGGCAAAGATCGTGCTACATCTTCGTGCGGTTTGGATGCACAGCAAAACGGGAGCAATGAAACTCTCTAAGTAACTCCTCACTCAAATCCGGAGACTGGGGAAATATAACTCTTCCCCCATATCGAAGACTGTCATTGTGAATAATGACTTGATTCGAAATGTGTAAATCCAAGTGCAGGCGGTCAAGTTGTAGTAATAATCCGGTGAAGTCCGGAGTCGAATCCACAGGGAACTATAATTGGTGTTTTGAAGTAAGCAATAATAGAGACCAAGTAACTTGGAAATTTCGAGTGTTTGGATTGGTGGAGTTTTCTTGAATAGAATAAAAGATTCTTTTCAAGAGTTTTCTAGACAAAATATAAGATTCTCAAAATGTAACAGCCATCCTTTAGCTCGAGGATTAGGACATGTAATAGAGTATTCGTTTATTATGTTTGTGCTTTATAATTCAATTAACTCCCGTGTCAACAACAAGTTAATCGGAAGATAAAGATGGACTGTGAGAATTAAACACATGATTCCGATACTTTACTAGAAGTTTACAAGAATTGTCTGTATCGAGACTTAACTCGTCTACAAGCAAGCAAGTGTTTCTACAAAGCATCCAACCATGACATTAATGATCTAGTCTCTAAATAAAGCATAATAATGGTGGGGATTGAAAGGTTTTCACGAAGATCTAGCCGGGGTACTTGCATTGAACCAATGAGTCTTTCTACGCAGGAGTCATCCGTATCATAGATGGAGCCCTTGGTTATACAAAGTACCTCACTTTATTAGGCACATTCAATCGTCCAATGAACAAGTGGTGTATAAATCATTAAAGCATGAAGAAGTTGCACAAACATAACTTTCGGATAATCTTTANTTGGAATTGTTCCCGAATTGACAATCTTGAGCTTGCTAGAGTTCTCTTCCAATTGTAGGCCAAATGTTCCCACCTCCCTTTGCGCAATGAAGTTATGGGTGGCACTTATGTCCACTATGGCGACAACTTTCCTCGCTTCTCGAACCTGACCACTCACCTCTTAGGCTTTACCTTCAAGAAGACATGATCTCTAGCCTCGAATTCCAGAGGTCACCGCCACTTGCTGACATAGTTCTTTTGCCGGCTCTAGGCCATAAAAAGATGCTTCCGTATCATATCCACCTTCTCTAAGGTGTCCCTGATCAAATTCGAACCCGTGGATGATCTCTCTCCAACCTTCGTCTAACAAACCGGATAACGATATGACCTTCCGTAAAGTGCCTCATAGGGTGCTAATTGTATGCTTGCCTGATAACTATTGTTGGAGGCAAACTCCACTAAGGGTAATGCTCCTCCCAACTATCCTTAAGGTCAAGGATGCATGCTTGAAGCATGTTCTCCAAAATTTGGATGATTCTCTCTGAATGACCATCCGTTTGGAAATGAAAAGTTGTACTCATCATCAACTATGTCCCCATAGTCCGTTGAAAACTCTCCCAAAAATGGATCATGAACTTGGGATCCTGATCTTACACTATAGATACGGTACCCCATGCAACCGGACTATCACCCGTATATAAAATCTATAGAATTTCTCTAGTTTGAAGGGCATTTGCATAGCCAAAGAGTATGTCGACTTTGTAAGCCGGTCCATGGTCACCCACACCACATCGTGCCTAGGCGATGTCCGTGGCAAGTGAGTCACAAAATCCATAGTGATGTGCTCTCATTTTCACTCAACCACTTCTAAAGGTTGGAGCAACCCTATAGGTTTGCAGTGCTCAGCCTTGACTTGTAGACATGTAAGACATCTACTAACAAAGTCTTCGATGTGTCTCTTCATCCAGCTCCAATAATATTGGTGGCAAAGATCGTGCTACATCTTCGTGCGGTTTGGATGCACAGCAAAACGGGAGCAATGAAACTCTCTAAGTAACTCCTCACTCAAATCCGGAGACTGGGGAAATATAACTCTTCCCCCATATCGAAGACTGTCATTGTGAATAATGACTTGATTCGAAATGTGTAAATCCAAGTGCAGGCGGTCAAGTTGTAGTAATAATCCGGTGAAGTCCGGAGTCGAATCCACAGGGAACTATAATTGGTGTTTTGAAGTAAGCAATAATAGAGACCAAGTAACTTGGAAATTTCGAGTGTTTGGATTGGTGGAGTTTTCTTGAATAGAATAAAAGATTCTTTTCAAGAGTTTTCTAGACAAAATATAAGATTCTCAAAATGTAACAGCCATCCTTTAGCTCGAGGATTAGGACATGTAATAGAGTATTCGTTTATTATGTTTGTGCTTTATAATTCAATTAACTCCCGTGTCAACAACAAGTTAATCGGAAGATAAAGATGGACTGTGAGAATTAAACACATGATTCCGATACTTTACTAGAAGTTTACAAGAATTGTCTGTATCGAGACTTAACTCGTCTACAAGCAAGCAAGTGTTTCTACAAAGCATCCAACCATGACATTAATGATCTAGTCTCTAAATAAAGCATAATAATGGTGGGGATTGAAAGGTTTTCACGAAGATCTAGCCGGGGTACTTGCATTGAACCAATGAGTCTTTCTACGCAGGAGTCATCCGTATCATAGATGGAGCCCTTGGTTATACAAAGTACCTCACTTTATTAGGCACATTCAATCGTCCAATGAACAAGTGGTGTATAAATCATTAAAGCATGAAGAAGTTGCACAAACATAACTTTCGGATAATCTTTACATACTCATCCCTCCTTACTAAAGAGTGAATGAGGAACTACTCACTTTTCATGGCCTTGGCGAAGCTAGAAAAGTGAGTGTTATTCATCCCTCTAAGTAGAGAAGCTACTAAGTAAAACAAACTAAACCAAGAGCTTTTCTTCAATGAAGAATAAGTGAATCACTTTTCACCCTTCAAGGCTTTGGTAAAACTCTAGAAAAGTGGAGGAGTTTCACTCTTCTAAGAAAGAAGGATGCTCAAGCAATGGAAGTGAAATACATGAACAATAAAAGTAGAAGAAAATTAGTTACTTTTGGAGGGTTTTCACCACAATCAAAAGATGAATTACCTCTCTTGATACTTTGTAAATAAAAGCAAGTACAACTACAAGGGGAGTCTAAACCTCCATCATGGTTGTCACAACATGAATGTAAAGGTTTAGCATAAGTAAATGAAATATTTCAACTACAACGGGAGTCTAAGCCTCCATCATGGTTGACATAAATGAAAAATGAAAGCATAAACATGAAATGTTCAAGAACTAGATTACTAAAACACTCTTACTTTACAAGAACAAAGATTGCTCCCCCTTTTCTCTATAAGAGGAAGAATGCCTTTTAAGCTCCCAACATGAGAGTATTTATAGGCAAGGAAGGGGAGGGGGGTAGGAGATAAGTGAGGATGAGTGAATAGTGTTTGCTGCCAATGGAAATCAACTATTCTGCAGGCAGTCTGCAGGGGGATGTTCGAACGTGATCTGGCGTTTGAACGTTAAGGCTGCCTTTTCTTCAAGGACATTCGAATGTGATATGACGTTCGAACGTTGTCTGTGTCTTTGCTTTGAGGGCGTTCGAACGTGAGATGACGTNCTACATCTTCGTGCGGTTTGGATGCACAGCAAAACGGGAGCAATGAAACTCTCTAAGTAACTCCTCACTCAAATCCGGAGACTGGGGAAATATAACTCTTCCCCCATATCGAAGACTGTCATTGTGAATAATGACTTGATTCGAAATGTGTAAATCCAAGTGCAGGCGGTCAAGTTGTAGTAATAATCCGGTGAAGTCCGGAGTCGAATCCACAGGGAACTATAATTGGTGTTTTGAAGTAAGCAATAATAGAGACCAAGTAACTTGGAAATTTCGAGTGTTTGGATTGGTGGAGTTTTCTTGAATAGAATAAAAGATTCTTTTCAAGAGTTTTCTAGACAAAATATAAGATTCTCAAAATGTAACAGCCATCCTTTAGCTCGAGGATTAGGACATGTAATAGAGTATTCGTTTATTATGTTTGTGCTTTATAATTCAATTAACTCCCGTGTCAACAACAAGTTAATCGGAAGATAAAGATGGACTGTGAGAATTAAACACATGATTCCGATACTTTACTAGAAGTTTACAAGAATTGTCTGTATCGAGACTTAACTCGTCTACAAGCAAGCAAGTGTTTCTACAAAGCATCCAACCATGACATTAATGATCTAGTCTCTAAATAAAGCATAATAATGGTGGGGATTGAAAGGTTTTCACGAAGATCTAGCCGGGGTACTTGCATTGAACCAATGAGTCTTTCTACGCAGGAGTCATCCGTATCATAGATGGAGCCCTTGGTTATACAAAGTACCTCACTTTATTAGGCACATTCAATCGTCCAATGAACAAGTGGTGTATAAATCATTAAAGCATGAAGAAGTTGCACAAACATAACTTTCGGATAATCTTTACATACTCATCCCTCCTTACTAAAGAGTGAATGAGGAACTACTCACTTTTCATGGCCTTGGCGAAGCTAGAAAAGTGAGTGTTATTCATCCCTCTAAGTAGAGAAGCTACTAAGTAAAACAAACTAAACCAAGAGCTTTTCTTCAATGAAGAATAAGTGAATCACTTTTCACCCTTCAAGGCTTTGGTAAAACTCTAGAAAAGTGGAGGAGTTTCACTCTTCTAAGAAAGAAGGATGCTCAAGCAATGGAAGTGAAATACATGAACAATAAAAGTAGAAGAAAATTAGTTACTTTTGGAGGGTTTTCACCACAATCAAAAGATGAATTACCTCTCTTGATACTTTGTAAATAAAAGCAAGTACAACTACAAGGGGAGTCTAAACCTCCATCATGGTTGTCACAACATGAATGTAAAGGTTTAGCATAAGTAAATGAAATATTTCAACTACAACGGGAGTCTAAGCCTCCATCATGGTTGACATAAATGAAAAATGAAAGCATAAACATGAAATGTTCAAGAACTAGATTACTAAAACACTCTTACTTTACAAGAACAAAGATTGCTCCCCCTTTTCTCTATAAGAGGAAGAATGCCTTTTAAGCTCCCAACATGAGAGTATTTATAGGCAAGGAAGGGGAGGGGGGTAGGAGATAAGTGAGGATGAGTGAATAGTGTTTGCTGCCAATGGAAATCAACTATTCTGCAGGCAGTCTGCAGGGGGATGTTCGAACGTGATCTGGCGTTTGAACGTTAAGGCTGCCTTTTCTTCAAGGACATTCGAATGTGATATGACGTTCGAACGTTGTCTGTGTCTTTGCTTTGAGGGCGTTCGAACGTGAGATGACGTTTGATTTCTTCCACTCAAGTGGCTTGTGGCCACTGACTTGGTCACTTCCATACGCCTTGAACAACCTTGACTGTACACTCAGCAACTCCTTAGTCACTCAAGACAACGTTCGAACGTGGAGTGACGTTCGAACGTTGTACTCAAGTACTTCTGGTTCTTTTTTTTGTTGACTGCAACACGCCATGTCTCAGCAGCTGGTCTTGGCAGGGTTTCAAAGGACGTTCGAACGTGGGTTGACGTTCGAACGTTCTTGCTTTGTTCCAACCTTCTGTAATTTTGTTCTCTTTTGTGCTGGTGTTACATTCAAGTGTGATTTTTGTTATTCTTGAGCCTTTGTTCACTTTAGGACCTGAAATATCATTACTTAAATTTTATCAAAACACAATTAGTCCAAAAAGGCATAGTAAAAATTGTTAACTTTATGCACGAATCACACCCCCCATCCTAAATATTGCTAGTCTCTAGTAATACAATGACAATGAAAGGTAAATCTATTCCTAATGCCTTTTTCATGGGTTATCCGGTTGCATTTAGCTTATGCAATAAGCCATTGAACCGCTAGGTTTACCATAGTGGACGAGTGTTGTCTGGTGAAGATTTACTGACTAACAAAATGAATTAGCATCATGGTCGTTGGGACACTCAACCCTCAATCATGACTTATCACATACATTTCTCTTCCATTGGTACTCACTCTATGCAAAAATTAGCACCTGCTGCATTAGCTTTTTAGATTCTCTGAGTAGTAGGATGGTCATACTGGAAACAAGAATTGGTATATAAAAATCATTCCCTTTTTTCACCTTCCATGGATAGCTTTGATTACACAAGTCTCTCTAGGAATGCTCTTAGCAAAACAAATTGCTCCGATTATAGTGACATATCTCTCAAAGGTGGCATGTGATCAAAAGATGACCAGTTGAAAAAAGTCTCATGCATCATTAGTATAAGAGTGAAGTTATGAGGAAAACAGACTTAACCTTGACATAATCTCATGAAAGAATATTGATGTAAATAAAGAAATTCTAGTTAACACACCCCACTTGTAATAGACAATACACATATGCATTATACTTGAGATCACCTAGGGCTTTTTGTAGGTTGTAATGGGGCCAGAGGTCAGTGGCTAATGAAATAACGTCAATAGTGATCAAAGGCTATCTTACGCAATGTTGCACACCTCCTTCTAGTTTCTTGACATTTTTCCTGGGAAAAGGATTTCTTTTATTTTTCTCATTTCTCACTTTCTTGGCAATTCCCTATCTCACATATTTTTTTTAACATGAAATGATTCCACCAATTTTACCGAACAGTAGCCACCTTATTCTTCTATATTTTTCTTGCCTTTCTATATCATATTGATCTGCAAGAGGGTGCAAAACATTAGTTAGCAAGGTATGATGAATATATGCTTTTGTGGCTTTGGTTATTACACGGGTGAAAAAGAATTCATTCATTTTAAGGCTCAAGCATGACTGACTAGGGATGCACTTTTGTAAAAGAATTAGCTAAGGCTCAAAGTCGATCCAAATATGGCCTAAGATCCTTTTCCAAGTATGTGCATATGTATGCAAAAGTTCCCCGTGGGTTATGAAAATAGATCGCTTTAGTTGCATCAATCAAAGCAAGTTTAATGAGATTATTGAAAGAGATTAGAAGTGAAAGAGTTTACCTTGAGTAATTGTTGATATCCTCTCAAAAAGGGACCGTAAAGTTCAAGACTTACCATGATTTTCTTTGTCATCTCCATTGATTATGTCGGGTGTTTCAAGTATTGTTAGTTATATAACGATTCCATTCTCCAGTCTGATCACCTTGTACTTCAAGAATAATAAATACTTATGTACATTTGACAATTTAAGCATGGAAACAACATCGATGTTCCAAAAAAAAAATGGAGGTTTTATGTCGTGGTTGTTAAGTTGAGATGTCAAACCGATCATGTGCTTAGTCATTTTCGTAAGCAATCTTAACATCCACATGTGTTTCGTTATTAACAAGAATTAGAATGCTAATCCTATATATGCATTTTAAACAATAAAAGTGATAAACTGAATCATTCATTGCATAAAAGATACTTGTTTTACAATAATGTCAATGATGCAATTCATCCATTCAAAACATAACTTCAACTATCCACAATCAACTCCAAAAAGACATATACAAGTATCCATAATAATCACAAAACATCCACAAGAATTATCAAAAGAAACTCCTTCATAACGGTACAAAAATCTCCTAAAAACTATTCAAAGAAGAATCAACAAACAACAACCAGTCAAGAACAAAAATCAACTACTTCCCCTCAAGAACATAAATAATCAATCCTCTCCTCTATCTCCATCAGCTCCACCAGCACTACCAGCACCAATAGCATTACCAGCTCCACCAGCACCACCCTTTAAAAGCCTCAGGATCTCATCCTGCTAAGCATGATGTCCTGTAGAGATCGTCGGGTGGTCGTGCTGGGGCCTGCTTGATCTGGCTGCTCTCTTTGTGTCTCCATCTCTCTCTTTTCTTCGGCATCCAATGCCTCATGTACCTCATCGATTCCTTGGAGAGGGGGCACTCCTTGCCTAGCCACCGGGGCGCCACTATGCCCTAGGCTTCTTTTGAACGACCCTTTATTCAGTGGCCCCATTGGCTTTTGGATGTCCATTTCTGGCCTCACCCTCACCCCATTGTCAGTGCATATCTCACTCACAAGTGTACCAAATGGAAGCACATTCTTCTTTGCATCGCACCCCTTCTTCATTCCATTCAAAATCAACGAGGGGAGGTCAATGCTATGCTCTAGCCCTAGTGCATAGAGGAAGCGTGCCATTTTGGGTAAAATCTCATTTTTTCTTCCTATGGGGGTTAGGTTTGCCATCGCAATCAAATTAAGCATCTTGTACTTGTTAGGAAGCTCTCCTTGTTTCAAAAATTTTCTCCATCCCCATGAAAAATCAATCTGCCCTGTCAACTCCCTCCCAACCACATTCAGCACCACATTTTTCTTGGGCGGATACGTTGGGTTTTGTACCTGAGGCATCTCTCTCCTTACCTCCAAAAGACATGCCTCGTCTACATCGATGTGGGTGTCTCGAACATATGTTCGGATTGCGCCGTTGATGATCTCGGCGTTGGAGTAGAACTCCCTCACCAAGTCAACAACGGCGTCTCCGCCATTTCTCAAATGCCAAACCATTCCCTTATCTCCATTTCTTCCAACAAACCTAACTTAGCAAAATTAGTGATTATAACATCTCGTTCACAAACTACAACGTGATTTTGAAAGAAATTTTCATATCTCTCAGCTTTAAGGGCATTGGGAAATTTGGTGCGATCATATCTCTTCCTTCTTTGCTTCCCTTCTCCTTCTTGAATGACTTCTTCTACGAAGTTGGGTTCTTGGTTTACTGGTGGAGTGTGCCTGGCAGGGAGCTTAACCTTAGGCATTGTGTTGTTCTCGGTTTTGAGCTTAAGAGGTGGTGAAAAGTTTTGGTTATTTGGTGAAAATTGGGGAACAAAAAAAAGAATATTAACATCCATGCTTTTTATACTATTAAGACATTATCTGGTTCTTTAACGTTTGTCAGTCACAAAGACGATCAGAGATGACCCAAAAACATAATCATCAAAATATAAAACATGGTAATCAAACTACGGTACACTATCTGGTCAAGAACAGCAACAACAACAACAGAAATTTAAAAATTTTCTAACAAGCTCGGGCTCATATANGAATATTAACATCCATGCTTTTTATACTATTAAGACATTATCTGGTTCTTTAACGTTTGTCAGTTACAAAGACGATCAGAGATGACCCAAAAACATAATCATCAAAATATAAAACATGGTAATCAAACTACGGTACACTATCTGGTCAAGAACAGCAACAACAACAACAGAAATTTAAAAATTTTCTAACAAGCTCGGGCTCATATAAACTGTAGTTCTCTCCCCCCAACCTAAACTGAAAATTGTCCTCAATGTTTCGAATTTACCGATCATGTGAGCTTTGAAGATGAGGTTGAATGGTAGACATCTTGTTCATTAGCCGAAACCTATAAGCAAAATACACAAGTCAACCATCTCGTTGCAGATCTGGGTTAGGATGATAACCTTTGATTTTGAGTGCAGACAGAAGAAGCATAGTCATGTACAAATAGAGTAAACACATGCAGATTATGAGACAAAAGATGGGATCTTCAGGTAGTTTGGTCATGGTATTGTTGGGAGATGGGCCGTAATTCCAGAGTATCGAAACAGTGGAGAAGAAGAAGAAAGAAAAGAAAAGAAAAGAAAAGGGAAAAGGGACCGAGGTGCGTGAAAAAGGGAGGAAAACAGGGTGGGGCCTTATAAAGGTGGTGGTGTGGTTTGGGTTGGACCGGGTTCTCCCTGATCCGACCCTTTTTTTTGTCGGCAGACGCTTTTGTCGAAGCGCTGTTCTAGATCCATTAAAAGAATGGTCTCCACATTTTTGACAAAGTCCTCCACAATGAGTTTCAATCTTTGACCATTGACGGTAAAGATATTACCGTTTGATGGGTTCTCCACTTCCACTGCCCCATGTTCAAACACTTTTTTGACAATGTAAGGTTCAGTCCATCTTGATTTCAACTTTCCCGGAAAAAGGCGGAGTCTTGAATTGAAAAGCAGAACTTTTTGATCAGGTTCAAAAGACTTTCGCACTATATTCTTGTCATGAAAAATTTTCATCCTGCATTTTGCAATCTTAGCATTTTCATATGCTTCATTTCTTAATTCCTCCAATTCATTAATCTGAAGTTTTCTTGCTAGTTCAGCTTTGTCCATGTCAAAGTTCATTGCCTTAATAGCCCAGTATGCCCTATGTTCCAATTCCACAAGTAGGTGACAAGGCTTTCCATAGACTAATCGGTAAGGATACATGCCTAAAATTGTTTTAAAAGCACTACGATACGCCCATAGTGCATCAGTTAGTATTGACGACCAATCTTTGCGGTCTGGATTTATCATTTTTTCTAAAATTAATTTGATCTCCCGATTAGCTAATTCAGTCTGTCCACTAGTTTGTGGATGGTATGGAGTTACAATTTTGTGAAAAATCAAGTATTTTTTCATCAGATTCCAGAAAGGTTGATTACAAAAGTGAGCACCTTGATCACTTATGATGAATTTTGGGATTCCAAATGGGGATAAAATATTTTCTTTTAAAAACTTGATCATCATTTGATGATCATTATTCCAACATGGAATTGTCTCAACCCATTTGGATACATAGTCTATGGCTACCAAAATATATAGATAGCCAAAGGAGTGGGGAAATGGTCTTATAAAATCAATGCCCCAACAGTCAAAATTTCAATTATCATAATGGGGTTTCTTCTTGAAATATTTTCCAACCTTTGNGGGGGAAATGGTCTTATAAAATCAATGCCCCAATAGTCAAAATTTCAATTATCATAATGGGGTTTCTTCTTGAAATATTTTCCAACCTTTGACATCTATCGCAAGTTGAGCAAAAAACATGGACATCTTTGAAAAGTGTGGGCCAGTAAAATCTGCACTGCAGAATTTTCGCAGCGGTTTTTATGGATGAAAAATGGCCACCACATGCTTTGGAATAACAAAATGCTATTACCTGTTTACTTTCTTGAGCGGAGGTGCAACGTCTTATGATTTGATCCTTACAGTACTTAAATACGTACGGATCTTCCCAAAAAAAATTGTGAACCTCTCTCAGAAATTTTTTTTTGTCTATGGGGAAAAAAGGCGGATAGAGTGTTCTAGAAGCAAGAAAATTAGCAATATCAGCATACCATGGGGTCTCATCAATCATGAATAGTTGTTCATTGAAGAATTTTTCATTAATTGACATTCCATTCTCATGAAATTCGTAAGTTAACCTAGACAGATGGTTTGCCACCACATTCTCAACACCCTTTTTGTCCTTAATGACCAAGTCAAACTCTCGAAGGAAGAGTATCCATCGCAAGCGCCTAGGTTTAGCATCTTTCTTTGTGAGCAAAAATTTTAATGCTGCATGGTCAATGAACACAGCAACAGAAGAACCAACAAGATAAGAACAAGATTTTTTCAAAGCAAAAACTACGACAAGTAATTCTTTTTCAGTTGTCGAATAGTTCATTTGAGCATCATTCAAAGTTTTACTTGCATAGTAAATCACATGTGGTTACTTATCTTTTTCTTGACCCAACACAACACCCACATCATAGTCACTTGCATCACACATTAGCTCAAAGGGTAAAGTCCAGTCAGGGGGTTGCATTATTGGGGCGGAAATTAACATGTCTTTAAGCTTGTCAAAAGCTTTTTGGCATGTTTCACTCAAATCAAAGATTACGTCCTGACTCAGGAGATGACACATGGGTTTAACTATGGTACTGAAATCTTTTATGAATCTTCTGTAAAACCCTGCATGTCCCAGAAATGATCGTACATCTTTTACAGTTTCGGGAGCAGGCAAATTCTCAATCAGATCTATTTTGGCTTTGTCAACTTTCATACCCTCAGACGACACAATGTGACCTAAGACAATGCCTTGTGTTACCATGAAATGACATTTCTCCCAATTGAGCACCAGATTTGCTTCTTGACATCTTATCAATACTTTTTCTAGGTTAGCCAAACACAAATCAAATGAGTCACCATACATAGAGAAGTCATTCATGAACACTTCCAAAAATTTCTCGACCATGTCACTAAACAGACTCAACATGCATCTTTGAAATGTTGTAGGAGCGTTACAAAGCCCAAATGACATCCTTTTGAATGCAAAAGTGCCAAAGGGGCATGTGAATGTGGTTTTCTTCTGATCATTGAGTACTATATCAATTTGATTGTACCCGGAATAGCCATCTAGGAAATAGTAAAATTCATGGCCTACGATTCTCTCTAGAACCTGGTCAAGAAAGGGAAGAGAGAAATGATCTTTTCTGGTCACCAAATTGAGTTTTCAGTAATCGATACACATCCGCTATCCTTTGACGATTCTAGTTGGTACCAGTTCATTTGCATCATTTTTGACTATGTGACTCCAGACTTTTTGGGCATAACTTGGGTTGGACTAACGCATTTGCTATTGGAGATGAGAAAGATTATCCCGGCATCTAAGAGCTTTAACACCTCTGCCTTTACGACTTCCTTCATGTGAAGGTTTAGTCGTCATTGCATTTGACGAGAGGGTTTTGAGTCCTCTTCAAGGTATATAACATGATTGCAGATTAACGGGCTTATACCTTTCAAGTCAGCGAAGGTCCACCAAATGGTGCTTTTGTGGCTTTTAAGAACTTCAATCAGTTTAGACTCTTGCAAGTCTGTGAGCTTAGACAAAATTACCACTGGGAATTACTCGTCCTTTCCTAGGAATGCATATTTAAGGCCAGATGGAAGAGGTTTTAATTCAGGCTTTGGTGGCTTGTCACTTGATGAGAGTGGCTTTGAGTCACTTGGTGGAAGTTCCTCGAATTTGGGGGCGCATGTATTAGCAGCATGAATTAGGGCAATTCTTTGGATCATCATCCATGGTTTTAGATGTGATGGATTCTGACAAAGAAAGTTTAGTGGAATTTTCATAGATTGTGTTGTTGAGATGGTCCTGGACAAAAGACTCAATGGAATTTATTTCTCTTTCTTTTATGTCTTCTCCTTGGTGTTTGGCAACATTGAAAATATTCAGCTCAAGTGTCATATTTCCAAAGGATAATTTCATGACCCCATTCCTGTAATTGATTAGTGCATTTGAAGTTGGTAGGAAGGGTCGACCAGGCATAACAGGAATTGGATTCTCTGAATATTGTGCTGGCTGAGTATCTAAGACGATGAAGTCAACAGGGAATACAAAGTTGTCCATTTTACTAGAAGTTTACAAGAATTGTCTGTACCAAGACTTAACTCGTGTACAAACAGCAAGTGTTTCTATAAGGCATCCAACCATGACATTAATGATCCAGTCTCTAAATAAAGTGTAATAATGGTGGGGATTGAAAGGTTGTCACGAAGATCTAGCCGGGGTACTTGCATTGAACCAACGGGTCTTTTTATGAAGGAGTCATCCGTATCATAGATGGAGCCCTTGGTTATACAAAGTACCTCACTTTACTAGGTACATTCAATCGTCCAATGAACAGGTGGTGTATAAAGCATTAAAGCATGAAGAAGTTGCACAAACATAACTTTCGGATAATCTTTACATACTCATCCCCCTTACTAAAGAGTGAATGAGGAATTACTCACTTTTCATGGCCTTAGCGAAGCTAGAAAAGTGAGTGCTACTCATCCCTCTAAGTAGAGAAGCTACTAAGTAAAACAAACTAAACCAAGAGCTTTTCTTCAATAAAGAATAAGTGAATCACTTTTCACCCTTTACGGCTTTGGTAAAACTCTAAAAAAGTGGAGGAGTTTCACTCTTCTAAGAAAGAAGGATGCTCAAGCAATGGAAGTGAAATATATGAACAATAAAAGTAGAAGAAAACTAGTTACTTTTGGAGGGTTTCCACCACAACCAAAAGATGAACTACCTCTCTTGATACTTTGTAAATAAAAGCAAGTACAACTACAAAGGGAGTCTAAACCTCCATCATGGTTGTCACAACATGAATGTAAAGACTTAGCATAAGTAAATGAAAGACTTCAACTACAAGGAGAGTCTAAGCCTCCATCATGGTTGATATAAATGGAAAATGAAAACATAAACATGAAATATTCAAGAACTATATTACTAAAACACTCTTACTTTACAAGAACAAAGATTGCTCCCCCTTTTCTCTATGAGAGGAAGAATGCCTTTTAAGCTCCCAACAAGGGACTATTTATAGGCAAGGAAGGGGAGGGGGGGTAGGAGATAAGTGAGAATGAGTGAATAGTATTTGTCGCCCATGAGAATCAACTATTCTGCAGGCAGTCTGCAAGGGGACGTTCGAACATGATCTGACGTTCGAACGTTAAGGCTGCCTTTTCTTCAAGGACGTTCGAACGTGATATGAAGTTCGAACGTTGTCTGTGTCTTTGCTTTGAGGGCATTCGAACGTGAGATGACGTTTGATTTCTTCCACTCAAGTGGCCTGTGGCCACTAACTTGGTCACTTCCATATGTCTTTTACAACCTTGACTATACACTCAGTAACTTCTTAGTCACTCAAGACAACGTTTGAACGTGGAGTGACGTTCGAACATTGTACTCAAGTACTTATGGTTCTTCTTTTTGTTGCTTGCAACACGCCATGTCTCAGCAGCTGGTCTTGGTAGGGTTTCAGAGGACGTTCGAACGTGGGTTGACATTCGAACGTTCTTGCTTTGTTCCAACCTTCTGTAATTTTGTTCCCTTTTGTGCTGGTGTTACATTCAAGTGTGATTTTTGTTGTTCTTGAGCCTTTGTTCACTTTAGGACCAGAAATGTCATTACTTAAACTCCATCAAAACACAATTAGTCCAAAAAGGCATAGTAAAAATTGTTAATTTTATGCACGAATCAAATAACCTAGCCCTTATCACCCCTACCTAACTGTACCCCATCCATGATGTAGAATATCTCCCGTCTCCTGCCCCTGAGACTCGATCACCCTGCTCAACAAGGAAGACGTAGCCACTAAACTTTCCAAAGTGCCATGAGCCTGATCCTCATAGTGTAGTCTAAACTGTCTCACAGTCTCACAGTCTCAAGCATCTGCTACTCCCGGAAGCTACACTTGCCAAGACTCCCGTGACTTTTGACAAAGTGCATCAACCACCATATTTACCTTACCGGGATGGTAATGCAAAGTGAAGTCATAGTCTTCCAGGTACTCCATCCACCTACACTAGCTCATGTTGAGATCATGAATATGTATTTTAGACTCTTATGATCTGAAAATACCTCAAACTGCTCTCCGTATAGGTAGTAACGCCATGCCTTCAAGGCAAAGACAACGGCCGCCAAATCCATGTCGTGCGTGGGGGTAGTTCTACTCGTGGCTCTTTAACTGTCGTGAACCATAATCTACACCCTCTTGGATTGCATCAAAATACATCCAAGTACTTCCTTTGCGGCATCACAGTAGACTGTGTACCTCTATCCTCTCTTTGGAACTATCAAAATAGGAGCTGAATTTAGCCTCCTCTTCAACTCTTAGAATGCCCTGTCACACGAGTCATCCCACTAAAACCTAACCTCCTTCTCTGTCAACCTAGTCATAGGTGTAGTTAGTTGGGAGAAGTCCTCGATGAACCTCCAATAATACCCTGCCAATTCCAAGAAACTACGTATCTTGAAGACTGACTTAGGCCTTTCCCAACCCACCACCACCTTAACCTTCTCCAGGTCCACTAATACACCCAAAGCCAACACCACGTATCCCAAAAATTTCACATTTGTTAGCCAAAATTCACACATTTTGAACTTGACGTACAATTGGTGGTCTCTCGAGGTCTGAAGAACAATTCTCAAGTGACCCTCATACTCCTCCTCATACTTAGAGTAGATTAGGAAATCTTCAACAAAGACTACCACAAACTGAATTAAGTAGGGTTAGAATACCCTATGCATGAGATTCATAAATGCTACCAGGTCATCAACCCAAAAGGCATTACAGTGAACTCAAAATGCCATATCGCATCCTAAACGCCGTCTTAGGGATATCGGCCTCCCAAATCCTCAATTGATAGTATCCTGTGCGTAGATTAATTTTGGAGTAGACCTGTGCCCCTCTTAGTTGATCAAAAACTTCATTGATCCATGGCAATGGGTACCTATTCTTGATGGTAACCCGATTTAACTGCCAGTAATCTATACAAAGTCTAAGGGTCATGTCATTCTTCTTGTTGAATAACATCGGAGTGCCCCAAGGTGAGGTACTCGGTCTAATGAAACCCTTGTCAAATAATTCTTGCAACTGCATTTTGAGTTCTTGCAACTCTCAAGGTGCCATTCTATGCAGCGTCATTGAAATAGGGGATGCATCGGGTTATAAGTCGATGGTGAAGTCTATATCCTGATGAGGAGGTTATCTAGATAATTCGTCAAGAAAAACATACGCATACTCATAAACTACTCGAGATAAACCCAAACCCTATCTTACCTCATCCTCAAGTGTAAGACTAGCAAGCCATCTCATCAACTGCCCATGCCAACAGGAATAATATACGGCTTAGGGCAAAACATCATGTTTTTCTCCCTGAAACTTGAAACAAACACCCTTTGGTATATAGGTAGTGACTTTCTTCCGATCATAGTCGATGACGACTCGGTGCGTCGCTAACCAATCCATACCAAGGATGACATCAAACTCTGACATGTCCATGACCCGTTAGGTCCATAATGAGTAGAATCCTCGAGATCTCTAGCTCACACCAATGACATATCTGATCAATGCAAACCCTGACTCCTAGGGGATAACTCATATGCAATGGCTCTTCTAAGGTCTCAACCTCTAAGCCCAAGTCTTTAATACATGATGTAGCTATGAAGGATGAGATGCACCCGAATCAAATAATATCCTTGTCTATTAGCGAGAGAGTAAGAATATACCCTGAATCACCGACTGATCCACTGGCTCAGTCGGAGGTGTGATGGCATAGATTCGTCCCTAGGTCCCAAAAATCTAGTCTGTAAGCCTTGTTCTTAGCCTCAACCTTAGCCTATGCCCTAACCCATTTAGGCTGATTGCAGAGTCGACGCTCGTGAAGTAGTAGGGGCCAGTGCATCACCCTGAAACTAGAACTGACTTCCTTGGCCCATGGGGGGGGATAAGGAGTGAAGTAGGTTTATGGATGGACCACTGATGATTGGAACTAAGATGCCTCATAGCTCTAGGATCCCTACCTTTGAGGACAATCCCGCTTCAAGTGTCTCGGTTAGTGGCATATGTAACAAGTTCTCTGGCCAGCCTGATAGGTGGCCCTCAAATTTCTCCCAACTTGGGAGGATTGACCTTGGTCTTGGCCCTAGTTGCCTTGGCATTGTCCCTAAGGTCCATGTGGAGTAGAAGTTCGTTGCTTCTTCCCCGAACTAGCAGAGGAAGATTAACCCTCCTTCTTCTTGTCCTTAGCACCCGCCTCTTGGATGCTCTTAGTTTCTTCTACCTCCCTCTTAATGGCCATGACCGTCTCGACTATTGAGTCTAAGTCTTATAGGTAGTGGTCCATAATCTTTTCCCGAATGGAGAACTTTAAGTCATCCTCGAACCTTCTTACTTTGGCCAAGTCTATAGCCGCATAATCATCGGTGAAAGGAGCTAACTCGGTGAACTTAGCCACATATTCCATCACTGTTATAGTTCATTGCTTCAAATCTAGGAATTCTTGGGCTTTCACTTGCCGAACAACTGATGGGAATACTTGCCCATGAAGAGTTCTCGGAACTCTTCCCAAATCATTGCCTCAACATTCTTTGAGGCCTTTGCCCAATTCCATCAAAGATGGGTCTTTCTCTCAACTTGGAATGCAACTAGCCTTATCTTAGTGGCATCGGATATGATCTCCATAGCCTTCAAGATCATATCAACTTGAACCAATGGTCAACTACCATCGGATCTACACCTCCAATGAAAGTAGGTGGCTTGTGTACCTTGAACCTTTGGAGGTTGTTTGAGCATCCTTAACCTATGTTGGCGCTAGCTTGTGCAAAGGTAGCAACCATAGCGCCTATAGCCTCCATGAAGGCTTGTTGATCAAAGGCTGGTGGCGGATAGTTGTTGTTCCGTCCACCCCCTTGACCATTTCAGTGCCCATTTCCTCTATTTGCCATTTACACACATGTAAGATAGCAATAGAATACTAACTTAGTATCTCAAAATTAGGGATCAAAGTCAAAACATTGAAAATTTTCCCTTGTCTCACTAGTAGGAGGTATGCCACCCACTGGTAGACACCCA
Organism: Ilex paraguariensis; assembly: GCA_963454935.2. Lineage (NCBI taxonomy): Eukaryota > Viridiplantae > Streptophyta > Magnoliopsida > Aquifoliales > Aquifoliaceae > Ilex > Ilex paraguariensis. The sequence goes on from CAUOFW020002003.1 coordinate 79,920, forward strand.
AACAGTAAACTTTTTCGTTCTTTCTTTTTCGACCCCCATAGTTATGTTCTCTAACCCTAGTGTCTCATTTTCATACACATACAATTATGCATATAGCCACACATAACATATCATGTAACGTTTAACACATTTAACATGCAATGCACAATGGATTTAATGGCCTAGACCCATGCCCCACAAGCTTTAGGTAAATCGAGAATCTAGACTCTGATACCAAGCTGTAATGCCTCAAAGTCCGGGAGTCCTTTCTTAATTCATTGATCACCCATCAACTTGCGAAAGTGCCCGTGAATGCCATGTAACCCGACACTACATCTTTTCATTCCCTTCACTGGGATCATAGCCTAACACATAACCTGTTACTCTTTAAATGTTGACCATTCCAAGGTCCAATCCCATCAATTAGCACTTAATATTTTACCAATTCCATCATATAAATAAGAGGGTTCAAGCTCTAAGGGCCTGGAAAGATTGTATTCAAATTTTGTAAATTTTGGAAAAAGGTACTGATACCTCTTACACTTGGTACTGGTCCCTAGGCCTTCTGTTTGCTAGGTCCCTTCCTTTTGTTAGGTACTGATACCTATATGTCGTGGTACTGATACTTGAGCCCATTGTCTATCGGGGAACTAGTACCTGAGCCCACTAGAATCCAGGTACTAGTACCCCAAAATCTTGGTACCGATATCTGGGCCATCCAACAACATGGTACCGGTACTTAATCACTTAGGTACCTGTACCTAAGCCTAGATTTTCCCCAATTCAAACCAATCTTTAACCTTTAACCATTCAATCACTTCCCATACTCATCTACTCATTCATTTACACAAATTATAGCCCATAAGAGTTAATTACATAATCCTTTACATAATTTTACGAGTTCAAAATTAATTACACTATTGATTACTAAAATGCAATTTAAATGCCACATTCTGGCTTCTTCATCAACAAGGGCCCAATGAGGGCTATCCACTGGCATTTGTCCAACATTTGAAAATTTGTTCCCAAAAAGGGTGAGCAATATNTATCCTTGTCTATTAGCGAGAGAGTAAGAATATACCCTGAATCACCGACTGATCCACTGGCTCAGTCGGAGGTGTGATGGCATAGATTCGTCCCTAGGTCCCAAAAATCTAGTCTGTAAGCCTTGTTCTTAGCCTCAACCTTAGCCTATGCCCTAACCCATTTAGGCTGATTGCAGAGTCGACGCTCGTGAAGTAGTAGGGGCCAGTGCATCACCCTGAAACTAGAACTGACTTCCTTGGCCCATGGGGGGGGATAAGGAGTGAAGTAGGTTTATGGATGGACCACTGATGATTGGAACTAAGATGCCTCATAGCTCTAGGATCCCTACCTTTGAGGACAATCCCGCTTCAAGTGTCTCGGTTAGTGGCATATGTAACAAGTTCTCTGGCCAGCCTGATAGGTGGCCCTCAAATTTCTCCCAACTTGGGAGGATTGACCTTGGTCTTGGCCCTAGTTGCCTTGGCATTGTCCCTAAGGTCCATGTGGAGTAGAAGTTCGTTGCTTCTTCCCCGAACTAGTAGAGGAAGATTAACCCTCCTTCTTCTTGTCCTTAGCACCCGCCTCTCGGATGCTCTTAGTTTCTTCTACCTCCCTCTTAATGGCCATGACCGTCTCGACTATTGAGTCTAAGTCTTATAGGTAGTGGTCCATAATCTTTTCCCGAATGGACAACTTTAAGTCATCCTCGAACCTTCTTACTTTGGCCAAGTCTATAGCCGCATAATCATCGGTGAAAGGAGCTAACTCGGTGAACTTAGCCACATATTCCATCACTGTTATAGTTCATTGCTTCAAATCTAGGAATTCTTGGGCTTTCACTTGCCGAACAACTGATGGGAATACTTGCCCATGAAGAGTTCTCGGAACTCTTCCCAAATCATTGCCTCAACATTCTTTGAGGCCTTTGCCCAATTCCATCAAAGATGGGTCTTTCTCTCAACTTGGAATGCAACTAGCCTTATCTTAGTGGCATCGGATATGATCTCCATAGCCTTCAAGATCATATCAACTTGAACCAATGGTCAACTACCATCGGATCTACACCTCCAATGAAAGTAGGTGGCTTGTGTACCTTGAACCTTTGGAGGTTGTTTGAGCATCCTTAACCTATGTTGGCGCTAGCTTGTGCAAAGGTAGCAACCATAGCGCCTATAGCCTCCATGAAGGCTTGTTGATCAAAGGCTGGTGGCGGATAGTTGTTGTTCCGTCCACCCCCTTGACCATTTCAGTGCCCATTTCCTCTATTTGCCATTTACACACATGTAAGATAGCAATAGAATACTAACTTAGTATCTCAAAATTAGGGATCAAAGTCAAAACATTGAAAATTTTCCCTTGTCTCACTAGTAGGAGGTATGCCACCCACTGGTAGACACCCAAACAGTAAACTTTTTCGTTCTTTCTTTTTCGACCCCCATAGTTATGTTCTCTAACCCTAGTGTCTCATTTTCATACACATACAATTATGCATATAGCCACACATAACATATCATGTAACGTTTAACACATTTAACATGCAATGCACAATGGATTTAATGGCCTAGACCCATGCCCCACAAGCTTTAGGTAAATCGAGAATCTAGACTCTGATACCAAGCTGTAATGCCTCAAAGTCCGGGAGTCCTTTCTTAATTCATTGATCACCCATCAACTTGCGAAAGTGCCCGTGAATGCCATGTAACCCGACACTACATCTTTTCATTCCCTTCACTGGGATCATAGCCTAACACATAACCTGTTACTCTTTAAATGTTGACCATTCCAAGGTCCAATCCCATCAATTAGCACTTAATATTTTACCAATTCCATCATATAAATAAGAGGGTTCAAGCTCTAAGGGCCTGGAAAGATTGTATTCAAATTTTGTAAATTTTGGAAAAAGGTACTGATACCTCTTACACTTGGTACTGGTCCCTAGGCCTTCTGTTTGCTAGGTCCCTTCCTTTTGTTAGGTACTGATACCTATATGTCGTGGTACTGATACTTGAGCCCATTGTCTATCGGGGAACTAGTACCTGAGCCCACTAGAATCCAGGTACTAGTACCCCAAAATCTTGGTACCGATATCTGGGCCATCCAACAACATGGTACCGGTACTTAATCACTTAGGTACCTGTACCTAAGCCTAGATTTTCCCCAATTCAAACCAATCTTTAACCTTTAACCATTCAATCACTTCCCATACTCATCTACTCATTCATTTACACAAATTATAGCCCATAAGAGTTAATTACATAATCCTTTACATAATTTTACGAGTTCAAAATTAATTACACTATTGATTACTAAAATGCAATTTAAATGCCACATTCTGGCTTCTTCATCAACAAGGGCCCAATGAGGGCTATCCACTGGCATTTGTCCAACATTTGAAAATTTGTTCCCAAAAAGGGTGAGCAATATTCAATAGGGTATCTCCTAAGGAGGCTACTCCCCAATCCAGATGCATATAAAATATTCACATACAATTCATCTCAAAATCATTCATTCAAGGGTATGCAATCCATAAATGAATTCCTCAATGCCATGCCATGTCATGACATGATACTCACACATGCAATACAAGTTGACCCCTCCACCGACCCACATAACACATGCAATGTCATGCATATGCATTTGGGCATTTCAAGCCTCTGCCATTGATGTTAAACATCCAATGACCATTTTATAAAATCCTTGGGTCTTTCTTAGGGTGGGTATTTATGAATTTTCACTAACGGGTATCTAACTGACACGACATCTATGTACTTCCACCAATGGCTCTGTGTACGCCAACACATTTTATGGGCTCTATACCAACGGAAGTGTGTATCCTAAGTTTTTTAGATCTTTTACCCGAGGGAGAATCTAGCCCTTCTTGTTAACCTTGACCCTTATTTTCAATACAACCCGTGCGACTNCCCTTCTTCTTGTCCTTAGCACCCGCCTCTCGGATGCTCTTAGTTTCTTCTACCTCCCTCTTAATGGCCATGACCGTCTCGACTATTGAGTCTAAGTCTTATAGGTAGTGGTCCATAATCTTTTCCCGAATGGACAACTTTAAGTCATCCTCGAACCTTCTTACTTTGGCCAAGTCTATAGCCGCATAATCATCGGTGAAAGGAGCTAACTCGGTGAACTTAGCCACATATTCCATCACTGTTATAGTTCATTGCTTCAAATCTAGGAATTCTTGGGCTTTCACTTGCCGAACAACTGATGGGAATACTTGCCCATGAAGAGTTCTCGGAACTCTTCCCAAATCATTGCCTCAACATTCTTTGAGGCCTTTGCCCAATTCCATCAAAGATGGGTCTTTCTCTCAACTTGGAATGCAACTAGCCTTATCTTAGTGGCATCGGATATGATCTCCATAGCCTTCAAGATCATATCAACTTGAACCAATGGTCAACTACCATCGGATCTACACCTCCAATGAAAGTAGGTGGCTTGTGTACCTTGAACCTTTGGAGGTTGTTTGAGCATCCTTAACCTATGTTGGCGCTAGCTTGTGCAAAGGTAGCAACCATAGCGCCTATAGCCTCCATGAAGGCTTGTTGATCAAAGGCTGGTGGCGGATAGTTGTTGTTCCGTCCACCCCCTTGACCATTTCAGTGCCCATTTCCTCTATTTGCCATTTACACACATGTAAGATAGCAATAGAATACTAACTTAGTATCTCAAAATTAGGGATCAAAGTCAAAACATTGAAAATTTTCCCTTGTCTCACTAGTAGGAGGTATGCCACCCACTGGTAGACACCCAAACAGTAAACTTTTTCGTTCTTTCTTTTTCGACCCCCATAGTTATGTTCTCTAACCCTAGTGTCTCATTTTCATACACATACAATTATGCATATAGCCACACATAACATATCATGTAACGTTTAACACATTTAACATGCAATGCACAATGGATTTAATGGCCTAGACCCATGCCCCACAAGCTTTAGGTAAATCGAGAATCTAGACTCTGATACCAAGCTGTAATGCCTCAAAGTCCGGGAGTCCTTTCTTAATTCATTGATCACCCATCAACTTGCGAAAGTGCCCGTGAATGCCATGTAACCCGACACTACATCTTTTCATTCCCTTCACTGGGATCATAGCCTAACACATAACCTGTTACTCTTTAAATGTTGACCATTCCAAGGTCCAATCCCATCAATTAGCACTTAATATTTTACCAATTCCATCATATAAATAAGAGGGTTCAAGCTCTAAGGGCCTGGAAAGATTGTATTCAAATTTTGTAAATTTTGGAAAAAGGTACTGATACCTCTTACACTTGGTACTGGTCCCTAGGCCTTCTGTTTGCTAGGTCCCTTCCTTTTGTTAGGTACTGATACCTATATGTCGTGGTACTGATACTTGAGCCCATTGTCTATCGGGGAACTAGTACCTGAGCCCACTAGAATCCAGGTACTAGTACCCCAAAATCTTGGTACCGATATCTGGGCCATCCAACAACATGGTACCGGTACTTAATCACTTAGGTACCTGTACCTAAGCCTAGATTTTCCCCAATTCAAACCAATCTTTAACCTTTAACCATTCAATCACTTCCCATACTCATCTACTCATTCATTTACACAAATTATAGCCCATAAGAGTTAATTACATAATCCTTTACATAATTTTACGAGTTCAAAATTAATTACACTATTGATTACTAAAATGCAATTTAAATGCCACATTCTGGCTTCTTCATCAACAAGGGCCCAATGAGGGCTATCCACTGGCATTTGTCCAACATTTGAAAATTTGTTCCCAAAAAGGGTGAGCAATATTCAATAGGGTATCTCCTAAGGAGGCTACTCCCCAATCCAGATGCATATAAAATATTCACATACAATTCATCTCAAAATCATTCATTCAAGGGTATGCAATCCATAAATGAATTCCTCAATGCCATGCCATGTCATGACATGATACTCACACATGCAATACAAGTTGACCCCTCCACCGACCCACATAACACATGCAATGTCATGCATATGCATTTGGGCATTTCAAGCCTCTGCCATTGATGTTAAACATCCAATGACCATTTTATAAAATCCTTGGGTCTTTCTTAGGGTGGGTATTTATGAATTTTCACTAACGGGTATCTAACTGACACGACATCTATGTACTTCCACCAATGGCTCTGTGTACGCCAACACATTTTATGGGCTCTATACCAACGGAAGTGTGTATCCTAAGTTTTTTAGATCTTTTACCCGAGGGAGAATCTAGCCCTTCTTGTTAACCTTGACCCTTATTTTCAATACAACCCGTGCGACTCAATCGAACGTAAATCTAACTTTTTGCGAGCCCACGTATCACCCTACCGAGGATGGTGTTTGATCACTAACATGAACACACACACACACACACTCATGTCAAATGCCCACGAATGCGATGATACCCGTGCATTTGCAATTGCAATATACGATTGCAGTTTCAATAACATGCTCAACATATCATGAACATATTATGAACATATTTAATCTCCATCGACATTTTCCAATTTTCAATTATATCATTAGCATATAATCATAATCCACAACATCAAGTATGTTATATCATTTTCATTCAAATAACATACTTAATCATTCAAGACATTTTGCCAAACACCCATATGACACAATTGTTATGTTAACACATAGGATACCCAAAAATCCACTTTATTCATGAAATTCCAAAGCAAACAATTTCATCAAAACTCAATCATGCAAGACTTGGTCTTAACCATTGTAAAACACGAGAAATTTTTTTATTAAAATCCTAATTACAAGGGTAAAATCTAATTAATTGTTAAAGCACGGGTCAAAAATGTGAATTTTTATATAATTCAGTTGATGAAATGGACCTCACCGTTTGATTCGTCTTGAAAAATCTAGCTACCCAGTAATTTTTTGTAAAATTCTGAGATAGATTACGTGCTACAAAACGATCGAGTGTCGCATAACGAAAATAATTGCGATCAGATTTTATTTGCGGAACCCGAAAAATAATTTGAAGTTGGTTCCATAAAAATATACTAAATTTAACACGGGACGAAATTTGATTGACTCAGAATAAAATTGAACTTGTTTAAAAGAAGACGTGTGGCAAGATGTGGGCCACACATTTAGACAATATATAAAGTGGAAGATTTTTTTTTTTCTTCCACTTTGTCTTCTCCAATAACCTGCTGAGATAGTGAGAAAGAGAAAAATGAGTTTTTATTTTTTTTGTTCTCCTTCCTTCTTTCTTAGATCTATGAATCGCTTTGGGCCAAGGATTAAAGTTGTTCTATTCAACGAGAGCTAATCATTCCAAAGATCGCATTTTTCTCCAAAAATATCAAATACAAGAATCTAGGCCTAAGGCTTGTGAAACTAAATTCAGGCTTTCCTTGAGTTTTACTACATGGGCTCACGCTACGAGAGGTAGGGTTTTCCCTATTTAGATATAATTTCAACCTAAAAGATGACATATGAAATGGGTAGGCAAAGGGTGCATATCACATGTTAGGTCTTGACTAGTGTAACTAGCGGGTCAAATATATTATTTATAATTAACCTTGTAATTAGTAAAATCCTATTATGATTAACTTGGTGTAAGTTAATGTTAGTGGGTCAAAGCATGTTAATTGTACATTGGCATGACTTGATGTTTGAATGACATATCAAGTTTAATAAAATTATTAGCTTGTTATGTGATTATGAAATAATGTATATGTTAAATGATTATTTAGCATATGATATATGTGGTGGACTTGTATTTATGTTTATAGAATTAATAAACATGTTGCCATGTTGGAAGTAATAAGCATGTTAGTTATGTAAATTCATGTGCCTTCTAGGTGTTTGTTTAAATGCCTAGGTGAATACAAGTATGTTAGTTGAGTTGATTATTTTGCAAAACATGCTGGGGATTGTGTTGAAAATGTCATTATAATGCATTTATTATGTAATGGACAATGTAAATGACACGAAAGACAATTGCACATTATATTGCATCATGCATGAGTTGCACTACATTCATGAGCATTGACATGGGTGGGAGTGTGTGCATGGTATAAAATCAATCACCACATAGGTGGTTGATCGTGGGCTC
>CAUOFW020002003.1:94846-215615 GCA_963454935.2 Ilex paraguariensis
GGGATCATAGCCTAACACATAACCTGTTACTCTTTAAATGTTGACCATTCCAAGGTCCAATCCCATCAATTAGCACTTAATATTTTACCAATTCCATCATATAAATAAGAGGGTTCAAGCTCTAAGGGCCTGGAAAGATTGTATTCAAATTTTGTAAATTTTGGAAAAAGGTACTGATACCTCTTACACTTGGTACTGGTCCCTAGGCCTTCTGTTTGCTAGGTCCCTTCCTTTTGTTAGGTACTGATACCTATATGTCGTGGTACTGATACTTGAGCCCATTGTCTATCGGGGAACTAGTACCTGAGCCCACTAGAATCCAGGTACTAGTACCCCAAAATCTTGGTACCGATATCTGGGCCATCCAACAACATGGTACCGGTACTTAATCACTTAGGTACCTGTACCTAAGCCTAGATTTTCCCCAATTCAAACCAATCTTTAACCTTTAACCATTCAATCACTTCCCATACTCATCTACTCATTCATTTACACAAATTATAGCCCATAAGAGTTAATTACATAATCCTTTACATAATTTTACGAGTTCAAAATTAATTACACTATTGATTACTAAAATGCAATTTAAATGCCACATTCTGGCTTCTTCATCAACAAGGGCCCAATGAGGGCTATCCACTGGCATTTGTCCAACATTTGAAAATTTGTTCCCAAAAAGGGTGAGCAATATTCAATAGGGTATCTCCTAAGGAGGCTACTCCCCAATCCAGATGCATATAAAATATTCACATACAATTCATCTCAAAATCATTCATTCAAGGGTATGCAATCCATAAATGAATTCCTCAATGCCATGCCATGTCATGACATGATACTCACACATGCAATACAAGTTGACCCCTCCACCGACCCACATAACACATGCAATGTCATGCATATGCATTTGGGCATTTCAAGCCTCTGCCATTGATGTTAAACATCCAATGACCATTTTATAAAATCCTTGGGTCTTTCTTAGGGTGGGTATTTATGAATTTTCACTAACGGGTATCTAACTGACACGACATCTATGTACTTCCACCAATGGCTCTGTGTACGCCAACACATTTTATGGGCTCTATACCAACGGAAGTGTGTATCCTAAGTTTTTTAGATCTTTTACCCGAGGGAGAATCTAGCCCTTCTTGTTAACCTTGACCCTTATTTTCAATACAACCCGTGCGACTCAATCGAACGTAAATCTAACTTTTTGCGAGCCCACGTATCACCCTACCGAGGATGGTGTTTGATCACTAACATGAACACACACACACACACACTCATGTCAAATGCCCACGAATGCGATGATACCCGTGCATTTGCAATTGCAATATACGATTGCAGTTTCAATAACATGCTCAACATATCATGAACATATTATGAACATATTTAATCTCCATCGACATTTTCCAATTTTCAATTATATCATTAGCATATAATCATAATCCACAACATCAAGTATGTTATATCATTTTCATTCAAATAACATACTTAATCATTCAAGACATTTTGCCAAACACCCATATGACACAATTGTTATGTTAACACATAGGATACCCAAAAATCCACTTTATTCATGAAATTCCAAAGCAAACAATTTCATCAAAACTCAATCATGCAAGACTTGGTCTTAACCATTGTAAAACACGAGAAATTTTTTTATTAAAATCCTAATTACAAGGGTAAAATCTAATTAATTGTTAAAGCACGGGTCAAAAATGTGAATTTTTATATAATTCAGTTGATGAAATGGACCTCACCGTTGGATTCGTCTTGAAAAATCTAGCTACCCAGTAATTTTTTGTAAAATTCTGAGATAGATTACGTGCTACAAAACGATCGAGTGTCGCATAACGAAAATAATTGCGATCAGATTTTATTTGCGGAACCCGAAAAATAATTTGAAGTTGGTTCCATAAAAATATACTAAATTTAACACGGGACGAAATTTGATTGACTCAGAATAAAATTGAACTTGTTTAAAAGAAGACGTGTGGCAAGATGTGGGCCACACATTTAGACAATATATAAAGTGGAAGATTTTTTTTTTTCTTCCACTTTGTCTTCTCCAATAACCTGCTGAGATAGTGAGAAAGAGAAAAATGAGTTTTTATTTTTTTTGTTCTCCTTCCTTCTTTCTTAGATCTATGAATCGCTTTGGGCCAAGGATTAAAGTTGTTCTATTCAACGAGAGCTAATCATTCCAAAGATCGCATTTTTCTCCAAAAATATCAAATACAAGAATCTAGGCCTAAGGCTTGTGAAACTAAATTCAGGCTTTCCTTGAGTTTTACTACATGGGCTCACGCTACGAGAGGTAGGGTTTTCCCTATTTAGATATAATTTCAACCTAAAAGATGACATATGAAATGGGTAGGCAAAGGGTGCATATCACATGTTAGGTCTTGACTAGTGTAACTAGCGGGTCAAATATATTATTTATAATTAACCTTGTAATTAGTAAAATCCTATTATGATTAACTTGGTGTAAGTTAATGTTAGTGGGTCAAAGCATGTTAATTGTACATTGGCATGACTTGATGTTTGAATGACATATCAAGTTTAATAAAATTATTAGCTTGTTATGTGATTATGAAATAATGTATATGTTAAATGATTATTTAGCATATGATATATGTGGTGGACTTGTATTTATGTTTATAGAATTAATAAACATGTTGCCATGTTGGAAGTAATAAGCATGTTAGTTATGTAAATTCATGTGCCTTCTAGGTGTTTGTTTAAATGCCTAGGTGAATACAAGTATGTTAGTTGAGTTGATTATTTTGCAAAACATGCTGGGGATTGTGTTGAAAATGTCATTATAATGCATTTATTATGTAATGGACAATGTAAATGACACGAAAGACAATTGCACATTATATTGCATCATGCATGAGTTGCACTACATTCATGAGCATTGACATGGGTGGGAGTGTGTGCATGGTATAAAATCAATCACCACATAGGTGGTTGATCGTGGGCTCAGGAAAGTCGCACCAAGGTCCGGCTAAGTCACACGAGAAATTAAATGGATAAATGTNCTCAGGAAAGTCACACCAAGGTCCGGCTAAGTCACACGAGAAATTAAATGGATAAATGTGCCGTGGTATAGCAACAAGGGCTAGATTCTCCCTCGGGTGCAAGACCTATTTACTTGGTTTATACACTTTCCAGCGGTGCAATTCTAGAAAAGTATAACGGCGAAAACAGAGTCGCAGGTGGGATGTCCTGAAAATCCGTTGATGGTGTGGTGTCCCATTGGTTGCGACCATAAATCATCTCCCCACAAAGACACAAGAAAATAAATTAATTAGTCATGGAATGTACATAAAACCAATGACAAGGGCTTGGAATGCCTAGATACATACGCATGACATTGCATGTGTTGTGGGAGCTCGAAATGGGGCTCGATGTTGGTATCGCTTGCGTGAGTCTCATCTCATGGCATGACTTGATTTATGACATTTGTTCATAATAGACATGTTTGAATGAATACATGAAATGATTGTTGCATGTGATATTTTATATGCATTTGGGTTGAGAGGTATTCTCTATAGGAGTTACCCTATTGAGCGTTGGCTCACACTTTATGGGAACAATTTTGTGATGCCCCTAAAACCGGGGGTCCCGTTGACCTCCCGTCAACCCTCGAAAATACCCGTGATTATTGCATAACGCGACATCACGTTTATCACATCCCTATAACCGGGATCACGATCCACACGAGGATCTGTGTTTACTTTAATCATTTAATCCCATCGAGATTTAATGTACCCCAATGTATCTCATTTAATGTCCATTTATATTATTGGAGCCAAAGGACTCATGGCTCAATAGCATGACAATGCATTCTTAAAATTTCAGATTTTTGAAAAACCTTCCGGAAGGTTTTGTCTATTGGATAACAATTTACATTAACCTTCTGGAAGGTTTTGCCTGTTGGACCAAAAGTTTGCACTAACGTTCCAGAAGGTTATGGTGACNGTCTATTGGATAACAATTTACATTAACCTTCTGAAAGGTTTTGCCTGTTGGACCAAAAGTTTGCACTAACGTTCCAGAAGGTTATGGTGACCTTCTGGAAGGTTTTGCCTAGAATTTTATATCTCTTTAGTTTTTCATTTCCAATCCACTCAAGACCTTTCCAAATCCATTCCAAACATGTATAAAGATATTTTCTACATTATACATGATTCATACTAGTCTATTACAACCCATTCCAAACAATTCACATGCCAAAATGGAATTTAAATCAAAAGTTTTACATAAACTCGGTCCAAGAGCCACAACCCGACTCTTCTTCACCTTTGAGACCCTGAACGTGTGTCATCCTCCGGAATATGTCCCGTACCTGAAATGTTTCCCATATAGGGTGAGCCAACGGCCAGTAGAGTATTTCTTACAAGGGCTACTCCCCAACCTAAGTGAATATGCAATGTTCACATGCAACATTTAACAACAACAATTATTCCAATTAATACTTAAGCAAGTCGAGGTTGAAATCTAACATACCATGCCATGAATTGAGATGATGTCCATTCATGCAATTTGCCTGAGCCCTTCCCAGCTCCACAACACATGCAATGCCAATGTGTATTAAAGCCGAGCTTTTCTAGCTCCAGCTATTTACCTTCATTCCATGCTATGTAGTGAGTATCAAAACTGGGCTCTCCAAGCCCCCGCCATTTGTATTATACACTTAATGGCTACTAAAATCTCCGGGTCTTTCTTGGGGTGGGTATTTATGGACTTACACCAACCGACACGGAATTCATGGACTTCCACCAACGGTTTCACATACACCAACACACTTTATGGGCTCTTATACCAACGGAAGTGCGTATCCAAATACCAAGTCTTTCACTCGAGAGATAGTCTAACCCTTCTTGTTACCCTGACCCAAATTCTTTTTCATGCAACCGTGCGACTCATCTAGATATTCAATTCAACTTCCCCGAGCCCACCCATCATCCACCTACATGGTGTTTGATGCCAACCATGCACCCACATCCATAAAATGCGATGTCTACGTGCATATGCAATGTAATGCATCATTGCTAATTTAACATCATGCCCACATGTAATGATTACCACATGAGCAAAATTAACTATATTCAAACAAGTCTCATGTCAATTTATATCCGAAGCATATAATCACCAAACTCTCTCTCAATGCTATATATCAATATATATCATTCTCAACAACAATTCACAAGCATGTTATAACATAAAATATGCTAACAACACACTTAACTCCCAAGGCATAAACGAACACACAGCATGCCCACATAACAATCAATTTCATGAATCACATTTAATCTAATTCATAACCCATTTCAAGGTAAAATTCATTTTACCCAATTTCAATACTCATTTCACCAATTCAATCAATTCTAATCCATAGACATGTGATATCAATCTCTACCAACCTACCCATTACATAAAACACTAAGTTGTAAAATAAACTCGAGTAGGAAGGAACCGTACCTCTTGAAGCGTAAAACAACGTTGGGAAGCTTCAAGAACCCAAAAAAAAATCTTGAATCCTCACTTCCCCAAAATCTCATTTTTCAACCTTTGGTGAAACCTGTCGTTTTTGGTATGGTCGCGTACCCCTCGGCGAGGAGAATGACTTTTGTTATTGGCTCGAGCGGGATCCGAGCACCATGGAGTTGTAGATCGTAGAGAGAAGGTGGAAGAGTTCTCTCTTTTCCCTTTCTTCTCTATCAGCTAACGGTTGGGCATAAGAATGGCGGAAAAATCTGAATTTTTCCCCTATTTATATTCCTCAATGCTTGGCCCACAACGCGCCACACGACCCTCTTTTTTTCGGGTCTATTTTTATCTCGAAACGCTTAAATTTCATCCCGGTTCAAGTTCAAGTTCAAATTACTTTTATTTCAATTTACCTTAAATTATTTTTCAACTTTTAAAATTTTATTGAAAATTCCGTTTTTGGGTCACTCGAGACTCACTGCCTCGTAAAACGCAAAAAATTGACTATCTCAGAATTCGATAAAACTTGACGTGGTAACTAAATTTCGTGAGACAAATCCAACGGTGTGGTCCGTTTTGTCATCCGAGATCTAAAAAAATTTAGGTTTTCAACCCGTACTGTAGCGACAAAATTATTGTTTTGCCCTTGTTTACAAAAGTTTAAATTTACCGGGTTTTACAAATTTTCAAGTACACTACAGGCTTTCACCGAAGGCCCTCCTACTAGTTTGCTTGGACAACAAAGCCAGATTATGACTCTTATATTGATATCGTAGTCCCTTGTATATAAAGGACCCCCGATTTTAGGGGTGTCACAACCACATTCTCATACCCATTTCCATATTTTTGACACCCTAGGTATGTGTTATACATGAGAATACATCTCTAACACCCTACCCATTTCATATATCATTCCTAGGATGGAAATAAACCTAGTTAGGAAAGGAACTCTACCTCTTGAAATGTAATACGACGTAGAAGAAGCACCAAAAGACCCAATCAAGCTTCAAAACCTTGATCCCAAAAATCTCGTCTTTGAGATTATGGTGAAACCTGTGATATTTGGTATGTACTCATAACTCTCGTCGCATAGAACAACTTTTATTCTTGGCCTAAAGGAATCTATCGGTCGGATCGCCCTAGATCGGAGAAGAAGGGTAGGAGAACTTTGGTTTTATCTCTCTCTCTCTCTTTTCTGGTGGAGTGCTGGTCTGTAATGGGGAGATTTTCTCCCATTTTTCCCCTTTTTAGACCTTCAATTGCTTGACTCTCATTAAGCCACATGTCTCGTCTTTTTTGATTCAATTTTGTCTTGAATCAATTAAATCTCATCCCATTTTAGGTTTTGTATATTTTTATTGACTAACTTTAAATTATTTTCAGTGTTCCACAATTAAATCTTGATTGCGTTTATTTTAGTCGTGCGATGCCCGGTTGTATTGTAAAAGGCAAAAAATTTGACTGTCTCAGAATTTGATGAAAATTGATTGGGTAGCTAGATTTGGTGAGAAGAATCCAACAGTGAAGTCTTTTTTGTCATCTGAGTTTTAGAACAATTTGGGCTTTCAACCCATACCATAACAACTAATTACCATTTTACCCTTTATAGTAAAATTTTAAATTTTCCTGAATTTTACACATTAGGCCTCAACATAATGTTCCATAATCACAAGCACAGTTAAATTTGAAACATTGAAAAAATCATTTCCCAAATAGGAAGAATGCTATGCCGACCAATGTAAGAATGAAAAAGTCAAAAGTACATATTTTTCAAAGACACATATGTCAACTAAATTAAGTAAAATCATATAAACTCGTCATTTGGACTAAATATCTACTAATCGAAAATGAATTTACAAGGAAAACCCATGGAATTTTTTGGGGGATTTCATGTACATGTCATTGTTGAAATTCTCAGCAAAAGAAAAAGGGAAAAGTAATAAAAAAATACACCACTCCATAATCATCAAGCTTTTAATTTTCCATTGACTACTCGTTTTCATGATCAACTCTTCAAGAAGTAAATCATTGGGAATGTTGCAGCACATGTCCATATATTAGAGTTTCAAAAAAGAGGATTGTCACATGCACATATATTGATAATCATGAAGACAGGATACAAGATCGTGACACCCGATAAATATGATAAATTTATGTATGTAGGAATTCTTGATGAACAACTATATCCATCACTCCATGAAATGGTTGTCAAACATATGATGCAAGGTCCTTGTGGTGAACTAAATAAAAATAATTCATGCATGGTGAATGGCGAGTAATGAAAAGGAATGATTCCTCTAGCTAAATAATTAGCTATATCTGCATACCATAGTACCTTTGTTACTGCAAATAATTGCTCATCAGGAAATGTTTATTTGATTGGTATGGATTCCTCTTTTGTATCATAATTTAGCCTTGATAAATGATCAGCTACCATATTTTCAACTCCTTTCTTATCTTTGATAATGAGATCAAATTATTGAAGCAATAGTATGCATTGTAGGAGACGTGGCTTAGCATCATTCTTGGTAAGCAAATATTTCAAGGCTACATGATCACAACAATTGAGGATCCAACTAAATATGATTGAAATTTATCTAAAACAAATACTACAGTAAGCAATTCTTTTTCTGTAGTGGAATAATTCATTTCTGCATTATTTAGAGTTTTACTTGCATAGTAAATCACATAGGGTCATTTATCTTTTCTTTGGCCTAAAATAGCCTCTACCGCGTAGTGATTAGTACAAAATATTGTACATCATATACACATTCGTATCCCATTTTATACTTGCTTTTGAGGTGAAAATGGGAGAAATTGCAATATTTCTAACAATTAATAAGGTTTTGGTGTGTTTGTNAGCATGAATATTGACCAAGACCCATCCGAGGATGCTGGTGACAACTTTGAGGATGTTGGTGCTAATGTCCCAAGGGGGAGGAGGAGTGCAAGATGCTAGAATTCCAAACCCTAGAATGCATTTCCCTCCTAGGAATGAAGGAAACAATATCCCAATTGATCCTCCGACGAGGTCAATGCGGGATTATCTCCAACCGACTTGTANCGGTAGGTTTGCCCATAAAACTACCAGTAGATTTTGTGTACTGGAGTTGGTTCTACCGCAAACATTCCGGAATGTTTTGGCTACTGGAGTAAAACCTATCGGTAGGTTTGGCCATCGACTTACTGGTAAGTTTTGCTGAAAAAATGCCTGAACTCTGCAACTCAACTCCAACTGTTTGTAGGGCCCACCTACACTTCTCCCACACCTACCCTGACATGTTCCACATACAACCATGTCATTTCTTATACAAAGTTGTAACTTGGAAGAAGAAGCATGGAAGAAGAGGAGAGAGAAGGAGAGAGGCTGATAAAGTGCAGGTAAGTATAGAGCATGCCTGCACCTTGCTTGTGCAGGCTTCCAAACCCCCCAAAAATCATTGAATCTTTGTAGCATACAAAATATATGCTCCATGGACGAAAATGCCACAATCCTCTACCATTTAGACACCATAGTTCAACACTTTTAGAGAAAGAAGCTCCCAAGGTAGAGGACATAGTTTAGAGAGAGAAAGCTTAGATTTTTGTAATTTCTTCACCTATTTCACTTGTAACAAGCTGTAAGACTCTTTTAATATTTGTTTCTTGCATTGTAATCGCATTTATTTCAAGTGTAATCAAGTTTAATCTATTGTTCTTGCACTCTTACATTTTCTATTGGGTATGCTCTGCAACTTCTTCATTTTGGTATGAAATGAATATTTCTTTGTAGTTTACTTCTTTCTAGCTTTAATATATGTTCAAAGTTTCATTCTCAACTCATTTTCATTTCCATTTATTCTAAATGTCTCTTTACATCATGAATGCTTTTACTTCAACTATGAGTAGCTAAACTTTATGTTAGTTAATCCAAGGGGAACTTCCTCTTGGGTAATGCTAAATCAACGCTTTTCCTCTTGGGTGCGGACGTGGTTGTGAGCTCTTGATATACCATAGACTTATCACAGGGTATGCTTGAGCCTACATTCCACATTAGTCTATCACTTCCTACGAATCAATTAAGCACCTAGGCACCATTGGTTGAATGAATTGAGTTGATTTGATATTCCCATTAGAATGACCTCTTCGGATTAGCCAACCTTATTTTTATTGCATTTCTACAACCAATCTTCACTCACCTAAACACCAATTCACAAGATTTTTACACTTTTCATTTTTTCCAAATCACCTTCACCCAATTCACCTTTCTTCCTTGAGGAGACGACCTTGGAATACCCATTTCAAATAAAACACGACACTCGAAAGTCTCTCTACACTTCGAGAGCACTTTTGTACACACACACATTTTCATCCGCACACACGTTCACCCCATTTCTTGTATGATATCCGAGGGATAGTGACACTTACCTAATCGTATAATCCACGTACACATTACTGGAATCATGGTCATATATTAGGGTTGACAGAATAAGTCAAACATTTTTGCGCCGTTGTCAGAGAAGGAAAAACGTTGAATTAAGAAGGTGATTTCGGACAATGGAGGTAAGTGCCATGAATTCTCATCACGGGTCGAGGTATGTTGTTCCTTGTATATACTTTTGTTTACTTGTCTTTTCATTTGTAGTTATTGTATTGTATGTGGGAACGGGACGACCAAAATAGATTGGTAAGACGACGCTTAGGTCCCAGCATGAATATTGACCAAGACCCATCCGAGGATGCTGGTGACAACTTTGAGGATGTTGGTGCTAATGTCCCAAGGGGGAGGAGGAGTGCAAGATGCTAGAATTCCAAACCCTAGAATGCATTTCCCTCCTAGGAATGAAGGAAACAATATCCCAATTGATCCTCCGACGAGGTCAATGCGGGATTATCTCCAACCGACTTGTAGCACCTCTCTCTCTTGCATACTTCTCCTAGTCCAAGCTCTTGCCTTCCTAGTCAAGTTGGGAATGTTACAACTACTTTCTCAATTTCACATAATTGAAAGAGAAAATCCTTATTCACACATTAAGGAATTTGAGAAAATAATTGCAACGTTCCTCACTAATCATGACATGGAAGACATAGCCCATATAAAAGATAAGGCAAAAATGTGGTTGAATTCCTTGAAGCCCTGATCAATAACCTCTTGGACACAAATGCTTTACGAGTTTTTGAACAAATTTCTTCCAGTGCCTAAAACCACCGCTCTTAAAAAGTAAATTCAAAACCAATTTTATCAAAGTTAGGATCACTACAAGGAATTACTACAATCCATTCCACACCATGGCTTTGAACCATGACAATTGGTGAGTTTCTTTTATAAAGGTATTACACCGAGCCATTGACAGTTCATAGACATGATGTGCAATAGGGAGTTTTTAAACAAAAAACCTAATGAGGCCCTATAATACTTTAGTACATTGGTACAAAATGTACAATCTTGGGATATCCCGGATCCCACCGATGTACCAAGGTCTTCTCTGGGTAGTAATCAACCAAGTGGGGGAGGGATATATGATTTAAGGGATCGGGAGGACTTGCTGTCCAAAATCACCAAATTGTCTCAGAAAGTGGAAAGTCTAGAGGTCAATAAGAGACATGAAGTGTCTAACATTTCCAAAACCGAGAAGAGTTGCTCAATTTGTGAGAGTGTGGAGCATTCCATATCAGAGTGCCCTAACATTTCGGCACTTAAGGAAGTCTACCATGAGCAAGTCAATGCCGTCAATCAAAGTAGGCAATCATTCTCCCCGCACTCTAACACTTACAATCCGGGTTGGAGAAATCACCTGAACTTTAGTTAGAAGAATGAGAATCCCACTCCTCACGGGTCTAGTTCATATTCACCCCCATGCCTCTANGGTGCGGACGTGGTTGTGAGCTCTTGATATACCATAGACTTATCACAGGGTATGCTTGAGCCTACATTCCACATTAGTCTATCACTTCCTACGAATCAATTAAGCACCTAGGCACCATTGGTTGAATGAATTGAGTTGATTTGATATTCCCATTAGAATGACCTCTTCGGATTAGCCAACCTTATTTTTATTGCATTTCTACAACCAATCTTCACTCACCTAAACACCAATTCACAAGATTTTTACACTTTTCATTTTTTCCAAATCACCTTCACCCAATTCACCTTTCTTCCTTGAGGAGACGACCTTGGAATACCCATTTCAAATAAAACACGACACTCGAAAGTCTCTCTACACTTCGAGAGCACTTTTGTACACACACACATTTTCATCCGCACACACGTTCACCCCATTTCTTGTATGATATCCGAGGGATAGTGACACTTACCTAATCGTATAATCCACGTACACATTACTGGAATCATGGTCATATATTAGGGTTGACAGAATAAGTCAAACATTTTTGCGCCGTTGTCAGAGAAGGAAAAACGTTGAATTAAGAAGGTGATTTCGGACAATGGAGGTAAGTGCCATGAATTCTCATCACGGGTCGAGGTATGTTGTTCCTTGTATATACTTTTGTTTACTTGTCTTTTCATTTGTAGTTATTGTATNTCATTTCTTATACAAAGTTGTAACTTGGAAGAAGAAGCATGGAAGAAGAGGAGAGAGAAGGAGAGAGGCTGATAAAGTGCAGGTAAGTATAGAGCATGCCTGCACCTTGCTTGTGCAGGCTTCCAAACCCCCCAAAAATCATTGAATCTTTGTAGCATACAAAATATATGCTCCATGGACGAAAATGCCACAATCCTCTACCATTTAGACACCATAGTTCAACACTTTTAGAGAAAGAAGCTCCCAAGGTAGAGGACATAGTTTAGAGAGAGAAAGCTTAGATTTTTGTAATTTCTTCACCTATTTCACTTGTAACAAGCTGTAAGACTCTTTTAATATTTGTTTCTTGCATTGTAATCGCATTTATTTCAAGTGTAATCAAGTTTAATCTATTGTTCTTGCACTCTTACATTTTCTATTGGGTATGCTCNTCGCTTTCAATGATATTCAGACCCAATTCAAAAAATTAACCAATGCCATAGGGTCAGCCCAACAAGAGAAAGAGAAATTCTCCGCTCAATCCCAAGAGAACCCTAGAGGCTAACATGTGATTTAGTCATCCGAACCCATAAAGGAGAGTTGTGAGCAACTCAAGGCGGTCACAACCCTAAGGACTGGCAAGCAAATCGACAAGACCATTGTGCCAAAAGTCTCACCCAAGACCACATTGACCAAAGAAAATGAGACAAAGGGTGACTCCAAGGGGGTGAGATGAGTGAGAAAGAAAAAATTGTTGATGAAAATGTGCACGCATATCCCATTCTGCCCCTTTCCCCAATTGTTTGAAGCCACCCATGAAGGTGGCTAGCTATTTTGACATTATTGAGATGTTTAAACAGGTTGAGATCAACATCCCACTCCTTGATGCCATAAAACAAATCCCTTCATGGCCAATGTTTTGAAGGATTTGTGTACCGTAAAAAGAAAGTTGAATGTGCACAAGAAGACATTCCTCACCGAGCAAGTGAGCTCAATCTTGAGGACAAACACATCACTAAAGTTCAAAGACCCCGGATGCCCTACCATTGCCATCACAATAGGGAATTGTAGGGTGGAGCAAGCACTTCTCAATTTGGGGGCAAGTGTCAACCTCCTATCCTATTCGGTGTATCAACAACTCCAACTTGAAAAGTTAAAGCCAACCCCAATCACTCTTCAATTGGTGGACCGAAGTGTTAGAACACCGAGGGGAGTTGTTGAGGATGTCTTAGTCCAAGTTCATAATTTCTTTTTCTCTGTTGATTTTATTGTATTTGATACCCATCGGTTGCTAACCCTAGTTCACAAATTCCCATAATATTAGGTAGAAATTTTCTTGATAGATCTAATACTGTGATTAATTGTAGGAATGGTCTAATGAAGCTTGCATTTGGGAATATGACAATGGATCTCAACGAGTTTAATTTGTGCAAACAACTAGGGGATGATGAGGAAGTGGAATAGGATTGATACATTGGTGGAAGATCACTTGGAGCTATTGAGCACTTTGGAGTTTTGGGAGGAGAAGATCGTTGATCAAGAGGAGTCGCAAAGCTTAAAAGGGGTAGAAAAATGGACCCCAACATTTGAGAAGCTTCCACATCAAGAGAAAAAGATCTTTCCATTGACTATGTAAAATCCCATTTTAGAGTTGAAGCCATTACCATCGAACCTCAAATATACATTCTTGGGGGAGTATAAGACCTTCTAGTGGTGATAAACTCAACTTTGGAGGCAAAGCAAGAAGATAATCCATTGAAAGTGTTGAGGAGGGACAAGGGAGCAATTGGTTGGACAATTGCTGATATTAAGGGGATAAGTCCCCTCATTTACACACACCGCATCTATCTAGAGGAAGACTCCAAGATGTCCCGACAACCACAAAGAAGGTTGAACCCGATTATGAAGAATGTGGTGAGGGACGAGGTACTCAAACTACTTGATGTGGGCATCATCTTTCCAATTGTCGACAGTAAATGGGTTAGTCCCACTCAAGTGGTGCCCAAGATATCAGGGGTCATCATGGTTGCAAATAAGGAGAACGAGTTGATTCTGACAAGAGTAGTCACCGAATGGAGAGTGTGTATCGACTATTGGAAGCTCAACTCTTGCACAAGAAATGACCATTTTCCATTGTCATTCCTCGACCAAGTATTGGAAAGAGTAGCCGGACACTTGTTTTATTGCTTCTTGGATGGATACTTTGGCTACAATCAAATTGAGATCGCATTGGAGGATCAAGAAAAAACCACTTTAACTTGCCCCTTCGGTACATTTGTCTTGCGGTGGATGCCATTTGGGTTGTGTAATACCCCAGGGACTTTTCAAAGATGCATGATGAAAATTTTCTACGATATGGTGGAAAAGATCATGGAAGTCTTCATGGATAACTTTTCCATATTTGGGGATTCATTTGAGGGATGTTTGGAGAACTTGGAGAGAGTACTTAAGAGATGCAAGGAGAAAAATTTGGTTCTCAATTGGGAGAAGTGCCACTTTAGGGTGACACAAGGAATAGTGCTCGGGCATATTGTTTCGGCAAAGGGGATCAAAGTTGATAAATCAAAGGTTGAAGCCATTTCCAACCTCCCCACGCCAAAGGTCGTCAAAGATAGCAGGTCATTTCTTGGCCATGTTGACTTTTACCGTCGTTTTATAAAAGATTTTAGTGCATTGGCTAGGCCCTTGACTAATTTGCTTTCCAAAGATGTCCCATTTGTGTGGTCAGATAATTATGAGGGATCGATTACAAAACTAAAAAGCATGCTCACTTCACCTCCGATCATGCGACCACCCAAGTGGGACTTACCATTTGAGCTTATGTGTGACACGAGTGATTACGCTATCGATGCAATACTCGGTCAAGGGGAAGACAAGAGACTATATGTAATATACGATGCTAGCAAGACTCTAAACGAGGCACAAATGAATTACACCATCACCGAGAAAGAGTTGCTAGCCGTAGTATTCGCATTGGATAAATTTCAGTCTTATATCATTGGTTCACCTATAGTAGTCTATACTGATCACTCTGCTTTAAATTATCTTTTATCTAAATAGGATGCAAAATTGAGACTCATTAGGTGGATCCTCCTACTCCAAGAGTTCAACTTGACAATCAAAGACAAAAAAAGAGTGCAGAACGTGGCGGTGGACCATTTATCTCGACTTGTGGTTCAAGATGCCGATGAACATATGCCTATCTCTGACTCTTTTTCTGATGAGCATTTACTTTCTTTTCATTCTATTTGTCCTTGGTATGCTAACATTTGCAATTATCTTGCTATAGGACAAATACCATTACACTAGAGCCCGGAGGATAGACATAGGTTTTATGGCGGATGTGAAGTACTTCTACTTCGACAACTTGTACTTGTTCAAGTATTGTCCAGATCAAGTGATGAGGAGATGCGTACCAAAAAATGAACAATAGAAAGTCCTTGCATTTTGCCATTCAGAGGCTTGCAGTGGCAACTTCTCTTCAAAGAAGACCTCGACAAAGGTTTTACAATCAGTTTTTTATTGGCCTCTTTAATCAAAGATTGTGTTTCCTTTGGCAAGGAATGTGATAAATGCCAAAGATTGGGTAGTGTGACCCGAAGGAACATGATGCCCCTCTCCCCTATACTTGTTATTGAGATATGAGATATTTGACTGTTGGGACATCAACTTTATGGGTCCCTTTCCCATGTTTTTTGGCTACCTATACATATTACTGGTAGTGGACTACGTATCCAAATGGGTGGAGGCTATCCCAACTAAGACCAATGACCACTGGGTCATGGTTAAGTTTCTCAAAGAAAATATTTTTTTTGACGTTTGGGATGCCTTGTGCTATGATAAGTGATGGTGGTTCTCATTTCTATAATAGGCCATTTACATCTTTAATGCATAAGTATGGCATCACACACAAGGTGTCCACCGCATATCACCCACAGATCAATGGCCAAGCTAATTTGACCAATAGGGAGATCAAGAATATCCTAGAGAAAATAGTGAACCCTAATACGAAAGATTGGTAGGTTACCGATGCCCTATGGGCTTACCGCACTGCTTACAAGACTATTCTAGGTATGTCACCCTATAGACTTGTCATTTGCCAGTTGAAATGGAGCACAAAGCTTATTGGGCCATCAAAACCTTGAACTTCAACTTGAAAATGGTCGGAGAGAATAGGAAATTGGAGAAGAATGAATTAGAAGAGATTCAAAGAGATGCGTATGAGAGCTCCAACATTTCAAAAACAAGGGCTAAGATTTTTCATGATAAATCTATTTTAAGGAAGATATTTGAGCCCGGACAAAAAGTGCACTTGTACAACTCTTGTCTCTCTATCTCTCAAGGGAAACTCTGATCCCGTTGGGATGGCCCCTATTTTGTCAAGGTGGCCTACCCCAATAGAGCCGTGAAAATCACCAACCCCGAGGATGGCAAGACATTCAAGGCTAATGGCGAAAGACTTAAGCCATTTTTTGAGGGTTTGAAGGTCAAAGGGTGGTGGAGGAGTTGGTGGATCTGATTTATTCAGACCTTTTGTGAGGAATAAGTGTTCAAAGTAGCTTTAGTGTATAGTTGTTTTCTTTTATCCTTTTTAATTGCAAGATAATTTGTTACTTACTTTATCTTTGCATATAGTGTTTTCCTTCTTAGTGCAGATATTGATGTTTTTGTCAAAGCTCAAGTGCGAGGTGTTCTCTAACCCTATTCATTTTTTTTCAAGTCCTTCATTGCATATCATATCTTTTTTGTTGCATTGAGAGCAATGCATGAATCAAGTTGGAGGGTGAGTCGCACTATTTGTATGATACACCAATTTTCATGAAAATTTTTTGTTTATAATACCAATTTTTGTGGTGAAATTTACCTTTCACATATCCTACAGATTTTGGTTTACAATAGTTGCAAATTATGTTGAAATTTTTTTGTGAAAAATATCTAAATGTTGATATGTATTCCCCTATTTAGAGTGTTATGGGTTTGTTGATATGTTGATCTTTGCGTTGAACCTTGAATACATGAGCACATTATAGAATTTCGTCCTATGCTTGAGTATCGCATATGTGTTTGCTTTTGAACTCAACCTTAAGTGCACCTTGAATGTGAAATTTTGACAATTTAAGGATTGGATTCATATTTTAGTGCTTGACATGAATAGTGGAGATGTGTAAGGATCCATGAGAGCTTTAGTGACAATCCTTGTTAAAGGGAACTTACATTTACTCAAGGAACAATTTTTCAAATTTCAAATTTGTTCAATAATTTCATTATGCTTGTTTTGGTTAAATGCATTTGGGTAGTTGATTGACTTTGTCTTGAAATGCAATATGCTCTCCCATGCCTATCTAGAAATGATCTTAGGCCATCCTTGATTTAATTTGAGCCTTAGCCTTTTTCTTGTGAAAAGTTTATCCCTAGTGCTGTGATTGAGCCTTAATTATAAATTCAGTTCCATGCCACACATTTTACCAAGCCAATGCAAAATGATAAAAATGTACCACACCTTGGTTGTTCCTAAGATCTGAATATAAGTGATCGTAAAAGAGAAGGAATTGTGGTGTTGAAACTCAACCAAAGGGATGAATGAAGTTGAATTCAAAGAGTTGAACAGAAAGAATGAAAATCCAAGAAAAGGAGAAAAAGGGGGTGAAAAGAAGAAAAGAATGACAAAAGAAAAGGAAAATGTTAAGGACAAGAAAGAAAAAAAAACAAAGAGTGTGGTGTTGGTGTTAGACTGAAAATCCCATGAAAAAGGAGATGTTTTGAAATAAAAGTCATTCACTCGGAACAACTGTCTTTGTTGTCCTCTTTCCTTCGTTTCACTTATGTCAATATCACCCCAAGGCCTCATTACAACCCATTAAAGTNTTTCGTCCTATGCTTGAGTATCGCATATGTGTTTGCTTTTGAACTCAACCTTAAGTGCACCTTGAATGTGAAATTTTGACAATTTAAGGATTGGATTCATATTTTAGTGCTTGACATGAATAGTGGAGATGTGTAAGGATCCATGAGAGCTTTAGTGACAATCCTTGTTAAAGGGAACTTACATTTACTCAAGGAACAATTTTTCAAATTTCAAATTTGTTCAATAATTTCATTATGCTTGTTTTGGTTAAATGCATTTGGGTAGTTGATTGACTTTGTCTTGAAATGCAATATGCTCTCCCATGCCTATCTAGAAATNCCATTTGAATATGTGTTTTACATTTTGAGTATTCATTTTGGTTGTTAAATGTAGAAATCCATGCCTTGTGTGTTGAAAGCATCGAAATTTCAAATTATAATGCAATTTCGGTAATGACTTGGGGCATGATCGTTCAATTGTGGTTCACAAGTGTAGCNATTTGAGCCTTAGCCTTTTTCTTGTGAAAAGTTTATCCCTAGTGCTGTGATTGAGCCTTAATTATAAATTCAGTTCCATGCCACACATTTTACCAAGCCAATGCAAAATGATAAAAATGTACCACACCTTGGTTGTTCCTAAGATCTGAATATAAGTGATCGTAAAAGAGAAGGAATTGTGGTGTTGAAACTCAACCAAAGGGATGAATGAAGTTGAATNGGGTGTTAGAATGTGTAGGGATTGAAATAAAATGGAGTGGAAGTGAATTTGGGAAGCCCCAGGGTTTTGTGTAAAAAGGCAAAACCTATTGGTAGTTTTGGTTCAAAACTTTCCAATAGGTGTCATTCCAGTGCACAAAACCTACCGGTAGGTTTTCATCGACCTACTAGTAGGTTTTGCCAAGAATGCCAAAAATAAGGGTTTTAATTCAGATTTTTTGGGGGACTATTCATTGTCTTCCAAACTTACGAACTCCCAAGCTCTCTCCTTTCCCTCTAACCTCTCCCAAACTTTAAAACACCTCACCCAAATTATAGCTTACTACATTTCTCTTGTCTAGGGCTTGATTTTGAGAGGATTTTGCTGAATTTAGTGGACATTTGCATAAATTCTAGGTTTCCAAAATTTTCCCCCATTTTCCAATTACTTTTAGGGTTTCTTCAAATCCTAGAAATCTCTTGCCATGGCTCATGTAGGAAAGACTTCCCTTGACACTTTTGAGCCCATCGAGTGGCTTTCGATGTGGGCTTTGACCAATTTTTGGCATCAGGGCACTGTTAATCACCATGGCCGGCACCAAGCGCATGGGACCGGGTTCCCCACAACCTACGGGTACTAGTGCCCGCAAGAGGAGCGGGGAGGGATTGAGTGGTGATAGGGGGAAGAGAAGAAAGAGAGCTAGGAACGATGCTCGCTACCAAAGCATCGAAGATAAGAATGTGACTTGTGAGCGGTATGTGGATGGGCTCTCCCTTGGCCCAAATAATGAAGTAGTGAGGATCATTAAGGGCCATGGGATAGGGACATGGTTTGAGCCAGCGAGCAGGTTCAACTTGGCATTGTGTAGGGAATTTTATCAAAACTTGAAGGTAGTGGATGAGGATAGCTATATTTTGAGGACGAATGTGAGGGGAAAGACCTTCGATGTGACTCTAGACTTGATTGCTACCTTGATGAAGTATGAGGGGCCTCACCCCAATGTTCTGGTGTATCCACACAACATCCCTGAGGTAAAGACCATCTCGGAGTATACGAGGTTGATGTACGAAGGACCTGACCCAATTCAGGGGACAATCCAAGTTGGGGGCCTCAATCACTCCTATGGGATGATGAATAAGGTGTTACATTATAACTTGATCCCCAAGGGAGCAGAGAAAAGCCCGAACATGGAAAAGACCACCCTCTTGCATGTTGTTATGACTGGGAAGGCTATGGATGGAGCATTTTTGATATAAGAGTTTTTGAAGGAGTTCACTCAGGCTAGGAAGCCGAAGAAGAATCTCTCATTTGACAATCTTGTCACTTGAATGTGTGCCCACTGCAAAGTCAAGGGATATATCTCTGATTTGTTGACTCCCCCTAAGACTAGAGCCATTGGGAAGTCGAGCAGCATCACGAGGATAGCCATGAGTAGGGGTGAGCGAGCTAGAGCCCTAAGACCTGAGTCATCAACTACAAGACCATCAGCTATAGGACCATCTATTTCTGAGCCATGTACTTCTGCCCCTGTGCACACAGTGTCACAGTGCCTAGACGTTTTGGAGGAGACGGTGCAGGGGATTTTGATGATGATGACTAGGCTCTTCCAACATACTTTTTTGGGCAAGTCGATCCCTGGTGGTCCTCTACCTCCAACTACTATACCTTCCACCTCCACCCCTCAGCTTCCACTGTTGTTGAGGTGGGGGACTCTGATGACAACGAGGAGGAGAAGGGGAGTGAGTATGAGAGTGGGGATGATGAGGCTGGAGAGGTGATGAGAGGGACGAGGATGATGAGTAGGATGTCTTGGTTGTGTTGTTTCTTTTGGTTTTAGATTGTACATAGTAGGGTTAGTTTCGTCGGCCCAATAGAAATGTCTCTAGGATTTTGGGCCATTTTGTTTTGAACTCTAACCTCTTGTACTGAACTTTTGAAAGTGATAAATGGAAAGTACCACATTTGTTTGTTCTATCTTGCCCAAATTCATTTCTTTAATTGTATTATGTTTTTTGCATTTTGAATGTTTGGTGATTTACTTGTTTAGATGGATTGTTGCAGTTATTACTTTGTGGTTTGAAAATAAAGTTTGCTAGGGACTAGCAAACTCAAGTTTGGGGGAATGAGTAGCACAAAATATTGCACATCATATACACATTTTTACCCCTTTTTATACTTGATTTTGAGGTGAAAATGGGAGTAATTGCAATATTTCTAACAATTAATAAGATTTTGGTGTGTTTGCAAGCAAAGAGTTGGAAATGGCGTGAGTTAAGCCCTCATTGTACTGGTTAATGTCAATGGAGATGAAAGGGAGGCTTGACGATGGCTTGAAAGGTGAAAAGACTAAGATTTGAGCAAAACAAGTAAAAATCTACCGATAGGTTTGCCCATAAAACTACCGGTAGGTTTTGTGTACTGGAGTTGGTTCTACCGCAAACCTTCTGAAAGGTTTTGGCTACTGGAGCAAAACCTACTAGCAGGTTTGGCCATCGACCTACCGGTAGGTTTTGCTGAAAAAACGCTTGAACTCTGCAACTAAACTCCAATTGCTTGGGGGGCCCATCTACACTTATACCACACCTACCCTGACATGTTCCACATAGAACCATGCCATTTCTTACACAAAGTTCTGACTTGGAAAAAGAAGCATGGAAGACAAGGAGAGAGGCTGATAAAGTGTTGGGAAGTATAAGGCTTCATTGAATCTCTATAGCATACATAATATATGCTCCATGGACGAAAACGACACAATCCTTTACCATTTTGACACCATAGTTCAACACTTTTAGAGAGAGAAGCTCCCAAGGTAGAAGACATAGTTTTAGAGAGAGAAAACTTAAATTTTTGCAATTTCTTCACCCATTTCACTTGTAACAAGCTGTAAGACTCTTTTAATCTTTGTTTCTTTCATTGTAATCTCCTTTATTTCAAGTGTAATCGAGTTTAATCTATTATTCTTGAACTCTTACAATTTCTGATGGGTATGATCTGAAACTTCATTTTGGTATGAAATGAATTTCTCTTTGTAGTTTACTTCTTCCTAGCTTTAATATATGTTTGAAGTTTCATTCTCAACTCATTTTCATTTCCATTTCTTCTACACGTCTCTTTACATCATGAATGCTTTTACTTCAACCATGAGTAGCTAAACTTTATGTTGGCTAATACAAGGAGAAATTCCTCTTGGGTATGCTAAATCAACTATTTTTTATTCTACCTTGTAGTGTAAAGTTCTTGGTTTGACTAGGTTGAGTGCGAACGTGGCTGTGAGTTCTTGATACACCATAAACTTGTCACAGGGTATGCTTGAGCCTACATTCCACATTAGTCCTTCACTTCCTATAAATCAATCAAGCACATAGGCACCATTGGTTGAATGAATTGAGTTGATTTTGCATTCCCATTGGAATGACCTCTTCGGATTAGCGAACCTTGCTTTTATTGCATTTCTACAACCAATCTTCACTCACCAAAACACCAATTCACAAGATTTTTACAATTTTCTTTTTTACCAAATCACCTTCCTTCCTTGAGGAGACGACCTTGGAATACCAATCCCAAGTAAAAGATGACACTCGAAAGTCTCTCTACGCTTGGGGAGCACTTTTGTACGCATGCACACATTTTCATCTGCACACACGTTCACCCTATTTCTTGTATGATATCCGAGGGAGAGTGACACTCACCTAATCGTATAAGCCACATACACATTATCGGAATCATGGTTGAAGATTAGGGTTGACGGAATAAGTCAAGCACATAGTCGCTAGCATCACACATTAATTCAAAAGGTAATGATCAATCAGGAGGTTGCATAATTAGTGTAAAAATAAGCATGCTTTTAAGTTTATCACATGTTGATTGACATGCATCATTCCAATCAAATGGTAGATCCTAACATAGAAGATTGCACATTGGTTTAGATATCAAACTAAAATCTTTAATGAATCTTCTATAGAATCCTGCATGACCTAGAAAGGATTGAATATCTTTTATAGTTTTCGGTGGAGGAAGATTGACTATTAAATCAATTTTTGACTTATCAACTTCAATTCCCTCTACAGAAACAACATGTCCTAGAACAATACCTTGTGTGACCATGAAATGACACTTTTCCTAATTTAAAACAATATTTTTTCGTCACACCGAGTAAAGACTTTTTCAAGATTTTTCAAACACAATTCAAATCATTCATAAAAACTTTTAAAAATTGCTCCACCATATCACTAAAAATACTCATCAAACAACATTGAAAAGTGGGTGGAGCATTTCACAATCCAAATGGCATCCTTTTATGAGCAAAAGTGTCAAAAAGACATGTAAAAGTGATTTTTCTTGGTCATCAACTGCTATTTCAATTTGATTATAGCCAGAGTACCCATCTAAAAAACAATAGTATGTATGTCTGGCTATTTTTTTTTTCCAAAACTTGGTCTAGGAGAGGTAGGAAAAAATGATCTTTTCTCGTAAGAGAATTTAATTTATGATAGTTAATACACATACGCCAACAAGTGATTGTACGTATAGGGACCAATTCATTTTCTTGGTTTCTTACTATCGTAACACCAGAATTTTTGGGTACTACTTGTGTATGGCTGACCCATTTACTATCAGATATAGGATATATAATATCAACATCTAACAGTTTAAGCACTTCAGCCTGAAACTGTTTCTTTTAAATGTGGATTTAATCTTCTTTGCAGCAGTTGGGACAATTTAGAGTCTTCTTCCATGTATATACAATGAGTATAGAGAAGAGGACTTATTACCGTAATATTAGCTACCGTCCAACCGATTGTACTTGTCACACCTCATCTCGGTCTACCAAGGATGGGATGCGACTAGGTTTTTGATACACCTGTTTACATATATGTATAAACTGGACTAATTAAATATTAAATAATTCCACAGGCGCAACAACACCACCCATCACCTTAGTCATTAAGCATGATGGTAAAATCTGTCTCATAACTTGTACCATATACAAAATACCTGAACCAATTTTTTGTTACCCAGGTTATAGACATATACAAAATCCCACACCCACTTAGCATACATCACAAAGTATGTTTGTTGAGTCTGTTTACCAAGATATAATAATAACCTGCCATAATAATCCCTCACAAATATAATATATAACCCAACAATTGGTCATACCGACACTCAACCTGAGTGATATCACACTAATATTGTACAAGACTCAATCGACTAGACAGTGGACCGGTCTGCATCCTCTTTTATAGTACCTTAAAAGAAGAACTATAGGGCTGTGAGCTAAACCATGCGCTCAGTGAGTATGCATGTTGTATATGATATGAAAATAATAGTAATACACAGAAGTATGTAGATACTACGTAGATACACGTATCAAACAACAACATCAATTCAATTCCAAAGAATTCACAAGCCACATCACATTCATTCCACCTCTCATCGTGTAATCGATCCCACATGGATCCGTGTCTCCTGAACCTTCCAGGAATACCACAGTGCTAACACACCATTGCACGCTTAGTGATCAGGCATCGACGCCCCTGTCTCAAATAGTGCACCACATTCCATAATACACAATACACGGTACAAAGTATCATTCAATCATATAAGCAAGTAGCACATAATCTTGGAGAATTACTATTAAATTCTATCATTTACTATCATCTTATAATATCATTTTCAAAACATATAAAGATATACACCCACCTCAAATATACAAATCTACGGCCCTTCGGTTCTATTGGTGGATCCTTTTAGTGTTATCGTATCTGTTCCAATACCGATTGTCTCACTTTTTTCACTTAACACATTTGTAATTACAACATCAATATGTTTATCACATTTAATAGTTAATCATGCACTAATTCATGCAAAATGATGCACTCCAAAGTTAACTGGTGACTCCGGTTAGCGCACTATCTACTCACACATTGACACTTTTGTTATAGGGATCATATTTCCTCCCCAAATTTCTAAAATCACTCACATTAATCACAATTAGGATTAAGTAGGTCAAACACATTGACCGGGGACCATTTTCACACATTTTGACCCTGAATCCTAAAAACTGCACATCCGACATTTCATACATTTCCCACCGGATATTATACTCATTTGCATTCGAAAGCCACATTATCACATCAAGCATCATTTAAAAGGGCTGCATGCAAAAGTTTGGGTCATTTGAATTAAAATTCACACATGTGATAATAACATTTAGAAATCAGGGTTTCGGTACCGGCACACTCATCATTTAAAACAACCATATTTAGTCTCTCACACACATTTAATCATGAAATTTCAGTCCCTTATGGAACCTTTAAACCACCCATTTCACTCCCATAAATTTTGGTTTCAGCCTAGCCCACTAAATGCTTCTCGAATACCTCAAATGGTCACTTTCATACTTTTCGCACTCGGCTGAATACCTATTTAACACCCATTCTTAACAACTCCTAAATTTTGTTTAACACCCTTAATAAAATATGTTTTAAATTTAAAATAAAACAGCCCATTAAGTTAACACAAAACAACCGTTTAATATACTTAATTTAAACTCACAAAAATATGTTTTGAAATTAAACTAAAATAACCCATTAAAATTAACCAAAATAGTCAATGAATTAAATTAAAATAGCCACTAATTTAAAACATGTTAAAACTATCCACACATATTGTAAACCCCCACATGTTGATATTAATATAATTATGATAAAAGTGTTAGTAATTTTAATTTATGTAATGGCATAGGAATGAACCATGTAGGTTATAACCGTAGAAATGCTAATATTGTAAAAACCCGAGTAAATGTAT
This sequence comes from Ilex paraguariensis, assembly GCA_963454935.2. NCBI lineage: Eukaryota > Viridiplantae > Streptophyta > Magnoliopsida > Aquifoliales > Aquifoliaceae > Ilex > Ilex paraguariensis. The sequence goes on from CAUOFW020002003.1 coordinate 120,197, forward strand.
GAATCCTTTGTAATAGAACTTGTATCAACTATGTTTGATATACAAACGTATGTTTTATAAGTTTGTGTTGGTTTTAGATGGTTGTGGAACGGATTGGAATGAGTTGGAAATGAAGAAGGGAGGATTTGTAGAAAAACAGGCAAAACCTTCTGGAAGATCGATGAAAAACCTTCCGGAATGTTAAGGTAAATGCTTATCCAGTAGCCAAACCTTCCGGAAGGTCGATGAAAAACCTTGTGGAAGGATAATGGAAATGTTTGTCTAATAGGCAAACCTTCTGGAAGGTTGATGAAAAACCTTCCGGAAGGTTTTCCAAAAATATAACATTTTAAGTCGCGAACAATCGGCCTTTCCTCCACTATAAATACTTAAGGACAACTCCTTTAGCCCCATTTCAACATCTGTAACCCTAGGAAACCATAGAGAGGAAGAAAGAGAGGAAAAAACACAAGATCAAAGGGGATTTGCACATTAGATTGGATCAAAGCCCTAATTTTCAAGAACACCAAGGTAGGGGTTTTTCTTCAATTCTTGTTCATTGAGACTAGGGCTTGTATATGTGTATTATTTGACTCTAAATCTTATACATATGTTATGAAATCATCATTCCTTGGTCTTCTTGCAATTATTATCTTGTTTTAAACAAAGTTAGGGTTGAATACCCATAAAATCTCCTTTTTCTTGATTTAAAACTCTAGTTTTCAAGAGAGATGGATTTTCCTCTTGATTCTTCCTTTGTTCTTGATTTCGAAACCCTAGTGCTTTGTGTTGAGTAATAAAATGATGTTGTGATGATCTTTTGCTTATTTGCTTAAATTGTTCTCTTGTATTACAAATTGTGAAATTTGGGAATTTTGGATTTCCTTGTGATATTGAGAAAATGTTTGTTATTGCATCTCTTGTATGGTTGTTGTGATGGACTTGATTACATTCGAGCACTGTCGTAGAGTGTTAGAAGTTAGTCTATCCCAATGGGGGTGAGATGGTTTCTTAACATTTGTAGTGGTTTGTTGTTTGTGAGAGAAACCACTGTTGTTCACGTAAGTTCGAGGCTGAGGGATGGTATACCTTTCCTGGGAAGGATTCGTCAATACTGTGAGAGACGGTATACGCCCTTCCCAAAATATTTGGGATTATGTGATTGTGGTGGGTGAACGAGGTAGAATCGGGGTGTAGATTCATGGGAAGCAACCAACATACATGAGAATGTTAGATGACGCTATTGAATGAGTATTCGATTTCTATCACTCCGACATGTTTATTCCTTTCATTTAACTTATTGTTATTGCGTTCACTTGAGATCAAATAAATGGTCACTGTTTTATTTCAAAATTGCTATATGATATTTGCAAAATGAGACCGACTTGCTTTATATGTTTTCTAAACCTTGTTCGAGTTTGGAAGGAATGTTGCTACAGAGCTTAGTGCTCACCCCCTACAAACAATATATATTTTTTAGATTTTGTACAAGAGGAGGAGCTCGGAGTCGATGAGTCGGTACATTGGGAAGTTCCACTAGATGGGCACATGGATCCCAAGATGGATGTTTAGGGCTATACTCTCCTACGTGATAGACTAGGAGATTCCTTTTGAGACTATGTAAAGTCTAACCTTTTGTTATTCCGCTGTAAAGTTCAAATTTAATTTTAGTTAGATGTAACTGCCATAGTTAATCGTATTCTTTTGGATACAAAGGCCATGATGGACATATTCTTTTGGAATGATATTGTAAATGTTATATTTGATGAATGAAAGTTTCTTAAATGGTGAATTTTATTAGTTGCTCTCATGATGTGAATGGTTCTAGATTGTAATGCCGTCCAAGAGGGATTTTAGGGCGTTACACATATACAAATACATATATACTAAAATTAATCACAGCGCATGCTTAAATTGAGTCCCACATACCTTCCTTACTCACGGTTCAAATGGACATACCCAAATATTTTTTTTCCTCTTTTACTATCCCTCATTCTCGGTTCAACAAGGAACCAAACACACACACACACACACCCCTTTATGCTTACTTTACACCCACACACACACCCACACACGGCTTGAATACACACACACACACACACACACACACGGCTTGAATACACACACACACACACATGGCATGCATACACACACCCACCTAACCATAAGATGACTCACCTTTTCTTTCTTTTGTTTTTTTTTTTGCAATTATGTTGGCCTCCCCCCAAGTTTTTAAGTGCTTTCAAAATCGACCCACTATTTTTTCTCACACATGAAATTCTATAAATAAGTCTCACTAATACATCACTAACAGGGTCCACATACCCAATGCATGCTCACATACATCATGGCTATGAAAAATTTAATTTAATTAACCCTTTAATAATTTCACATAATTATAATTTAGCCCTCAAAATTATGTTCATATGCATACAATGCATAATTGAGTTTCACAGTACTTTGATGATTTTTAATGACTTTTATCAATTTCTTTTCTTGGACTTCTGACACTTTTGAAGATATTACCACTGGGAAAGTTTCATCCTTTCCCAAGAAGACATATTTTAAGTTAGCCTGAAGAGGTTTAGGAGCAACAATACTAGACTCAACAGATTGTGTTCTAGTAGATAATAACTCTTCAAATTTTGGAACCCATGTTTCTATATTAGACATATCTACAATAGACTCAACATTATTTATAGACTCTAACAATGCATGTGACTCTTTCTTTATACAAGCATTTTCAAACAGGTTTTGAGTTTGTGACTCAATGCAATTTACTTCATGCAATTCTTTTTCCTCTCTGGTTTGCTTAGCAATATCAAACACATTTAATTCTAAAGTCATAGTTCCAAATGAAAGTTTCATTATTCCATTCCTACAATTGATCAATGCATTTGATGTAGCTAAGAATGGTTGCCCTAGAATGACAGAAATTTGTGTAGAGAAATGCAAGACTAACTGTGTATCCAAGATAATTAAATCCATTGAAAAAAGAAACTTGTCAACTTTAAGAAGTACATCTTCAACAAAGCTCATGGAATTTTCACAGAACGGTCAACCAATTGTAATGTGGCATTTGTGGGTATAAATCATCCAACCCTAACTGCTCATAGACTGAATATGGGAGCAAATTGGCACTAGCTACATGATCAATCAAGTGCTTGATCATTTTCCCTAACTTCCCACACTAACCCGACTGTTTTTGTATATGGCTTATAGTGCATGGTGAGTGTCACTCTAACTCAAGCTCAATGCAAAAAGTGGGAAGAATTGTGTGTGGATGAACAAAAAATGTGTGAGTTTGCAAAATTGCTTCCCAAGCATAGAGAGACTTACAATGTCGTATTTTACTTGGAATGAGTATTCCAATGTCATCTCCTAAGGGAAGGCGAGATTGGGTGTTCTTGCAGAGTGATTTGCAAAAGTGAAACTTGGAAAATCTTGTGATTTGAAAGTTGGTGAGTTGTGAATTGTGAAATGTGCTAGAAAATGGGGTTAGCTAATCCATAGAGGTCATTCCAATGGGAATGCCAAATCGACTCATTTCATTCAACCAATGGTGTCTAGGTGTTTGATTGATTCGTAGGAAGTGAGGAATGAGTGTGGTTGTCTTGGACAAGAGCATACCCCATGGTAAGTCTACGGTGTATCAAAAGCCCACGACCATGTCTGCACTTAACATATTCAAACCAAACACTTTACACTACGAGGAATAATGAAATAGAGTCAATTTTACATACCCAAGAGGAAATCCCTCTTGGATTAGCCAACTAATTGTTTAGCTATTCATGGTAACAGAAATAGCAAACATTAAGTTGAGAAACAGGGTAGTGAAATCGACCATGAACTTGTCTTAACATAAGAGAAAGTTTAAACTACAAAAGAAAAGATATTCATTTCTAAAATGTAAAGCTTGAAGGGAACAAACCGTGAATGTAGAAATGAACCACAAGAACTTAGCTAAACTTAATTACAACTTTGATTAAAAGAGATTAAAGTGCAAGAGAGAAGGATTACATGTAAAATAGAGCTTACTACAATTAAAATGGTGAAGGAAAATCTAAAACCCAACTTTCTCTCTCTAGAACTTCATCTTCTTCCTTGGACATTCTCTCTCTAAAAACTTGATAATCTGAATATGCATATAGGAAGTGTATATTTTCATCCATCCCTCTCTCTTGTCATGAGTGGCTAACTTGGATTGCATGGAGAGAGGTTGTCCCCAAAAGCTTCCAAAATTAGTCAAAGTATGGTCCCCCTTCCTCTTCCTAACCACTCCCTCTCTCTACATTGGCCACCCATTCCCTCATTCTTATTATTTGAGTGTAGGGGATAAGAGGTCATGATGGAGTGTTAGAAATATCAAGACATGGATTAGATATCAAAAGGTGGGCCCCTGTAGTTGGTGGAGTCATTTGGAAGAGGATCTGATTTTTCTGGGTTGCTGGTACTGGTACCTAGTGACATGGTACTGTACCTCGACATTTATCATTGTTGAGTCAACAAGGGCACAAGTACCAAAGGAAAGGAGGTACCGGTAGCTTATTTTCAGTAGGGTTTGGTACCAGTACCACAGACAGGAAGGTACTAGTAGCTTCTTCATTTCCTCCATGTCAGCTAGTTGAGTTCCAAGTACCAAGTACCCGTACCTGGTGTTGTGTTACCAGTACTTGCTTTCTAGAGAACTTGGGTATCGGTACCTAGTGACTTGGTACCAGTACCTCTTCTTCTTGTCTTTAGATTTTTGGTTCCTTGAGCTCCTAAGCCATTCATCTTGAGATCTTTTCTTTCTCATTGACTTCAATCAGTTAATGGTGTGCTTTATGCCTGCCTTTTCCATCCTATCACCTACAATCAAGCCATTCTCCATTAATTATCAATTTGAATCCATTTCCCAAAAAATTCAGTACAAAACAAGTTAAAATGGATGCAATGAATATGTTTAATGTGCAATGTTTGACACTCATCACAACCCCCAACTTGTGCTTTTCTAGTTCCTAGCAAACCTTATGTCAAAAATCTATGCAATGCATGTAACACAATTCCATTCATGTTAATCAGTTGATGGACCAAACAAAATACTCAAATCACATTGCAATTTGTAAATGAGCTTGGGCAAAATTTAAACCAAAGGTGATGTTCTTTCATTCACAATCTTTCACAAGGAGTACATAGAACCCAAAACAAAATAGCCTACTTTCCTAGGGACTCTTCTACCAGTCCGATAACTCCTAGACTGCTATCCCACTATATACAACCAACCAAAAACATCAACAAAAAACAAGACTAGACTCTATCTAATCCTCCTCGTCATCATCGTCATCCTCCTTGTCATCAGACTCTGTGACCTCTACAATAATCGAGCTGGCTGGAGTGGATGTTCGAACGTTAGAGCTAGTCCTCAGAGTTGATGGAGGGAAATCTGGTGCGACAACCAGTGGTGGTGGCATCTCAGGAAAAGGCTCTATAGGGAATGTCCTCTCAAAAATCCTAGTCACCATCAGCTTCTATAGCTGCATAGTCCCCCCAAAATTATCCAATCTCCCCTTGATCCTAGCCAAACATTGGGAGACTATCAGATGTGGGGCGACAATAGATGGCCCAACCGTGGATGGTCTAGCTATAGATGGCTCAGCTCGAGATGTACTAGCCTTTTCCTCCTTCTATCCGGGTCATCTAGTCATAGTTATCCTCATTTTGCTGCTCGGCTTGCCTACAGGGCCAAACTCAGGTGAGAGTGTCACGTCGGTAGGGATGGCCTTAACCTTGTTCTGACGGCTAACCTTGGTGACAAGGTGGGCGTAAGGCAAGTTCACCCACTGCTTCGTAGCCTGGGTGTAGTCCTTCATCACCTCCCAAATCATCATAGGAATGTCCATTTTTGTGCCGGCCATGAACTTGCAGAGGAGGGCCATTCTCTCCTCCCCCAAATCATCATAGGGATTTTCCCATTGAACTACGCAAGGTCCTCATACATAAGGCTCGCATACTCTTGGAGTGATTTCCTCCATCAGGTGTTATGGGGAAAGACAAGGGTGTTGTCAGGGGGCCTTTGACACTACAATGTCTCAGCAATGACTGTCGGAGTGACCTCAATCACCTTTCCCCTCACATTTGTCTTTGACAAGCACAAATCCTTATCCACCACCCCTAACCTCCGATAAAATTCTCGACAATAGGAAAGCACGTACCCATTCATCGCCTGAAACCGAAAGTGTAGCACATGTCCCTTGATGGATATAACAACATCATCATGCTCTTCGAGGGTGGGCCTATCCACTTGACGCTGACACGTCACATTCTTAATCCCAATGCTCTCCATGTGAGGGTCATTTTTCTTGNAAAAAATGAGGTGCATGCATAACAATTGAAACAACCTTAGCATAATGTCATGAATGGAATGTTAGGGCAATAGATAGCAAAACCAACTTTTCTTTTCATTTAAAGTGTGCTCTCGCCATGCTTTCTCTAGATCATTTAGGGCTTTCATGGGTTGTAATGTGGTCTTGGGGTGATATTTGGGTTGAGTGAAATGAAGGGTAAAGGGAGACAAGAAGAGTTATTANTGGGAAAACCCATCCCCAAAATAACTCAGACACATCAAAAGACGAAGGGGAAGTCTTACCCATTCCTGCCATTGTCGATGACTTCAAGCTTTGAATAAGAATCAAAGGCTTTTGATGGAGNTGGTCTTGGGGTGATATTTGGGTTGAGTGAAATGAAGGGTAAAGGGAGACAAGAAGAGTTATTATGAGAATGTGACTTTTATTATCAAAAATCTCCTTTTTGTGGAATTTTCATCTTTACATCCTCACTTCAACTTTTATATCTCTTGTTCCTTCTTTCTTCAACATTTTTCTTCTTTTTTTTTTCTTTTCAACCCCCTTTTCTCCCTTTTCTTGGATTTTTCTCTTCTTTTTCATTCAAACTATGAATTTAGCATCATTCATCCCTTTTTGGGTTTTCTCACCACATTTCCCTTTCTTTATGATTAATCACAATCAGTCTTGGAACAACCAAGATGTGGTAATCATTTTGCACTGCCTCGGTAAAACATATTGCGTGGAAATGAATTTTCAATTCAGGCTCAATCATGGCACTAGGGATAAATTTTTTACAAGAAAAGGGTAAGGCTCAAAATAAGTCAAAGATGGCCTAAGACCATCATAGATAAGCATGGACAGACATATTGACATTTTTAGGCAAAGTCAATCAACTATCCATATGCATGCTAATCAAAGCAAACATAATGAATTATTGAATAGATTTTGAATTTGAAAAATTATTCCTCTAACAAGAATTGATAGTGAAGCTTACCTGGGTACTTAATCTCCACTATGTATGTCAAGCTCTAAAATTTGGATCCATTCAGTACATTGTCAAAATTATACATTCAAGGTGCACTATGGTTGACTTCGAAAGAAAACACGTATGTGATACTCATGCATAAGACAAAGTTGTACGGTGTGCTCATGTGTTCAAAGCTCAAAATGAAGATTAATGCAGTCACAGACCCCATAACAATTTGAATAGGGGAATATGGTTCAATATTAAGATATTTTCCACAAAAAATTTTAAAATTTTTCACCTTTTCACATTTCTAACTATTCTATACAAAAAAATTGGTAAAATATGTGAATGGTGCATCTCACCACAAAATGGTATTATCAACAAAAATTGGTGTATCATGAAAATGGTACACCTCACCTTCTAACTTGAACTATGTGTTGTCCTCAATGCAACAAAAAGACATGCAATGAGATGATTGAATTTAAAAGACAAGAAGGGTTACAAAGCACCTCACAATGAGCTTTAATAAAAACACTGCTAGTTGCGCACAAAAGGAAAAAACACTATGCACAATTAAAAGTGAGTGAACAATTTACTTGCAAAATAAAGTAGAATAGAAAAACAACTATACACTAATATCTACTTGAACAGTTATGCCTCAAGAACATCCTGATAAATCAAATCCACTAACTCCTCCACTTCTTGAAATTCAAAACCCTCAAAGAATGATTTAAGTCTTTGTCCATTGACCTTGAATGTTTTACCATCCTTTGGATTTTCTATGTCCATAGCTTTGTGTAGGTAGGCAACCTTGACAATGTAGGGGCCATCCCACCTCAATCGAATTTTTCCTTGGAAGATTGAGAGGCAAGAATTATACAAGAGCACTTTTTGTCTAGGCTCAAATGTTTTTCTTAAAATGGATTTGTCATGAAAAAATTTAGTCCTCTCTTTGTGAATTCTAGAGCTCTCATATGCATCTCTGAGAATTTCCTCCAATCTATTTATCTCCAACTTTCTATGGTCCCCAACTAGTCATAGGTTCAAATTCAAAGTTTTTATGGCCCAATATGTTTCGTGCTCCATCTCCACTGGCAAATGACAATCCTTGCCACAGATAGCCTATAGGGAGACATACCAAGAATGCTCTTATAAGCAGTACGGGGTAAGCCCACAAGACAACAGTCAACTTGAGTGACCAATTCTTTTGATTCGGGTTAACCATTTTCTCAAGTATGTTCTTTATCTTCCTATTGGCCAACTCAGCTTGGCCATTAGTCTGTGGGTGATAAACAGTGGACACCTTGTGTGTTACGCCATATTTGTGTATCGAAGAAGCAAATAGTCTATTGCAAAAATGTGAGCCACCGTCACTTATCATTGCACAAGATACCCCAAACCTAGAAAAAATATTTTCTTTTAAAAAATTGACCATGACTCGATGGGCGTTGTTCTTGGTCGGAATTACCTCTATCCACTTTAACACGTAGTCCACTGCTAAGAGTTTGTAAAGGTAGCCGAAATACATAGGGAATGGACCAATGAAATCGATGTCCCAACAATCAAATATTTCAATGACAAGAACGGGGGAGAGGGGCATCATGTTTCTACGGGGTCTCACTTCCCAACCTTCCCAATCTTTAATAAATGTTGGCCAATAAAAATCACTTTATAAAATCTTAGCAAAAGTCTTTTTGGAGTAGAAATGCCCACCACACGCTTCAGAATGACAAAAAGAGAGGACAACCCACTGTTTATTTTTTGGTACACACTTTCCTCATGACTTGGTCAGGGCAATACTTGAATAGGTACGGGTTGTCGAAGTAGAAGTACTTCACATCCACCATGAATCTTCTCTTATCTTCTGGTCTCCAGTGTGGGGGTATTTGTCTTGCAACAAGAAAATTACAAATGTCAGCATACCATGAACAAACTGAATGGATGGAAAATAGATGCTCATTAGGGAAAGAATCAGGGATAGGGATGTGCTCTTTGTTGTCTTGGACAACAAGTCGTGACAAATGGTCCACCACCACATTCTCAACTCCCTTTTTGTCCTTGATGATCAGATGGAAATCTTGAAGGAGGATGATTCCTAATGAGTCTCAGTTTAGCGTGTTCAAAGTAGAATGATCAGTGTGGACTACAATCGGTGAACCAATGGTGCACGAACTAAATTTGTCCAATTAAAACAATATTGCTAGCAACTCTTTTTTAGTAGTGGTGTAATTCATTTATGCTTCATTTAGAATTTTTCTAGCATAGTATATTGCATAAGGTTCTTTATCTTCCCTTTGACCTAGCACTGCATTGACCGCATAATCACTTGCATCACACATTAGCTTAAATGGGAGTTCCCACTGGGGTGGTCGCTTGATTGGAGGTGAAGTAAGCATACTTTTAAGTTTTAGGAAACATGCCTCACAATCATCCGACCATACGAATGGGACATCCTTTGCTAGCAAATTTGTCAAAGGTTTTGTCAATGTTCTAAAATCCTTAATGAAGTAGCAATAGATACTTGCATGGCCAAGAAATGACTTGATGTCCTTGACTACCCTTGGAGTGGGTAGATTGGTAATTGCTTCTACTTTGGATTTATCCACTTCGATTCCCTTTGTAGACACAATGTGGCCAAGCATGATCCCTTGAGTTAGCATGAAATGACACTTCTTCTAGTTGAGCACCAAATTCTTCTCTTCACATCTCTCTAACTCTCTCCAAATTTTCTAAGCATCCTTTGAAAGAGTCCCCAAACACTGAGAAGTTGTCCATGAAAACATCCACAATCTTTTTCCACCATGTTGTTAAATTTCTCCATTATACATCTTTGAAAATTTCTTGAGGCATTGCAAAGCCCAAATAGCATTCAACGATAGACATAAGTTTTAAAGAGACATGAGAATGTGGTTTTCTCTTGATCTTCTAGGGTGATCTTTATCTGGTTGTAGCTGGAGTAGTGATTAGTAGTTAAAATTATCATATTGCTATGCTCTTTTAAGACTAATTATACTTTAATGGAGTTTAAGTGATGACATTTCAGGTCCTAAAGTGAACAAGAGCTCAAGAACAACAAAAATCACACTTGGATGTAACACCAGCATATTGGGGGCAAAATTGGAGAAGCTTGGAACAATGCAAGAACGTTTGAACGCCAACTCACGTTCGAACATCCACTTGAACTATGAAAAGACCAGATTGCTGAGACATGGCGTGTTGTAGCCAAGAAGGAAGACCTTGAAGTACTTGAGTACCATGTTTGAAAGCCAACTCACGTTTGAACGTCCACTTGAATTGATTGAAGACCAGGTGATGAGTGCAAAGTGCCAAGTTTTGCATAGAGTATGGAAATTCGTTTTCACAAAAGACCACAGGCCACTTGAGTGAGAGGGTCAAACCCCATCTGGCATTCAAATGCCTATAAAGCAAAGATAGAAGAAACATTCGAACGCCCATAAAGCAAAAACACATACAACGTTCTCACGTCAACTCACGTTCGAACGTTCTCCACAGACAGACTGCAGAGTCGTTGGCTTTCACTTGGACTTGGGTGGCATACACTATTCTTTCACCACCCCCTCCTACTCTTTGCCTATAAATACTCCCATTGTGGGAGCTTCAAAGGAGGATGTTCTTGTAGAAGACTAGAACTTGGTTTGTAAGGCTTAGACTACACCAAGAACTAGTCAAGAGCTAGATGGAGGTTTAGACTCCCACTCATATAGCTAGATGTATATTTGCTTGTATCAAGGGAGATAGTTCATCTTTTGGTTGAGTAAGCAACCCTCCATTTCTTGGTTGAGGAAGCCACCCTCCAAATGTGATTAGCTTTCTTTTACTTTTATTGTTCTTTTATTTCACTTCCATTGCTTGAGCTTCCTTCTTTTGTAGAGGAGTGAAACTCNTTTCTTTTATTTCACTTCTATTGCTTGAGCTTCCTTCTTTTGTAGAGGAGTGAAACTCTTTCACTTTTCTAGAGCATTACCAAAGCTGTGAAGGGTGGAATGTGATTCACTCATTTTTGGTTGAAGATTGACTCCTTATTTATTGTACTTTCATTTTGTAACTCCTTTACTCGCAGGGATGAGTATCACTCATTTTTCTAGCTTTACCAAAGCTATGAAGTTTGAGTAGTTCCTTATTCACTCTTTAGTAAGAGGTGATGAACATGTATTGATTATCTAGAAGTTATATTTGTGCATTTCCTTTATGCTTTAATGCTTTATATTTCACTTATTAAATGATTGAATGCATCTAGCAAAGCTATGGTACTTTGTATAACCATGAGTTCTTTCTATGTCATGGATGACTCTTGCATGGAAAGACCCATTAGTTCAAGACAAGTACCCCGACTAGATCTTCATGACAACATTTCAATTTTCACCATTATTGTGCTTTATCTAACGAATGGAACATTAATACCATGGTTGGATGCCTTGTAGAAACACTTGCTTGTTTGTAGACAGGTTTAGTCTCAGCACAGGCAATTCTTGTAAACTTCTAAGAAGGCATCAGAACCATGTGCTTAATTCACATAGTCCATCTTTATCTTTCGATTAGCTTGTTGTTTACACAGTAGTTAATTGAGTTATAAAGCACAAGTATAACAAACCAAATGATTACTTACATATTATGATCCTCAAGTTAAAGAGTGACTGTTTCACATTTGAATTTATCTTATATTTTGTCTAGAAAATTCTTGGAAAGAATCTTATATTCTATTCAGGAAGTCTCATAACTTCAAACTCCCAAGATTTTCAGTTACTCGGTCTCTGTCACTGCTTACTTCAAAACCCTAATCATAGCTCCTTGTGGATTTGACTCTGGACTTAACCGGATTATTACTACAGCTTGACCGCCTGCACTTGGGTGTACACATTTCAGATCAAGTCAAGTAGCCATCCAAGAAGCAATAGAAAAGATGTCCAGCTACCCTCTCCAACACTTGATTGAGGAATGGTAGCGGGAAGTGATCTTTTCGATTGCATGAGTTAAGCTTTTGATAATCAATACAAACCTTCCAAAAGGTGACCACCCATGTCTGAATCAACTCATTCTCCTCATTGGCCACCACTGTCACTCCCGACTTCTTTGATACCACTTGTGTGGGACTAACCCATTTACTTTTGGCAATTGCATAGATAATTCCCACATGAAGTAGCTTGATCACTTCATTTCTAACCACATCCTTCGTGATGGGATTGAGTCTTCAATGTGGTTGTTGGGAGGCCTTGGTGTCCTCTTCAAGATATATTCTATGAGTGCAAATGAGTGGGCTAATTCCCTTGATGTCGACAATGGTCCAAATGATGGCTCCTTTATTCTTCCTCAAGACTCGCAACAGTTCTTCCTTTTGCTTTGGCTCCAATGAAGAGCTTATTGATTAGTGTGGAACATTGCATATTAAACATCTTTATTGCACCCATTTTAACTAGTTTTGTAGTGAATTTTTGGGGAAATGGATTCAAATCGATAATTAATGGAGATTGGCTTGATTGTAGGTGATAGGATGGAAAAGGGTAGGCATAAAGCACCCTATTCATTGGGAGAAATGCCATTTTATGGTAACACAAGGCATTGTCTTAAGTCACATTGTGTCTTCTAAGGGAATGAAAGTAGACAAGGCAAAAATAGATCTAATTGGAAAACTGTCTACTCCAAGGACTGTAAAGGATGTCCGATCGTTTCTGGAACATGCAGGTTTTTACAAGAGATTCATAAAAGATTTTAGCACCATAGCAAAACCCCAGTGTCATCTTCTGAGTCAGGACATAATCTTTGATTGGAATGAAGCATGCCAAAAAGCTTTTAATAAGCTTAAAAGCATGTTAATTTTTGCTCCAATAATGTAGTCCCCTAACTGGACTCTACCCATTGAACTAATGTGTGATGCAAGTGATTATGTTGTAGGTGCTGTGTTGGGGCAAAGAAAGGATAAGAAACTATATGTGATTTACTATGTAAGCAAAACTTTGAACGATGCTCAAATGAATTATTCAACAACTGAAAAAGAATTGCTTGTTGTAGTTTTCGCTTTGGAGAAATTTTGTTCTTTTATTGTTGGTTCTTCTATTACTATATTCACTGACCATGCAACCCTAAATTTTTTGCTCACAAAGAAGGATGCCAAGCCAAGGCTCTTAAGATGGATACTCTTACTTCAAGAGTTCGATCTAGTCATTAAGGACAAGAAGGGCGTGGAGAATGTGGTGGCAGACCATCTGTCTTGATTGATGTACAAAAGATGGATTGCCAATCAATGAAAAATTCCATGATGAACAACTGTTCATAATTGATGAGACCCCATGGTGCACTGATATTTCTAATTTCCTTGCTACTGGAACGCTCCCTCCGTCCTTCACCCCCACGAACAAAAAGATATTTATGAGGGAGGTTTGTAACTTCTTTTGGAAAGATTCGTATGTATTGAAATACTGTAAGGATAAAATCATAAGACGTTGTATTCCCACTCGAGAAAGCAGATAGATAATAACATTTTGTCATTCTGAAGCATTTGGTGACCTTTTTTCATAAAGGAAAACCGCTGCGAAAATCTTGCATTGTGAATTTTACTGGCCTACATTTTTCAAAGATGTCCATGATTTTTGTTTAACTTGCGATAGATGCCAAAGGTTGTGTAGCATTTTCAAAAGAAATATGATGCCCTTAAACCCCATTTCGGTGATTGAAATTTTTGACTATTGGGGCATCGATTTTATGGGACCATATCCCCCTTCCTTTGGCTATCTATAAATTTTAGTGGTCGTAGACTATGTGTCCAAATGGGTTGAGGCAATTCCATGTCAAAATAATGATCACCAAAAGGTGATCAAATTTTTAAAAGAAAAGATTTTGTCTCGATTTGGAATTCCAAAATCAATCATAAGTGATGGGGGTGCTCATTTTTGTAATCGTCCTTTTCTGGAATTTGATGAAAAAATACTTGATTTTTCACAAAATTGCTACCCCTTTTTGTTCCTTTACTTTTTCCTCAAAGAGTCAAGAAACCTCAACCATTGAACAATTATGCTGAATTTTTTAAGTTATTTAAGCAAGTGAAGATTAACTTCCCCCTATTGGCTGCAATCAAGGATGTCTCATCTTATGCCAAGTTTTTGAAAGACCTCTGCCCAGTAAATAGAAGGATCAATGTACAAAAAAAAAGCATTTTAACTGAACAGGCTAGTGCTGCTATTCAGCACAAGGCCCCTCTAAAGTATAAAGATCCCGGGAGTCCCATAGTTTCATGCAAAATTGAGAACTTCAGGATTGAGCAAGCCTTGTTAATGACTGTGAAAATTTTCACATTAAACATCTTCATTGCATCCATTTTAACTTGTTTTGTAGTGAATTTTTTGGGAAATGGATTCAAATTGATAATCAATGGAGAATGGCTTGATTAAAGGTGATAGGATGGAAAAAGCTGGAATAAAGAACCCCATTAAGTGATTGACGTCAGTGGGAAAGAAAGGATCTCAAGACAAATGGTTTGGGAGCTCAAGGAACCAAAAATCTCAAGACAAGAAGAAGAGGTACCAGTACCAAGTCACTAGGTACCAGTACCTAAGATTTTTGGAAAGGTGATACCCGTACCACATCACTAGGTACTGGTACCTGGTACTTGGAACTCAGCTGGCTGACATGGAGGAAATGAAGAAGCTATCGGTACCTTCTTGCCTATGGTACCGATACAAGACCTTATTGGAAATAAGCTACCAGTACCTTCAAGCCTTTGGTACCGGTACCTCCTAGTTGTGCCCTTGTTGACTAAACAATGAGAAATGTCCAAGTATTGGTACTAGCAACCCAGAAAGCTCAGATCCTCTTTCAAACAACTCCACCAACTACGGGGGCCCACCTTTTGATATCTAATCCATGTCCTAACATTTTAACACTCTATCATGACCTCCTAACCCCTACACTCAGATAATAAGCATGAGGGAGTGGGTGGCCAATGTAGAGAGAGCGAGTGGTTGGAAAGAGGAAGGGGGACCATACTTTAACTACTTTTAGAAGCTTTTGTGGACCATACTTATATGGAGATTCACATCTGCCATAAATCTCTATCTATCCTCCGGACTCTAGTGTGGTGGAATTTTTCCTGTAGCAAGATAATTGCAAATGTCAGCATACCAAGGACAAATAGAATGAATGAAAAATAAATGCTCGTCAAGAAAAGAATCTGGTATAGGAATATACTCTTCGGCATTGTGTCCTGCTTAGACAAAAGGTACTTCAAAGCAGAGTGATCAGTGTAGACTATAATAGGTGAACCAATGATGTATGACCGAAATTTATCTAATGGAAATACTATAGTTAACACTTTTTTTCGGTGGTAGTGTAATACATTTGTGCCTCATTTAGAGTCTTACTAGCATAGTATATTACATATGGTCTTTTGTCTTCCCGTTGACCAAGCACAGCGTCGACCGTGTAATCACTTGTATCACACATGAGCTCAAATCGTAAGTCCCACTTGAGTGGTCGCATGATTGGAGGTGAAGTGAGCATGCTTTTAAGTTTTTGAAATAATGCCTCACANCAGTCCCCTAACTGGACTCTACCCATTGAACTAATGTGTGATGCAAGTGATTATGTTGTAGGTGTTGTGTTGGGGCAAAGAANTAGTCCCCTAACTGGACTCTACCCATTGAACTAATGTGTGATGCAAGTGATTATGTTGTAGGTGCTGTGTTGGGGCAAAGAAAGGATAAGAAACTATATGTGATTTACTATGTAAGCAAAACTTTGAACGATGCTCAAATGAATTATTCAACAACTGAAAAAGAATTGCTTGTTGTAGTTTTCGCTTTGGAGAAATTTTGTTCTTTTATTGTTGGTTCTTCTATTACTATATTCACTGACCATGCAACCCTAAATTTTTTGCTCACAAAGAAGGATGCCAAGCCAAGGCTCTTAAGATGGATACTCTTACTTCAAGAGTTCGATCTAGTCATTAAGGACAAGAAGGGCGTGGAGAATGTGGTGGCAGACCATCTGTCTTGATTGATGTACAAAAGATGGATTGCCAATCAATGAAAAATTCCATGATGAACAACTGTTCATAATTGATGAGACCCCATGGTGCACTGATATTTCTAATTTCCTTGCTACTGGAACGCTCCCTCCGTCCTTCACCCCCACGAACAAAAAGATATTTATGAGGGAGGTTTGTAACTTCTTTTGGAAAGATTCGTATGTATTGAAATACTGTAAGGATAAAATCATAAGACGTTGTATTCCCACTCGAGAAAGCAGA
This sequence comes from Ilex paraguariensis, assembly GCA_963454935.2. Taxonomy (NCBI): domain Eukaryota; kingdom Viridiplantae; phylum Streptophyta; class Magnoliopsida; order Aquifoliales; family Aquifoliaceae; genus Ilex; species Ilex paraguariensis. The sequence goes on from CAUOFW020002003.1 coordinate 136,728, forward strand.
TAGATAATAACATTTTGTCATTCTGAAGCATTTGGTGACCTTTTTTCATAAAGGAAAACCGCTGCGAAAATCTTGCATTGTGAATTTTACTGGCCTACATTTTTCAAAGATGTCCATGATTTTTGTTTAACTTGCGATAGATGCCAAAGGTTGTGTAGCATTTTCAAAAGAAATATGATGCCCTTAAACCCCATTTCGGTGATTGAAATTTTTGACTATTGGGGCATCGATTTTATGGGACCATATCCCCCTTCCTTTGGCTATCTATAAATTTTAGTGGTCGTAGACTATGTGTCCAAATGGGTTGAGGCAATTCCATGTCAAAATAATGATCACCAAAAGGTGATCAAATTTTTAAAAGAAAAGATTTTGTCTCGATTTGGAATTCCAAAATCAATCATAAGTGATGGGGGTGCTCATTTTTGTAATCGTCCTTTTCTGGAATTTGATGAAAAAATACTTGATTTTTCACAAAATTGCTACCCCTTTTTGTTCCTTTACTTTTTCCTCAAAGAGTCAAGAAACCTCAACCATTGAACAATTATGCTGAATTTTTTAAGTTATTTAAGCAAGTGAAGATTAACTTCCCCCTATTGGCTGCAATCAAGGATGTCTCATCTTATGCCAAGTTTTTGAAAGACCTCTGCCCAGTAAATAGAAGGATCAATGTACAAAAAAAAAGCATTTTAACTGAACAGGCTAGTGCTGCTATTCAGCACAAGGCCCCTCTAAAGTATAAAGATCCCGGGAGTCCCATAGTTTCATGCAAAATTGAGAACTTCAGGATTGAGCAAGCCTTGTTAATGACTGTGAAAATTTTCACATTAAACATCTTCATTGCATCCATTTTAACTTGTTTTGTAGTGAATTTTTTGGGAAATGGATTCAAATTGATAATCAATGGAGAATGGCTTGATTAAAGGTGATAGGATGGAAAAAGCTGGAATAAAGAACCCCATTAAGTGATTGACGTCAGTGGGAAAGAAAGGATCTCAAGACAAATGGTTTGGGAGCTCAAGGAACCAAAAATCTCAAGACAAGAAGAAGAGGTACCAGTACCAAGTCACTAGGTACCAGTACCTAAGATTTTTGGAAAGGTGATACCCGTACCACATCACTAGGTACTGGTACCTGGTACTTGGAACTCAGCTGGCTGACATGGAGGAAATGAAGAAGCTATCGGTACCTTCTTGCCTATGGTACCGATACAAGACCTTATTGGAAATAAGCTACCAGTACCTTCAAGCCTTTGGTACCGGTACCTCCTAGTTGTGCCCTTGTTGACTAAACAATGAGAAATGTCCAAGTATTGGTACTAGCAACCCAGAAAGCTCAGATCCTCTTTCAAACAACTCCACCAACTACGGGGGCCCACCTTTTGATATCTAATCCATGTCCTAACATTTTAACACTCTATCATGACCTCCTAACCCCTACACTCAGATAATAAGCATGAGGGAGTGGGTGGCCAATGTAGAGAGAGCGAGTGGTTGGAAAGAGGAAGGGGGACCATACTTTAACTACTTTTAGAAGCTTTTGTGGACCATACTTATATGGAGATTCACATCTGCCATAAATCTCTATCTATCCTCCGGACTCTAGTGTGGTGGAATTTTTCCTGTAGCAAGATAATTGCAAATGTCAGCATACCAAGGACAAATAGAATGAATGAAAAATAAATGCTCGTCAAGAAAAGAATCTGGTATAGGAATATACTCTTCGGCATTGTGTCCTGCTTAGACAAAAGGTACTTCAAAGCAGAGTGATCAGTGTAGACTATAATAGGTGAACCAATGATGTATGACCGAAATTTATCTAATGGAAATACTATAGTTAACACTTTTTTTCGGTGGTAGTGTAATACATTTGTGCCTCATTTAGAGTCTTACTAGCATAGTATATTACATATGGTCTTTTGTCTTCCCGTTGACCAAGCACAGCGTCGACCGTGTAATCACTTGTATCACACATGAGCTCAAATCGTAAGTCCCACTTGAGTGGTCGCATGATTGGAGGTGAAGTGAGCATGCTTTTAAGTTTTTGAAATAATGCCTCACAATCATCCGACCACACAACTGGGACATATTTTGAAAGCAAATTGGTCAAGGGTCTTCCCAAAGCACTAAAATCTTTTATAAAACGACGACAGAAGCCGGCATGACCAAGAAATGACCTGATATCCTTGATAACTTTCAGAGTTTGGAGGTTCGAAATTGCTTTCACCTTGGATTTTTTGACTTCAACCCTTTTCCCCGAAACAATGTGCCCGAGCACTATCCCTTGTGTCACCATAAAGTGGCACTTCTCATAGTTGAGAACCAAATTCTTCTCCTCACATCTCTCAAGTACTCTCTTCAAGTTCTCCAAACAACCATTAAAGGAATCCCTAAACACCAAGAAGTCATCCATAAAACCTTCCACAATTTTCTCCACCATGTAAACAAATTCCCATCACGCATCTTTGAAATGTCCTCGGGGCATTACATAACCCAAATAGAATGTGTCGGTATGCAAAGGTACCAAAGGGGCAAGTGAAGGTGGTCTTTTCTTGATCCTCCAGTGCTATCTCTATCTAATTGTATTCAGAGTAGCCATCCAAGAAACAGTAGAATAGATGCCCGGCTACCCATTNTGTTCATAATTGATGAGACCCCATGGTGCACTGATATTTCTAATTTCCTTGCTACTGGAACGCTCCCTCCGTCCTTCACCCCCACGAACAAAAAGATATTTATGAGGGAGGTTTGTAACTTCTTTTGGAAAGATTCGTATGTATTGAAATACTGTAAGGATAAAATCATAAGACGTTGTATTCCCACTCGAGAAAGCAGATAGATAATAACATTTTGTCATTCTGAAGCATTTGGTGACCATTTTTCATAAAGGAAAACCGCTGCGAAAATCTTGCATTGTGAATTTTACTGGCCTACATTTTTCAAAGATGTCCATGATTTTTGTTTAACTTGCGATAGATGCCAAAGGTTGTGTAGCATTTTCAAAAGAAATATGATGCCCTTAAACCCCATTTCGGTGATTGAAATTTTTGACTATTGGGGCATCGATTTTATGGGACCATATCCCCCTTCCTTTGGCTATCTATAAATTTTAGTGGTCGTAGACTATGTGTCCAAATGGGTTGAGGCAATTCCATGTCAAAATAATGATCACCAAAAGGTGATCAAATTTTTAAAAGAAAAGATTTTGTCTCGATTTGGAATTCCAAAATCAATCATAAGTGATGGGGGTGCTCATTTTTGTAATCGTCCTTTTCTGGAATTTGATGAAAAAATACTTGATTTTTCACAAAATTGCTACCCCTTTTTGTTCCTTTACTTTTTCCTCAAAGAGTCAAGAAACCTCAACCATTGAACAATTATGCTGAATTTTTTAAGTTATTTAAGCAAGTGAAGATTAACTTCCCCCTATTGGCTGCAATCAAGGATGTCTCATCTTATGCCAAGTTTTTGAAAGACCTCTGCCCAGTAAATAGAAGGATCAATGTACAAAAAAAAAGCATTTTAACTGAACAGGCTAGTGCTGCTATTCAGCACAAGGCCCCTCTAAAGTATAAAGATCCCGGGAGTCCCATAGTTTCATGCAAAATTGAGAACTTCAGGATTGAGCAAGCCTTGTTAATGACTGTGAAAATTTTCACATTAAACATCTTCATTGCATCCATTTTAACTTGTTTTGTAGTGAATTTTTTGGGAAATGGATTCAAATTGATAATCAATGGAGAATGGCTTGATTAAAGGTGATAGGATGGAAAAAGCTGGAATAAAGAACCCCATTAAGTGATTGACGTCAGTGGGAAAGAAAGGATCTCAAGACAAATGGTTTGGGAGCTCAAGGAACCAAAAATCTCAAGACAAGAAGAAGAGGTACCAGTACCAAGTCACTAGGTACCAGTACCTAAGATTTTTGGAAAGGTGATACCCGTACCACATCACTAGGTACTGGTACCTGGTACTTGGAACTCAGCTGGCTGACATGGAGGAAATGAAGAAGCTATCGGTACCTTCTTGCCTATGGTACCGATACAAGACCTTATTGGAAATAAGCTACCAGTACCTTCAAGCCTTTGGTACCGGTACCTCCTAGTTGTGCCCTTGTTGACTAAACAATGAGAAATGTCCAAGTATTGGTACTAGCAACCCAGAAAGCTCAGATCCTCTTTCAAACAACTCCACCAACTACGGGGGCCCACCTTTTGATATCTAATCCATGTCCTAACATTTTAACACTCTATCATGACCTCCTAACCCCTACACTCAGATAATAAGCATGAGGGAGTGGGTGGCCAATGTAGAGAGAGCGAGTGGTTGGAAAGAGGAAGGGGGACCATACTTTAACTACTTTTAGAAGCTTTTGTGGACCATACTTATATGGAGATTCACATCTGCCATAAATCTCTATCTATCCTCCGGACTCTAGTGTGGTGGAATTTTTCCTGTAGCAAGATAATTGCAAATGTCAGCATACCAAGGACAAATAGAATGAATGAAAAATAAATGCTCGTCAAGAAAAGAATCTGGTATAGGAATATACTCTTCGGCATTGTGTCCTGCTTAGACAAAAGGTACTTCAAAGCAGAGTGATCAGTGTAGACTATAATAGGTGAACCAATGATGTATGACCGAAATTTATCTAATGGAAATACTATAGTTAACACTTTTTTTCGGTGGTAGTGTAATACATTTGTGCCTCATTTAGAGTCTTACTAGCATAGTATATTACATATGGTCTTTTGTCTTCCCGTTGACCAAGCACAGCGTCGACCGTGTAATCACTTGTATCACACATGAGCTCAAATCGTAAGTCCCACTTGAGTGGTCGCATGATTGGAGGTGAAGTGAGCATGCTTTTAAGTTTTTGAAATAATGCCTCACAATCATCCGACCACACAACTGGGACATATTTTGAAAGCAAATTGGTCAAGGGTCTTCCCAAAGCACTAAAATCTTTTATAAAACGACGACAGAAGCCGGCATGACCAAGAAATGACCTGATATCCTTGATAACTTTCAGAGTTTGGAGGTTCGAAATTGCTTTCACCTTGGATTTTTTGACTTCAACCCTTTTCCCCGAAACAATGTGCCCGAGCACTATCCCTTGTGTCACCATAAAGTGGCACTTCTCATAGTTGAGAACCAAATTCTTCTCCTCACATCTCTCAAGTACTCTCTTCAAGTTCTCCAAACAACCATTAAAGGAATCCCTAAACACCAAGAAGTCATCCATAAAACCTTCCACAATTTTCTCCACCATGTAAACAAATTCCCATCACGCATCTTTGAAATGTCCTCGGGGCATTATATAACCCAAATAGAATGTGTCGGTATGCAAAGGTACCAAAGGGGCAAGTGAAGGTGGTCTTTTCTTGATCCTCCAGTGCTATCTCTATCTAATTGTATTCAGAGTAGCCATCCAAGAAACAGTAGAATAGATGCCCGGCTACCCATTCAAACACTTGGTCGAGGAAGAACAAGGGGAAGTGGTGTTTTCTTGTGCATGAATTGAGTTTTCGATTATCAATACACACCCTCCATCCGGTGACCACCCTTGTTGGAATTAACTCATTCTCCTCATTTGAAACTACCATGACTCCCAATTTCTTGGGTACTACTTGCATAGGGCTAACTCACTTACTATTGGCAGTCAAAAATATGATGCCCACAACAAGTAGCTTGAGTACCTCATCCCTCACAACATCTTTCATAATGGGGTTAAGTCTTCATTGTGGCTGTCGGCATGATTTTGTGTCTTCCTCCAAGTCAATCCTATTTGTGAAAATGAGGGAACTAATCCCCTTGATGTCGACTGTGGTCCACATGATGGTTCCTTTGTGCCTCCTCAATACACATAACAACCTCCTCTTGTTGTGCCTCCAAAGTTGGGCTTATTACCACCAGGAAGTATTATGCTCCCCCAAGAATGCATATCTGATGTTGGATGGCAAAGGCTTCAACTCCAAGTTCGCAGTTTGTATAGTTGATGGAAAGATCTTTTTCTCTTGCAATGGAAGTCTCTCAATTGTTTGGGTCCATTTTTCTACCCCTTGCAAACTTTTTGGCTCCTCTTGATCAACAATCTCCTCCTTCCCTAACTTGAAAGTGTTTCATAGCTCCAAGTGCTCCGCCAACAAAGTGTCAATCCAGTTGATCTCATGTACTTCATCGTCATCATCCGGTAGCTTGCACAATTTGAACACATTGAGGTCCATTGTCATATTTTTGAATGCAAGCTTCATTAGTCCATTCCTGTAATTAATCNTGTCTCATCTTATGCCAAGTTTTTGAAAGACCTCTGCCCAGTAAATAGAAGGATCAATGTACAAAAAAAAAGCATTTTAACTGAACAGGCTAGTGCTGCTATTCAGCACAAGGCCCCTCTAAAGTATAAAGATCCCGGGAGTCCCATAGTTTCATGCAAAATTGAGAACTTCAGGATTGAGCAAGCCTTGTTAATGACTGTGAAAATTTTCACATTAAACATCTTCATTGCATCCATTTTAACTTGTTTTGTAGTGAATTTTTTGGGAAATGGATTCAAATTGATAATCAATGGAGAATGGCTTGATTAAAGGTGATAGGATGGAAAAAGCTGGAATAAAGAACCCCATTAAGTGATTGACGTCAGTGGGAAAGAAAGGATCTCAAGACAAATGGTTTGGGAGCTCAAGGAACCAAAAATCTCAAGACAAGAAGAAGAGGTACCAGTACCAAGTCACTAGGTACCAGTACCTAAGATTTTTGGAAAGGTGATACCCGTACCACATCACTAGGTACTGGTACCTGGTACTTGGAACTCAGCTGGCTGACATGGAGGAAATGAAGAAGCTATCGGTACCTTCTTGCCTGTGGTACCGATACAAGACCTTATTGGAAATAAGCTACCAGTACCTTCAAGCCTTTGGTACCGGTACCTCCTAGTTGTGCCCTTGTTGACTAAACAATGAGAAATGTCCAAGTATTGGTACTAGCAACCCAGAAAGCTCAGATCCTCTTTCAAACAACTCCACCAACTACGGGGGCCCACCTTTTGATATCTAATCCATGTCCTAACATTTTAACACTCTATCATGACCTCCTAACCCCTACACTCAGATAATAAGCATGAGGGAGTGGGTGGCCAATGTAGAGAGAGCGAGTGGTTGGAAAGAGGAAGGGGGACCATACTTTAACTACTTTTAGAAGCTTTTGTGGACCATACTTATATGGAGATTCACATCTGCCATAAATCTCTATCTATCCTCCGGACTCTAGTGTGGTGGAATTTTTCCTGTAGCAAGATAATTGCAAATGTCAGCATACCAAGGACAAATAGAATGAATGAAAAATAAATGCTCGTCAAGAAAAGAATCTGGTATAGGAATATACTCTTCGGCATTGTGTCCTGCTTAGACAAAAGGTACTTCAAAGCAGAGTGATCAGTGTAGACTATAATAGGTGAACCAATGATGTATGACCGAAATTTATCTAATGGAAATACTATAGTTAACACTTTTTTTCGGTGGTAGTGTAATACATTTGTGCCTCATTTAGAGTCTTACTAGCATAGTATATTACATATGGTCTTTTGTCTTCCCGTTGACCAAGCACAGCGTCGACCGTGTAATCACTTGTATCACACATGAGCTCAAATCGTAAGTCCCACTTGAGTGGTCGCATGATTGGAGGTGAAGTGAGCATGCTTTTAAGTTTTTGAAATAATGCCTCACAATCATCCGACCACACAACTGGGACATATTTTGAAAGCAAATTGGTCAAGGGTCTTCCCAAAGCACTAAAATCTTTTATAAAACGACGACAGAAGCCGGCATGACCAAGAAATGACCTGATATCCTTGATAACTTTCAGAGTTTGGAGGTTCGAAATTGCTTTCACCTTGGATTTTTTGACTTCAACCCTTTTCCCCGAAACAATGTGCCCGAGCACTATCCCTTGTGTCACCATAAAGTGGCACTTCTCATAGTTGAGAACCAAATTCTTCTCCTCACATCTCTCAAGTACTCTCTTCAAGTTCTCCAAACAACCATTAAAGGAATCCCTAAACACCAAGAAGTCATCCATAAAACCTTCCACAATTTTCTCCACCATGTAAACAAATTCCCATCACGCATCTTTGAAATGTCCTCGGGGCATTATATAACCCAAATAGAATGTGTCGGTATGCAAAGGTACCAAAGGGGCAAGTGAAGGTGGTCTTTTCTTGATCCTCCAGTGCTATCTCTATCTAATTGTATTCAGAGTAGCCATCCAAGAAACAGTAGAATAGATGCCCGGCTACCCATTCAAACACTTGGTCGAGGAAGAACAAGGGGAAGTGGTGTTTTCTTGTGCATGAATTGAGTTTTCGATTATCAATACACACCCTCCATCCGGTGACCACCCTTGTTGGAATTAACTCATTCTCCTCATTTGAAACTACCATGACTCCCAATTTCTTGGGTACTACTTGCATAGGGCTAACTCACTTACTATTGGCAGTCAAAAATATGATGCCCACAACAAGTAGCTTGAGTACCTCATCCCTCACAACATCTTTCATAATGGGGTTAAGTCTTCATTGTGGCTGTCGGCATGATTTTGTGTCTTCCTCCAAGTCAATCCTATTTGTGAAAATGAGGGAACTAATCCCCTTGATGTCGACTGTGGTCCACATGATGGTTCCTTTGTGCCTCCTCAATACACATAACAACCTCCTCTTGTTGTGCCTCCAAAGTTGGGCTTATTACCACCAGGAAGTATTATGCTCCCCCAAGAATGCATATCTGATGTTGGATGGCAAAGGCTTCAACTCCAAGTTCGCAGTTTGTATAGTTGATGGAAAGATCTTTTTCTCTTGCAATGGAAGTCTCTCAATTGTTTGGGTCCATTTTTCTACCCCTTGCAAACTTTTTGGCTCCTCTTGATCAACAATCTCCTCCTTCCCTAACTTGAAAGTGTTTCATAGCTCCAAGTGCTCCGCCAACAAAGTGTCAATCCAGTTGATCTCATGTACTTCATCGTCATCATCCGGTAGCTTGCACAATTTGAACACATTGAGGTCCATTGTCATATTTTTGAATGCAAGCTTCATTAGTCCATTCCTGTAATTAATCATAGCATTAGAACTAACAAGGAATGACCTACCTAGTATGACACAATTTTTTGAGCTAGGGTTAACAATCGGATAAGTATCAAGTACAATAAAATCAACAAGAAAATATAAATTATCAACTTGAACTAAGACATCTTTAACTACTCGCCTTGATGTTCTAATGCTACAATCCACCAATTGAAGAGCGAATGGAGTTGGCTTCAAATCTTCAAGTTGGAATTGTTGGTACATCGAATAGGGTAGGAGATTGACACTTGCCCCCAAGTCAAGAAGTGCNAAATTGAGAACTTCAGGATTGAGCAAGCCTTGTTAATGACTGTGAAAATTTTCACATTAAACATCTTCATTGCATCCATTTTAACTTGTTTTGTAGTGAATTTTTTGGGAAATGGATTCAAATTGATAATCAATGGAGAATGGCTTGATTAAAGGTGANGCAATTTCCTATTGTGATAGCAATGGTTGGGCAACCGGGGTCTTTGAACTTTGGTGAGGTGTTGGTCCTCAAGATTGAGCTCACTTGTTCGATGAGGAATTTCTTCTTGTGCACGTTCAACTTTCTCTTCACTGTGCACAAGTCCTTCAAAATCTTTTCACATGATGGGATTTACTTTTTGNTGGAATAAAGAACCCCATTAAGTGATTGACGTCAGTGGGAAAGAAAGGATCTCAAGACAAATGGTTTGGGAGCTCAAGGAACCAAAAATCTCAAGACAAGAAGAAGAGGTACCAGTACCAAGTCACTAGGTACCAGTACCTAAGATTTTTGGAAAGGTGATACCCGTACCACATCACTAGGTACTGGTACCTGGTACTTGGAACTCAGCTGGCTGACATGGAGGAAATGAAGAAGCTATCGGTACCTTCTTGCCTGTGGTACCGATACAAGACCTTATTGGAAATAAGCTACCAGTACCTTCAAGCCTTTGGTACCGGTACCTCCTAGTTGTGCCCTTGTTGACTAAACAATGAGAAATGTCCAAGTATTGGTACTAGCAACCCAGAAAGCTCAGATCCTCTTTCAAACAACTCCACCAACTACGGGGGCCCACCTTTTGATATCTAATCCATGTCCTAACATTTTAACACTCTATCATGACCTCCTAACCCCTACACTCAGATAATAAGCATGAGGGAGTGGGTGGCCAATGTAGAGAGAGCGAGTGGTTGGAAAGAGGAAGGGGGACCATACTTTAACTACTTTTAGAAGCTTTTGTGGACCATACTTATATGGAGATTCACATCTGCCATAAATCTCTATCTATCCTCCGGACTCTAGTGTGGTGGAATTTTTCCTGTAGCAAGATAATTGCAAATGTCAGCATACCAAGGACAAATAGAATGAATGAAAAATAAATGCTCGTCAAGAAAAGAATCTGGTATAGGAATATACTCTTCGGCATTGTGTCCTGCTTAGACAAAAGGTACTTCAAAGCAGAGTGATCAGTGTAGACTATAATAGGTGAACCAATGATGTATGACCGAAATTTATCTAATGGAAATACTATAGTTAACACTTTTTTTCGGTGGTAGTGTAATACATTTGTGCCTCATTTAGAGTCTTACTAGCATAGTATGTTACATATGGTCTTTTGTCTTCCCGTTGACCAAGCACAGCGTCGACCGTGTAATCACTTGTATCACACATGAGCTCAAATCGTAAGTCCCACTTGAGTGGTCGCATGATTGGAGGTGAAGTGAGCATGCTTTTAAGTTTTTGAAATAATGCCTCACAATCATCCGACCACACAACTGGGACATATTTTGAAAGCAAATTGGTCAAGGGTCTTCCCAAAGCACTAAAATCTTTTATAAAACGACGACAGAAGCCGGCATGACCAAGAAATGACCTGATATCCTTGATAACTTTCAGAGTTTGGAGGTTCGAAATTGCTTTCACCTTGGATTTTTTGACTTCAACCCTTTTCCCCGAAACAATGTGCCCGAGCACTATCCCTTGTGTCACCATAAAGTGGCACTTCTCATAGTTGAGAACCAAATTCTTCTCCTCACATCTCTCAAGTACTCTCTTCAAGTTCTCCAAACAACCATTAAAGGAATCCCTAAACACCAAGAAGTCATCCATAAAACCTTCCACAATTTTCTCCACCATGTAAACAAATTCCCATCACGCATCTTTGAAATGTCCTCGGGGCATTACATAACCCAAATAGAATGTGTCGGTATGCAAAGGTACCAAAGGGGCAAGTGAAGGTGGTCTTTTCTTGATCCTCCAGTGCTATCTCTATCTAATTGTATTCAGAGTAGCCATCCAAGAAACAGTAGAATAGATGCCCGGCTACCCATTCAAACACTTGGTCGAGGAAGAACAAGGGGAAGTGGTGTTTTCTTGTGCATGAATTGAGTTTTCGATTATCAATACACACCCTCCATCCGGTGACCACCCTTGTTGGAATTAACTCATTCTCCTCATTTGAAACTACCATGACTCCCAATTTCTTGGGTACTACTTGCATAGGGCTAACTCACTTACTATTGGCAGTCAAAAATATGATGCCCACAACAAGTAGCTTGAGTACCTCATCCCTCACAACATCTTTCATAATGGGGTTAAGTCTTCATTGTGGCTGTCGGCATGATTTTGTGTCTTCCTCCAAGTCAATCCTATTTGTGAAAATGAGGGAACTAATCCCCTTGATGTCGACTGTGGTCCACATGATGGTTCCTTTGTGCCTCCTCAATACACATAACAACCTCCTCTTGTTGTGCCTCCAAAGTTGGGCTTATTACCACCAGGAAGTATTATGCTCCCCCAAGAATGCATATCTGATGTTGGATGGCAAAGGCTTCAACTCCAAGTTCGCAGTTTGTATAGTTGATGGAAAGATCTTTTTCTCTTGCAATGGAAGTCTCTCAATTGTTTGGGTCCATTTTTCTACCCCTTGCAAACTTTTTGGCTCCTCTTGATCAACAATCTCCTCCTTCCCTAACTTGAAAGTGTTTCATAGCTCCAAGTGCTCCGCCAACAAAGTGTCAATCCAGTTGATCTCATGTACTTCATCGTCATCATCCGGTAGCTTGCACAATTTGAACACATTGAGGTCCATTGTCATATTTTTGAATGCAAGCTTCATTAGTCCATTCCTGTAATTAATCATAGCATTAGAACTAACAAGGAATGACCTACCTAGTATGACACAATTTTTTGAGCTAGGGTTAACAATCGGATAAGTATCAAGTACAATAAAATCAACAAGAAAATATAAATTATCAACTTGAACTAAGACATCTTTAACTACTCGCCTTGATGTTCTAATGCTACAATCCACCAATTGAAGAGCGAATGGAGTTGGCTTCAAATCTTCAAGTTGGAATTGTTGGTACATCGAATAGGGTAGGAGATTGACACTTGCCCCCAAGTCAAGAAGTGCTTGCTCCACCTGGCAATTTCCTATTGTGATAGCAATGGTTGGGCAACCGGGGTCTTTGAACTTTGGTGAGGTGTTGGTCCTCAAGATTGAGCTCACTTGTTCGATGAGGAATTTCTTCTTGTGCACGTTCAACTTTCTCTTCACTGTGCACAAGTCCTTCAAAATCTTTTCACATGATGGGATTTACTTTTTGGCATCAAGGAGTGGGATGTTGATCTTTACTTGCTTAAATATTTCAATGATGTCAGAATAATTAGCCACCTTCACCAGTGGCTTCAAACGTTGGGGAAACGGGGCCGGATTAGGACATGCATGCACATTCAAATCAACAATTTTTTCTTTCTCACTTGTCTTACCTCCCTCAGAATTGCCTTGAATCTCTTTCTCTTTTTCCAATGTGGCTTTTGGTGAGACTTTTGGCAAATATAGCCTTAAAGGTAAGTGTTTAGCTTTAGTAGCAAGTATATACATATGTGTGTGTGTGTGTGTGTGTGAATTCTATATATGATGGCTTTTGGGTAGTTATTCATTTAATTTTGATGAGATGATGTTAGTATTAAGAAATATATTTTTGATGGCTTCTATGGTGGTATTTTATTTATTTTGTTGAGATGGTGATGACATTTGGAGTATATTTTTATTGTTGCCTATTATATAAATGTGTATATTAATCGAGCGTATTGTGCTCACCCCCCTTCCCCCCATAATTTGTGTTTCAGGTAAACAAGAAAAAAATGATGTCCACTTCTAGGTGTAGACAGTCAATGGAGAAATGGACTTTCAGTCTTGTTTATGTCATTTTGTGTTAATTGATGTCATGTATATATCATTCAAGTGTTTAAGTCAAATTATATGGATTTTAGAGGGTAGCATATAAAATAATTTGTTTATATGTATAAATTTATTTATGTGTAGATGCACCCGGTTGGTGCTNAGAATCTGGTATAGGAATATACTCTTCGGCATTGTGTCCTGCTTAGACAAAAGGTACTTCAAAGCAGAGTGATCAGTGTAGACTATAATAGGTGAACCAATGATGTATGACCGAAATTTATCTAATGGAAATACTATAGTTAACACTTTTTTTCGGTGGTAGTGTAATACATTTGTGCCTCATTTAGAGTCTTACTAGCATAGTATGTTACATATGGTCTTTTGTCTTCCCGTTGACCAAGCACAGCGTCGACCGTGTAATCACTTGTATCACACATGAGCTCAAATCGTAAGTCCCACTTGAGTGGTCGCATGATTGGAGGTGAAGTGAGCATGCTTTTAAGTTTTTGAAATAATGCCTCACAATCATCCGACCACACAACTGGGACATATTTTGAAAGCAAATTGGTCAAGGGTCTTCCCAAAGCACTAAAATCTTTTATAAAACGACGACAGAAGCCGGCATGACCAAGAAATGACCTGATATCCTTGATAACTTTCAGAGTTTGGAGGTTCGAAATTGCTTTCACCTTGGATTTTTTGACTTCAACCCTTTTCCCCGAAACAATGTGCCCGAGCACTATCCCTTGTGTCACCATAAAGTGGCACTTCTCATAGTTGAGAACCAAATTCTTCTCCTCACATCTCTCAAGTACTCTCTTCAAGTTCTCCAAACAACCATTAAAGGAATCCCTAAACACCAAGAAGTCATCCATAAAACCTTCCACAATTTTCTCCACCATGTAAACAAATTCCCATCACGCATCTTTGAAATGTCCTCGGGGCATTATATAACCCAAATAGAATGTGTCGGTATGCAAAGGTACCAAAGGGGCAAGTGAAGGTGGTCTTTTCTTGATCCTCCAGTGCTATCTCTATCTAATTGTATTCAGAGTAGCCATCCAAGAAACAGTAGAATAGATGCCCGGCTACCCATTCAAACACTTGGTCGAGGAAGAACAAGGGGAAGTGGTGTTTTCTTGTGCATGAATTGAGTTTTCGATTATCAATACACACCCTCCATCCGGTGACCACCCTTGTTGGAATTAACTCATTCTCCTCATTTGAAACTACCATGACTCCCAATTTCTTGGGTACTACTTGCATAGGGCTAACTCACTTACTATTGGCAGTCAAAAATATGATGCCCACAACAAGTAGCTTGAGTACCTCATCCCTCACAACATCTTTCATAATGGGGTTAAGTCTTCATTGTGGCTGTCGGCATGATTTTGTGTCTTCCTCCAAGTCAATCCTATTTGTGAAAATGAGGGAACTAATCCCCTTGATGTCGACTGTGGTCCACATGATGGTTCCTTTGTGCCTCCTCAATACACATAACAACCTCCTCTTGTTGTGCCTCCAAAGTTGGGCTTATTACCACCAGGAAGTATTATGCTCCCCCAAGAATGCATATCTGATGTTGGATGGCAAAGGCTTCAACTCCAAGTTCGCAGTTTGTATAGTTGATGGAAAGATCTTTTTCTCTTGCAATGGAAGTCTCTCAATTGTTTGGGTCCATTTTTCTACCCCTTGCAAACTTTTTGGCTCCTCTTGATCAACAATCTCCTCCTTCCCTAACTTGAAAGTGTTTCATAGCTCCAAGTGCTCCGCCAACAAAGTGTCAATCCAGTTGATCTCATGTACTTCATCGTCATCATCCGGTAGCTTGCACAATTTGAACACATTGAGGTCCATTGTCATATTTTTGAATGCAAGCTTCATTAGTCCATTCCTGTAATTAATCATAGCATTAGAACTAACAAGGAATGACCTACCTAGTATGACACAATTTTTTGAGCTAGGGTTAACAATCGGATAAGTATCAAGTACAATAAAATCAACAAGAAAATATAAATTATCAACTTGAACTAAGACATCTTTAACTACTCGCCTTGATGTTCTAATGCTACAATCCACCAATTGAAGAGCGAATGGAGTTGGCTTCAAATCTTCAAGTTGGAATTGTTGGTACATCGAATAGGGTAGGAGATTGACACTTGCCCCCAAGTCAAGAAGTGCTTGCTCCACCTGGCAATTTCCTATTGTGATAGCAATGGTTGGGCAACCGGGGTCTTTGAACTTTGGTGAGGTGTTGGTCCTCAAGATTGAGCTCACTTGTTCGATGAGGAATTTCTTCTTGTGCACGTTCAACTTTCTCTTCACTGTGCACAAGTCCTTCAAAATCTTTTCACATGATGGGATTTACTTTTTGGCATCAAGGAGTGGGATGTTGATTTTTACTTGCTTAAATATTTCAATGATGTCAGAATAATTAGCCACCTTCACCAGTGGCTTCAAACGTTGGGGAAACGGGGCCGGATTAGGACATGCATGCACATTCAAATCAACAATTTTTTCTTTCTCACTTGTCTTACCTCCCTCAGAATTGCCTTGAATCTCTTTCTCTTTTTCCAATGTGGCTTTTGGTGAGACTTTTGGCAAATATAGCCTTAAAGGTAAGTGTTTAGCTTTAGTAGCAAGTATATACATATGTGTGTGTGTGTGTGTGTGTGAATTCTATATATGATGGCTTTTGGGTAGTTATTCATTTAATTTTGATGAGATGATGTTAGTATTAAGAAATATATTTTTGATGGCTTCTATGGTGGTATTTTATTTATTTTGTTGAGATGGTGATGACATTTGGAGTATATTTTTATTGTTGCCTATTATATAAATGTGTATATTAATCGAGCGTATTGTGCTCACCCCCCTTCCCCCCATAATTTGTGTTTCAGGTAAACAAGAAAAAAATGATGTCCACTTCTAGGTGTAGACAGTCAATGGAGAAATGGACTTTCAGTCTTGTTTATGTCATTTTGTGTTAATTGATGTCATGTATATATCATTCAAGTGTTTAAGTCAAATTATATGGATTTTAGAGGGTAGCATATAAAATAATTTGTTTATATGTATAAATTTATTTATGTGTAGATGCACCCGGTTGGTGCTTGCTATATGATTTATTATAATTGTACCCAAATTAATGAGATTATGTTTAAGAAGTGGGGTCCACTTTACTGGATTAGGCAATATGCTTTACCACCGGATTAGAGTGTGAAAATTTCAATCCTTTAGCCACCAATCCACATATTCCATCATCCCATATGTTGACCTAGATCATTAACCCCTTGTACCTTAGCAGTCCTTCTAGATCCTGGCAAGATCAACGCAATGGGGAGTGAATCATACACTAGGAGGATTACCCAAGTAGACTAAACCTTCAAATCTCTATCTAAGGCAAAGGTAGATGATCTTGCCTATTCACCCCTATTGCTCAGTTCTACATTGAGGAGGGTCATACTTCTTTTTGCCTGGGTGGAGACTTGTCCTCTTGATCCTTTGGGTCAATCGAGCAATGGTACACCATTTATTGACTTTACCACTATTGCCGCCCAATGAGTTTTAGGTTCTCCCTAAGGATCTGGTTTCGAGGGTACCCTTTGAGAATTCGCTAGGGATACAATCTCCAACATTCGTGGGTCCAAGCTACATGCATTCACTTCCACTATAGGTGAGGCAAATTGGTAAGCTGCGCCAAGGGTTCCCTCCCAGACTCCCACAATGCCACTTTTAACCTTTTTAGGCCAAGATCCATTTTAACCATTTTCGTGGTGCTAGATGCCTTCTACAATTACTGGCCATTTACCACGACCTTTGCTATTCGAGGGGGGCCCGGTTCTGCTATGTCAACTCATGACCTTCTTTAGTCTTGCCACGTGTCATTTTTGTGATTAGAACATATGTCCAAATTTTATTGGCTACTACAAAGTGATTATTTGGAATTCATAGAATAATAGACGGCCAATACATAAAGTAGATAAAATGAATACCTAAAAAAAAAACTATCTAATAAGGAAGCTACCAATTTGGAAATTATGCCCATGTATTTCTCCCGCTCGTTCATGTCAATCACTGTCAGTGACATGGCTGCTTCTATGACCCTCATCTCTAGCCTTTCTCTATTCTCCCTCTTTCACTCCTCTCTCTCATGCCACAATATGCCTGACTTGACCTGATTTATATCATACACCCAAGTATAAGTGGTCAAATTGTAATACTTCTCGATTAATTCCGAGGTCGACCCCACAGGGAGCAAACTATTGGAATTCAAAAAACAAACAAAGGTAAAATTGTTGTGCATAATGGAATAGCTTGTAGTGTGAGGTTAGAATTGTCAAATAAACACTTTACTAAACTTTAAAACACAATGATAAAAAGTACTCTTCAGTTCGGGGATCCAATATGCATTATGCTGCCTATTTATGAAAATGCCACCTTACAACAATTAACTCCCATTTTACTAGAAAGTTAATCGGTAGGTTTGATGTATAACTGAATGATATCACAACAATTGGTTAGGTTAGCCAGAAGGTCTATGTACCAAGCAACAACCAAATAACTCTATTAAACCTGAAGGTGAACCATTCAAAAGGTTTACACTAGCTATTCAATCGGCAGGTTGATGATTCAACAAAGATGGAGTTTTGTTATATGCATTGAATCAAAAGCATCGGCTATGGCGAAATTTAACCCATCTATAACCTATCTCCCAATTGTTACATAAAATCCAACTGTGTATCCCCGTATCATGCATGAAGTACAACATAATTATAGATAGAATGGTATATAGTTGTAGGCTTTGCTCGGTGTTCATAACCATGAGCATATTATAATAATAACCATCTAGCAATTAAGGGAGGTATAAACATTAACGCATAAATAAGACGTAGGAATTTTCATATCTTAAACAATATTAACATGCATTCACCCTTCACTAAAGAGTATAAACAGACTATTCATTGCTCATTGCTATAGAAGAGCAAGAAGAATGAGGTAATCCCATTACAACTAAAAACAAAATATAAAAACGTCCTTCCTCGAGGAATAGTTGAAATACTGCCAATCTTATTACCAGCTAGGACACAAAAGTGGGAGAGGTTCAACCCTCCAAGTAGAAAGAATAAACAGAAGTAGAGAAAATTATGGCTGAGAAGTTATTAGGGCAGGGCTTCGCTCATTTTCTGACTGAAACTCTTTCTGAAGTCTCCCTTTCTCTCTTTATTTCCTTTCTTTCTCTTCTCCCTTGAACTAAACTGAAATCTGGTGAATCCCTTGGAAAATGGCTGAAGCAGGCTATTTATAGGCACAAAAAGGATGAAATAAGGCGACAACCACCCAAGCTGGCCATTAGGAGGCTTTTCTTGCTCAACTGGACCAATGGGAGAAGAGAAAGAAATGAGGCGGTTTAAGTACCGTCTGAACGCCACCACCACCATCTGGATGGTGGGGATTCTCTAAATTTCTTGCTTGCCAACTATGCTAGTTTGACTCTTTGAGTTGTTAATTACACATACCTCCATTCTCAATTTAGCCTCTATACTTTGATCCTCTTAAATTTTCGTATTTATGCTAGAAATTTTACAAAATATACAAATTACACATTAACCCAAATACTTTAAAAATTAATCACTCTAACCTTATTTACGCACAAAATTAACCTTAAACACTAATTCATTTACGCAATATTTAGGGTTAATCACACCTCTCAACCAAACATAACTAGTCCCTAGTAATAAAACAAATAAAAAAAATCACTTTCGTATATTTCATAATTACATTTAGCTGATGCAACAAGCCATTAAACCCCTAGGTGATCCCTAGTGGAAGAGTTTTGTCTTGTGAAAGTTTCCAATGAAGATAACTACAAACTTCAATGGTTAGGATTACATAATTCATATTTTTTCACAAATAAGATTAAAGCACCATTCTATCCTATTGCCAGGATACTTCCCCTCCCTTGATCACCATAAGAGTAACACATTAATTATAACACTATTTCATATATTTTCAGAAAAACTCGTGTGTGTAGGGATTTGTTTATTTCAAAAACACTTAAGAAATATCACAATCCTTCACTTTGTTGTACAAGAATCAGCCTCGATGTCAATCCTTTCTTTGGAAATCACTCAGCAAAGAATACACTCAAGTTTTCGTGAATATAACTCTGTAATTACATGTGATAAAAATATTGTTATCAAAACAAAGTAATAGCACATGTAATGTCTCAAAAAAGGTTATTGGAACATAATCTCATGAAAGAATATTAATACTATATCAAATATCTCTCCCATTTTTCCCACTTTTCCTTTCAATTATATTTTTGCAATTCCATGGCTATTTTCTACCTNAGTAGAAGAGCATAGAAATGTTAGAAACTCCGGTCACTAGGTTGATGGTATTATCCTCGAAGTAGCCTCAGGGATTTCATTCTAGTTCTCCTTTGCAATTTTGTTCCTGTGTTCAAAAAACATCAATACATGCAAGTATAAGTAATTAAACATTCATAACAACTCACTGTTAAAATTAAAATTTAACACATCAAAATTTAAAAAGAAACATAAAACCCTAAAATTTAACATTCTTGATTGTGACAAAAAAATCAATTTTCATCAGATTCATCTAAACTCAATAAATCAATGAATCGAGCAATTTCATGCTGCACATATCTTTTAAGCATTGGAGTGGAATAAGATAGTGTCTCAGAGTAATCCTTACTCTGCCTATACTTAATCCAATTGTGGAGTTGAATCAGATAGTGTCTCAGGGTAATCCTTACTCTGCCTATACTTAATCCAATTGAGATGATCAAGTGCACAACCTAAGATTGTTTTAGAATATTGATTGAATTCTCTTATATGCATTAATCAACCACCCTTCACACAGCCAAGACTAAACCAAAAGAGTTTTTTTTCATTAAAAAAAAAATTGAAAAAAATTTATGAAGACTCACTATCCATTTCTTTAACGTATGTTAGTCACAAAGACGAATATGGATTGTTCCCTCCCCCCAACCTAAACTTAACATTGTCCTCAATGTATAACATTATAAAGCAAAATTAAAGACAATTGCTAATAAGGTCTGGAGATGAGACAAATGCATAGTGCAATACCCTACTCTACAAACAAAGAACCTAGACAAAAGAAATGAAAACACAAAAGAAGAATTCTAACTACTATACACAAGAAGTGCTTAGGGGATAGATCAATCAGGCTTAAGTTCCCAATTAGAGTTAGTACACAGTTTCAGTCGGGGTTGTTTCCTCTATCAAAATTCTTTTTGCTTAAGTCTCTTGCATCTCCTAATAATTCCTGTGAAGAATTTAACACATTAACATAAAACTCCAAATTGAGATTTCCACTATCTTGAACAAAATTAATCAAATAGACTTGTAGATGATTAGAACAGGAAGACGTGTTGAATGTTTCCTCAACAATCTCATCAATTACATCTACCTCATAAATTTCTCCCTCCTTACCTAGTTGCTTGGTCACATCAAAGACGTTCAATTCACTGCTCATATTTTCAAATGAAAGTTTCATGACTCCATTCCTACAATTAATTAGTGCATTTGATGTGGATAAGAATGGTCATCCTAAAATGATACAAATTTGTGTAGCAGTATGCATAATAGGCTGAGTATCCAAGACAATAAAATCCACTGGAAAATAAAACTTATCAACTTAAACAAGTACATCCTCAACAACTCTGCGTGGAATTTTCACAGAACGATAAGCCAACTGTCATGTGACATTTGTAGGTTTAAACTCCCATAACCCTAACTGCTCATAAACTGAGTATGGGTGCAAATTGATACTGGCTCCAAGATCAAGTAGGGCTTGCTCAATCCTGAAGTTTTTGATTATGTATGAAACTATAGGACTCCCAGGATCTTTGTATTTGAGAGGGGCTTTGTGCTGAATGATAGCACTAGCCTGTTTAGTCAAAAATGCTCTTTTATATACATTGATCATTTTTTTTACGGTGCAAAGGTCTTTCAAAAACTTAGCATAGGATGGGACTTACTTGATTGTATCCAACAGGGGGATGTTAATCTTTTCTTGCTTAAACAATTCGAAGATTTCAGCATGATTGTTCAATGGTTAAGGTTTCTTGACTCTTTGAGGAAAAGGTAAAAGAATAGGACTTGATTTTTCTTTTTCAATTGGCAACTCTGTTTCCTTTCTAATCAAAGGTTCAAGCTCGCTTGGTTCATTAAGAGGGATTGACTCAACTATGGGCTCTAAGGTTTTGGCTTTAATGGTCTTGTCAATCACCTTTCCACTTTTNCCACTTTTCCTTTCAATTATATTTTTGCAATTCCATGGCTATTTTCTACCTTTGCTTCCTTTCTTTTTCTTTTTCTTGTTCTCTTTTATCTCTTTCACAAATTATTTTCTTCATTTCCCTTTTTCTGTTCTTTGTTGAACCATAATCACCAATTTTTTCTTTTGTCCCTTTTCTGTATAATGCTTTCTTTAGGAAAGGGGTGCAAGAAAATTACATAGCAAGGGTCAACCAATATATTTTTCTGTTGCTCGGTTAACTAATGGGTTTAAGAAAAGAAATTTCCATTTTTAGGCTCAATCACAACTTTCAGTTACAATTTAAGGGAAAATGCTAATCATGTTATTCAATGAGTGCTAATCAAAATAAGGATAATGAGATTATTCAAAGAAATTTTACGTTGAACTGAACTTCTTACTTGAGTAAATGTGAAAAATCTCTCCAATGAGGATTGGCTCAAAATCCGCATACATGTTTACATCTCCACTATATATGTAAGCTTTATAAAGGATCGTAGTATTTCAAAAAGTTCCCAAAATAAGAAATTTTTACGTGCTCACGAGAATGATTAGTATCTATGAAAATATAGAGATAGTGTACAAACAATTTATGAAATCCGCATAATTTCATTAGTGTTATACCTGCAACGCATTTTGAATGATAACATAATTCTTATCATGAATCATATGAAATAAGTATCCTAACACAACAAAATTTAAGCAAAATCAACAACAAACCAAATTAATTAAAACCTAANTATTCTTAAAACATTATTTCCACAAATATTTTACATTAACACAAAATAAAGTCACATTCGGNTTCATTAGTGTTATACCTGCAACGCATTTTGAATGATAACATAATTCTTATCATGAATCATATGAAATAAGTATCCTAACACAACAAAATTTAAGCAAAATCAACAACAAACCAAATTAATTAAAACCTAATTAAAACAATTGTTCAAAACATCTAATTGAAATAAAGTGCATCATAAAAAAGTTTGATAAAAGTAGAAAGAGCATANATGAGCCACGCTCAGTAAAAAGTTTCCTTACAGAGGCTACTCCCCACCTAAATGCATATGCAATGGTCTTATGCAACAATCACAATTAACATCCATTGCAATACAAGAATATGCAATTCACGTTGGAATTTATCATGTCATGCTATGAATGAAATGAGATTCACCTACGCACTTCAACCAGAACCTTCACCGGCTCTCACCACACTATGCAATGCATATGTGTAAAAATCATTTGTCTTCGATGAAATACATCCAAAGGTCACTTTTTGAAATCAAACCATATTNTCGAGCAATTTCATGCTGCACATATCTTTTAAGCATTGGAGTGGAATAAGATAGTGTCTCAGAGTAATCCTTACTCTGCCTATACTTAATCCAATTGTGGAGTTGAATCAGATAGTGTCTCAGGGTAATCCTTACTCTGCCTATACTTAATCCAATTGAGATGATCAAGTGCACAACCTAAGATTGTTTTAGAATATTGATTGAATTCTCTTATATGCATTAATCAACCACCCTTCACACAGCCAAGACTAAACCAAAAGAGTTTTTTTTCATTAAAAAAAAAATTGAAAAAAATTTATGAAGACTCACTATCCATTTCTTTAACGTATGTTAGTCACAAAGACGAATATGGATTGTTCCCTCCCCCCAACCTAAACTTAACATTGTCCTCAATGTATAACATTATAAAGCAAAATTAAAGACAATTGCTAATAAGGTCTGGAGATGAGACAAATGCATAGTGCAATACCCTACTCTACAAACAAAGAACCTAGACAAAAGAAATGAAAACACAAAAGAAGAATTCTAACTACTATATACAAGAAGTGCTTAGGGAATAGATCAATCAGGCTTAAGTTCCCAATTAGAGTTAGTACACAGTTTCAGTCGGGGTTGTTTCCTCTATCAAACTTCTTTTTGCTTAAGTCTCTTGCATCTCCTAATAATTCCTGTGAAGAATTTAACACATTAACATAAAACTCCAAATTGAGATTTCCACTATCTTGAACAAAATTAATCAAATAGACTTGTAGATGATTAGAACAGGAAGACGTGTTGAATGTTTCCTCAACAATCTCATCAATTACATCTACCTCATAAATTTCTCCCTCCTTACCTAGTTGCTTGGTCACATCAAAGACGTTCAATTCACTGCTCATATTTTCAAATGAAAGTTTCATGACTCCATTCCTACAATTAATTAGTGCATTTGATGTGGATAAGAATGGTCATCCTAAAATGATACAAATTTGTGTAGCAGTATGCATAATAGGCTGAGTATCCAAGACAATAAAATCCACTGGAAAATAAAACTTATCAACTTAAACAAGTACATCCTCAACAACTCTGCGTGGAATTTTCACAGAATGATAAGCCAACTGTCATGTGACATTTGTAGGTTTAAACTCCCATAACCCTAACTGCTCATAAACTGAGTATGGGTGCAAATTGATACTGGCTCCAAGATCAAGTAGGGCTTGCTCAATCCTGAAGTTTTTGATTATGTATGAAACTATAGGACTCCCAGGATCTTTGTATTTGAGAGGGGCTTTGTGCTGAATGATAGCACTAGCCTGTTTAGTCAAAAATGCTCTTTTATATACATTGATCATTTTTTTTACGGTGCAAAGGTCTTTCAAAAACTTAGCATAGGATGGGACTTACTTGATTGTATCCAACAGGGGGATGTTAATCTTTTCTTGCTTAAACAATTCGAAGATTTCAGTATGATTGTTCAATGGTTAAGGTTTCTTGACTCTTTGAGGAAAAGGTAAAAGAATAGGACTTGATTTTTCTTTTTCAATTGGCAACTCTGTTTCCTTTCTAATCAAAGGTTCAAGCTCGCTTGGTTCATTAAGAGGGATTGACTCAACTATGGGCTCTAAGGTTTTGGCTTTAATGGTCTTGTCAATCACCTTTCCACTTTTTAGTGTGGTTATTGCTTGTACTTGACATGTAGAAGGTCCAGAAGATACAACATTAGCTTGGTTTTGACCCTATGGAGGTTTATGTTAAGATAGAAATTTTCCCTTCTCTGTTGTGCTCAAAGACTGGGTCAATTTAGCTACATGACTCTTAATAGCCTCAATATTTTGTGAAGTTTGAGCTTTTAAATTATTGAATGCATGGGTAGTCTGAGTATTGAAACTCATTTGACTTTGAATGAATTGGTTCATGGTGTACTCTACACTCCTTTTATGTAGAGGTTGATAATGCTGATATGGCTGCTGAGTCCAGGGTTGTGGTGAAGATAGACATGGTGGCTGACTCACTAGCTATGTTGTTTTTCAACTAAAATTCGGGTTATTTTTGCCACCCTAGGTTATAGGTTTCAGAATAGCCATTGGAATAAGGCCTATTAAAATTTGAAATGACATTGGTTTGTTCCATCAAGACTTATTTGAATGCAAAAATGGTGGGACATTCCCCCGTAGGATGTCTTGACAAAGCATAGATTCTGCATAACTGATCTGTAGGTGACACAACAGATACTTCCTTGATTTTTTTCATATCTAGAGCTTCAAACTTTTGAGACAAAGTAGTCATTTTGCCCCTTAGGTTATGTGACGCCCCAAAATCCGGGAGTCCGTTGATTACCCATCAACCTGCGGAATACCCGTGGATACCGAATAACTCGATATCGCGCCGTTGTGCCTCATTTACCGGGATCCATAATTTAACGAAATTCAGTCAGAGTCTCATTTGTACAGGGAGCTCTACCGAAAACCCAACCTAGGTAAAGTATTTTCACACGACCCATCCGAGGCCCAATATAAAACATTGACCACGCCGGGTCCAATCATCCATATTTATATCAAAACATGTAAGGTTAGTTTAACAATAGTCCATATAAATTCTATTACAATTAAAAGATTATATTCTTAAAACATTATTTCCACAAATATTTTACATTAACACAAAATAAAGTCACATTCGGCTTTCTTCAAACATGAGGGTCCAAATTGGAGTCATCCACCAGTGTATCTCTCCCACCTGAAATGTGTTCTCATATAGGATGAGCCACGCTCAGTAAAAAGTTTCCTTACAGAGGCTACTCCCCACCTAAATGCATATGCAATGGTCTTATGCAACAATCACAATTAACATCCATTGCAATACAAGAATATGCAATTCACGTTGGAATTTATCATGTCATGCTATGAATGAAATGAGATTCACCTACGCACTTCAACCAGAACCTTCACCGGCTCTCACCACACTATGCAATGCATATGTGTAAAAATCATTTGTCTTCGATGAAATACATCCAAAGGTCACTTTTTGAAATCAAACCATATTTCATAAAACCAATTCATTATTGGATGTTTCCCATCAAATGAATAATTTATATATTAAAATCATGTGTCCTTATTGGGTATCGGATTCAGGAATCGCACCTCCGGCTCCGTACGCCGTTACACTTTTTTGGAATTTCACCGCCGGTAAGNAGCCAAGACTAAACCAAAAGAGTTTTTTTTCATTAAAAAAAAAATTGAAAAAAATTTATGAAGACTCACTATCCATTTCTTTAACGTATGTTAGTCACAAAGACGAATATGGATTGTTCCCTCCCCCCAACCTAAACTTAACATTGTCCTCAATGTATAACATTATAAAGCAAAATTAAAGACAATTGCTAATAAGGTCTGGAGATGAGACAAATGCATAGTGCAATACCCTACTCTACAAACAAAGAACCTAGACAAAAGAAATGAAAACACAAAAGAAGAATTCTAACTACTATATACAAGAAGTGCTTAGGGAATAGATCAATCAGGCTTAAGTTCCCAATTAGAGTTAGTACACAGTTTCAGTCGGGGTTGTTTCCTCTATCAAACTTCTTTTTGCTTAAGTCTCTTGCATCTCCTAATAATTCCTGTGAAGAATTTAACACATTAACATAAAACTCCAAATTGAGATTTCCACTATCTTGAACAAAATTAATCAAATAGACTTGTAGATGATTAGAACAGGAAGACGTGTTGAATGTTTCCTCAACAATCTCATCAATTACATCTACCTCATAAATTTCTCCCTCCTTACCTAGTTGCTTGGTCACATCAAAGACGTTCAATTCACTGCTCATATTTTCAAATGAAAGTTTCATGACTCCATTCCTACAATTAATTAGTGCATTTGATGTGGATAAGAATGGTCATCCTAAAATGATACAAATTTGTGTAGCAGTATGCATAATAGGCTGAGTATCCAAGACAATAAAATCCACTGGAAAATAAAACTTATCAACTTAAACAAGTACATCCTCAACAACTCTGCGTGGAATTTTCACAGAATGATAAGCCAACTGTCATGTGACATTTGTAGGTTTAAACTCCCATAACCCTAACTGCTCATAAACTGAGTATGGGTGCAAATTGATACTGGCTCCAAGATCAAGTAGGGCTTGCTCAATCCTGAAGTTTTTGATTATGTATGAAACTATAGGACTCCCAGGATCTTTGTATTTGAGAGGGGCTTTGTGCTGAATGATAGCACTAGCCTGTTTAGTCAAAAATGCTCTTTTATATACATTGATCATTTTTTTTACGGTGCAAAGGTCTTTCAAAAACTTAGCATAGGATGGGACTTACTTGATTGTATCCAACAGGGGGATGTTAATCTTTTCTTGCTTAAACAATTCGAAGATTTCAGTATGATTGTTCAATGGTTAAGGTTTCTTGACTCTTTGAGGAAAAGGTA
Source organism: Ilex paraguariensis (assembly GCA_963454935.2). Classification (NCBI taxonomy): domain Eukaryota; kingdom Viridiplantae; phylum Streptophyta; class Magnoliopsida; order Aquifoliales; family Aquifoliaceae; genus Ilex; species Ilex paraguariensis. Next base: position 164,017 of record CAUOFW020002003.1, read on the forward strand.
AAAGAATAGGACTTGATTTTTCTTTTTCAATTGGCAACTCTGTTTCCTTTCTAATCAAAGGTTCAAGCTCGCTTGGTTCATTAAGAGGGATTGACTCAACTATGGGCTCTAAGGTTTTGGCTTTAATGGTCTTGTCAATCACCTTTCCACTTTTTAGTGTGGTTATTGCTTGTACTTGACATGTAGAAGGTCCAGAAGATACAACATTAGCTTGGTTTTGACCCTATGGAGGTTTATGTTAAGATAGAAATTTTCCCTTCTCTGTTGTGCTCAAAGACTGGTATCAATTTAGCTACATGACTCTTAATAGCCTCAATATTTTGTGAAGTTTGAGCTTTTAAATTATTGAATGCATGGGTAGTCTGAGTATTGAAACTCATTTGACTTTGAATGAATTGGTTCATGGTGTACTCTACACTCCTTTTATGTAGAGGTTGATAATGCTGATATGGCTGCTGAGTCCAGGGTTGTGGTGAAGATAGACATGGTGGCTGACTCACTAGCTATGTTGTTTTTCAACTAAAATTCGGGTTATTTTTGCCACCCTAGGTTATAGGTTTCAGAATAGCCATTGGAATAAGGCCTATTAAAATTTGAAATGACATTGGTTTGTTCCATCAAGACTTATTTGAATGCAAAAATGGTGGGACATTCCCCCGTAGGATGTCTTGACAAAGCATAGATTCTGCATAACTGATCTGTAGGTGACACAACAGATACTTCCTTGATTTTTTTCATATCTAGAGCTTCAAACTTTTGAGACAAAGTAGTCATTTTGCCCCTTAGGTTATGTGACGCCCCAAAATCCGGGAGTCCGTTGATTACCCATCAACCTGCGGAATACCCGTGGATACCGAATAACTCGATATCGCGCCGTTGTGCCTCATTTACCGGGATCCATAATTTAACGAAATTCAGTCAGAGTCTCATTTGTACAGGGAGCTCTACCGAAAACCCAACCTAGGTAAAGTATTTTCACACGACCCATCCGAGGCCCAATATAAAACATTGACCACGCCGGGTCCAATCATCCATATTTATATCAAAACATGTAAGGTTAGTTTAACAATAGTCCATATAAATTCTATTACAATTAAAAGATTATATTCTTAAAACATTATTTCCACAAATATTTTACATTAACACAAAATAAAGTCACATTCGGCTTTCTTCAAACATGAGGGTCCAAATTGGAGTCATCCACCAGTGTATCTCTCCCACCTGAAATGTGTTCTCATATAGGATGAGCCACGCTCAGTAAAAAGTTTCCTTACAGAGGCTACTCCCCACCTAAATGCATATGCAATGGTCTTATGCAACAATCACAATTAACATCCATTGCAATACAAGAATATGCAATTCACGTTGGAATTTATCATGTCATGCTATGAATGAAATGAGATTCACCTACGCACTTCAACCAGAACCTTCACCGGCTCTCACCACACTATGCAATGCATATGTGTAAAAATCATTTGTCTTCGATGAAATACATCCAAAGGTCACTTTTTGAAATCAAACCATATTTCATAAAACCAATTCATTATTGGATGTTTCCCATCAAATGAATAATTTATATATTAAAATCATGTGTCCTTATTGGGTATCGGATTCAGGAATCGCACCTCCGGCTCCGTACGCCGTTACACTTTTTTGGAATTTCACCGCCGGTAAGTGTATGAACCAAGTGGCCAGGCCTCTCACCCGAGGGAGTGTCTATCCCTTCTTACTAACCCGACACAAGTTTTCTCATGCAACATGCGACTCCGTGGGATCTTCGATCCAACATCTTCGAGTCCACACATCAAGTACCAAGAATGGTAATTGATTACTCCATGCATACTCACTCACACCCATGTCTAAGCCCATGAATATGATGCAACCTCATGCTCAAAATGCAATAAATGTCATGTGAGCAATATAAATCACATATCATCAATCCCATGGAATTCATATCATATGCATAGAATTTCCATAAAGCCTCATTATGCTCAATATACCAAACAAGTATATGGCCATATATCATAACAAGCCCAACATGTTATTTATATCAACATAACAATATGAAATCATACAAGGCATTTCATCAAACACCTTCAAGGCAAACATGTCATGTTATCACATAATATTGCCCACATATTTATAAACCACATTTGAGCATATAACATATCCAAACACATCAAATCCCAAGGAACCACACAAGTAACTTCCTTTGCCAATTTTACTAGGAATTTATATAAGTCCAATTCCGCACCCATTTCCTTAGCCATATACATAAATGAGTCAATATATATATAAGCACATATATTCAACCATCCCACATAGACATTCTAGGCTAAGAATAGACCCAAGTAGGAGAATATATAAGCACATATATTCAACCATCCCACATAGACATTCTAGGCTAAGCATAGGCCCAAGTAGGAGAACCCCCTATCTTAATAGAAGTGTAGAGACTTCTATGCCACCAAAACAAGCCCCAAAACTTTGATCCTCCAAGACTTTGTCTTTGAATGTTTGGTGAAAGTCTTCATTTTTGGTACCCATGCGTAGCCCTTGTTGCGTATATTGACTTTAGCTCTTGGTCTGACGGATTCCAACCAACGGATCTTGAGAAATCGTCAGAAGAAAACTTGAAAAACTCACGTTCTCTCTTTCTCTCTTCTCACGCCTGAACCAGCCTACCTCTTGGGGAAGAAATATATGATTTTTTCAGATATTATGCCCCTTTTATACATTTAATTCCGCGGTCCATATCGTCCAGCTTGTTTATCACTTTCGGGTCCCTTTTTCACCTCGAAACGATTCATTTTGATCCAGTTTAACACCTAATTAATTTTATTGGAACTTTAACCCAATTATAAAAAAATTTTAAAAATTTCATTTTTGGGGACATGTAAAAATTCATTCATCACTCAAATCGTCTCGAAATACGTGTAAAATCCGACTGTAATTGACAGTGCAGCTCGATTTCGCTATGCGAATTCAACGGTGAGGTCCATTGTCCCATCTGAGCTCTATAAAAATATGTATTTAAACCCACATAATAGTGATAAATTACCATTTTGCCCTTTATCAGAAAAAGTTCAAATTTATCCAGGTTTTACATCCTTCCCCCCTTAAAAGAATTTCGTCCCTGAAATTTACATACACATGCACATACAATCATATGTATATGTAACAGTCAAATAATGCTAAATAACCATAAGAATGTACCATCATTCTCGAACAAGAAAGGGTAATTGGTACGGATAGTGTCCTCGCGCTCCCATGTCGCCTCNAACATTAGCTTGGTTTTGACCCTATGGAGGTTTATGTTAAGATAGAAATTTTCCCTTCTCTGTTGTGCTCAAAGACTGGGTCAATTTAGCTACATGACTCTTAATAGCCTCAATATTTTGTGAAGTTTGAGCTTTTAAATTATTGAATGCATGGGTAGTCTGAGTATTGAAACTCATTTGACTTTGAATGAATTGGTTCATGGTGTACTCTACACTCCTTTTATGTAGAGGTTGATAATGCTGATATGGCTGCTGAGTCCAGGGTTGTGGTGAAGATAGACATGGTGGCTGACTCACTAGCTATGTTGTTTTTCAACTAAAATTCGGGTTATTTTTGCCACCCTAGGTTATAGGTTTCAGAATAGCCATTGGAATAAGGCCTATTAAAATTTGAAATGACATTGGTTTGTTCCATCAAGACTTATTTGAATGCAAAAATGGTGGGACATTCCCCCGTAGGATGTCTTGACAAAGCATAGATTCTGCATAACTGATCTGTAGGTGACACAACAGATACTTCCTTGATTTTTTTCATATCTAGAGCTTCAAACTTTTGAGACAAAGTAGTCATTTTGCCCCTTAGGTTATGTGACGCCCCAAAATCCGGGAGTCCGTTGATTACCCATCAACCTGCGGAATACCCGTGGATACCGAATAACTCGATATCGCGCCGTTGTGCCTCATTTACCGGGATCCATAATTTAACGAAATTCAGTCAGAGTCTCATTTGTACAGGGAGCTCTACCGAAAACCCAACCTAGGTAAAGTATTTTCACACGACCCATCCGAGGCCCAATATAAAACATTGACCACGCCGGGTCCAATCATCCATATTTATATCAAAACATGTAAGGTTAGTTTAACAATAGTCCATATAAATTCTATTACAATTAAAAGATTATATTCTTAAAACATTATTTCCACAAATATTTTACATTAACACAAAATAAAGTCACATTCGGCTTTCTTCAAACATGAGGGTCCAAATTGGAGTCATCCACCAGTGTATCTCTCCCACCTGAAATGTGTTCTCATATAGGATGAGCCACGCTCAGTAAAAAGTTTCCTTACAGAGGCTACTCCCCACCTAAATGCATATGCAATGGTCTTATGCAACAATCACAATTAACATCCATTGCAATACAAGAATATGCAATTCACGTTGGAATTTATCATGTCATGCTATGAATGAAATGAGATTCACCTACGCACTTCAACCAGAACCTTCACCGGCTCTCACCACACTATGCAATGCATATGTGTAAAAATCATTTGTCTTCGATGAAATACATCCAAAGGTCACTTTTTGAAATCAAACCATATTTCATAAAACCAATTCATTATTGGATGTTTCCCATCAAATGAATAATTTATATATTAAAATCATGTGTCCTTATTGGGTATCGGATTCAGGAATCGCACCTCCGGCTCCGTACGCCGTTACACTTTTTTGGAATTTCACCGCCGGTAAGTGTATGAACCAAGTGGCCAGGCCTCTCACCCGAGGGAGTGTCTATCCCTTCTTACTAACCCGACACAAGTTTTCTCATGCAATATGCGACTCCGTGGGATCTTCGATCCAACATCTTCGAGTCCACACATCAAGTACCAAGAATGGTAATTGATTACTCCATGCATACTCACTCACACCCATGTCTAAGCCCATGAATATGATGCAACCTCATGCTCAAAATGCAATAAATGTCATGTGAGCAATATAAATCACATATCATCAATCCCATGGAATTCATATCATATGCATAGAATTTCCATAAAGCCTCATTATGCTCAATATACCAAACAAGTATATGGCCATATATCATAACAAGCCCAACATGTTATTTATATCAACATAACAATATGAAATCATACAAGGCATTTCATCAAACACCTTCAAGGCAAACATGTCATGTTATCACATAATATTGCCCACATATTTATAAACCACATTTGAGCATATAACATATCCAAACACATCAAATCCCAAGGAACCACACAAGTAACTTCCTTTGCCAATTTTACTAGGAATTTATATAAGTCCAATTCCGCACCCATTTCCTTAGCCATATACATAAATGAGTCAATATATATATAAGCACATATATTCAACCATCCCACATAGACATTCTAGGCTAAGAATAGACCCAAGTAGGAGAATATATAAGCACATATATTCAACCATCCCACATAGACATTCTAGGCTAAGCATAGGCCCAAGTAGGAGAACCCCCTATCTTAATAGAAGTGTAGAGACTTCTATGCCACCAAAACAAGCCCCAAAACTTTGATCCTCCAAGACTTTGTCTTTGAATCTTTGGTGAAAGTCTTCATTTTTGGTACCCATGCGTAGCCCTTGTCGCGTATATTGACTTTAGCTCTTGGTCTGACGGATTCCAACCAACGGATCTTGAGAAATCGTCAGAAGAAAACTTGAAAAACTCACGTTCTCTCTTTCTCTCTTCTCACGCCTGAACCAGCCTACCTCTTGGGGAAGAAATATATGATTTTTTCAGATATTATGCCCCTTTTATACATTTAATTCCGCGGTCCATATCGTCCAGCTTGTTTATCACTTTCGGGTCCCTTTTTCACCTCGAAACGATTCATTTTGATCCAGTTTAACACCTAATTAATTTTATTGGAACTTTAACCCAATTATAAAAAAATTTTAAAAATTTCATTTTTGGGGACATGTAAAAATTCATTCATCACTCAAATCGTCTCGAAATACGTGTAAAATCCGACTGTAATTGACAGTGCAGCTCGATTTCGCTATGCGAATTCAACGGTGAGGTCCATTGTCCCATCTGAGCTCTATAAAAATATGTATTTAAACCCACATAATAGTGATAAATTACCATTTTGCCCTTTATCAGAAAAAGTTCAAATTTATCCAGGTTTTACATCCTTCCCCCCTTAAAAGAATTTCGTCCCTGAAATTTACATACACATGCACATACAATCATATGTATATGTAACAGTCAAATAATGCTAAATAACCATAAGAATGTACCATCATTCTCGAACAAGAAAGGGTAATTGGTACGGATAGTGTCCTCGCGCTCCCATGTCGCCTCCTCCACTCCTCGGTGCTGCCACAACACCTTCACTAGCCACACGGCCTTGCCTCGCAAAACCTATTCTCGGCTATCCATGATGCGCATCGGTCCCTCTTCGAAGGTCCCATTCGCATCAACAGTCAACTCACCCTAATCCACCCCATGTGTCGGATTTGGAGTATACTTCCGGAGCATAGAGACATGGAATACCGCATGAACACCCGATAAATTTGGCAGTAATGCCAACTGGTAAGCCACTGCACCCACCCTCTCGAGNTGTTTTTCAACTAAAATTCGGGTTATTTTTGCCACCCTAGGTTATAGGTTTCAGAATAGCCATTGGAATAAGGCCTGTTAAAATTTGAAATGACATTGGTTTGTTCCATCAAGACTTATTTGAATGCAAAAATGGTGGGACATTCCCCCGTAGGATGTCTTGACAAAGCATAGATTCTGCATAACTGATCTGTAGGTGACACAACAGATACTTCCTTGATTTTTTTCATATCTAGAGCTTCAAACTTTTGAGACAAAGTAGTCATTTTGCCCCTTAGGTTATGTGACGCCCCAAAATCCGGGAGTCCGTTGATTACCCATCAACCTGCGGAATACCCGTGGATACCGAATAACTCGATATCGCGCCGTTGTGCCTCATTTACCGGGATCCATAATTTAACGAAATTCAGTCAGAGTCTCATTTGTACAGGGAGCTCTACCGAAAACCCAACCTAGGTAAAGTATTTTCACACGACCCATCCGAGGCCCAATATAAAACATTGACCACGCCGGGTCCAATCATCCATATTTATATCAAAACATGTAAGGTTAGTTTAACAATAGTCCATATAAATTCTATTACAATTAAAAGATTATATTCTTAAAACATTATTTCCACAAATATTTTACATTAACACAAAATAAAGTCACATTCGGCTTTCTTCAAACATGAGGGTCCAAATTGGAGTCATCCACCAGTGTATCTCTCCCACCTGAAATGTGTTCTCATATAGGATGAGCCACGCTCAGTAAAAAGTTTCCTTACAGAGGCTACTCCCCACCTAAATGCATATGCAATGGTCTTATGCAACAATCACAATTAACATCCATTGCAATACAAGAATATGCAATTCACGTTGGAATTTATCATGTCATGCTATGAATGAAATGAGATTCACCTACGCACTTCAACCAGAACCTTCACCGGCTCTCACCACACTATGCAATGCATATGTGTAAAAATCATTTGTCTTCGATGAAATACATCCAAAGGTCACTTTTTGAAATCAAACCATATTTCATAAAACCAATTCATTATTGGATGTTTCCCATCAAATGAATAATTTATATATTAAAATCATGTGTCCTTATTGGGTATCGGATTCAGGAATCGCACCTCCGGCTCCGTACGCCGTTACACTTTTTTGGAATTTCACCGCCGGTAAGTGTATGAACCAAGTGGCCAGGCCTCTCACCCGAGGGAGTGTCTATCCCTTCTTACTAACCCGACACAAGTTTTCTCATGCAATATGCGACTCCGTGGGATCTTCGATCCAACATCTTCGAGTCCACACATCAAGTACCAAGAATGGTAATTGATTACTCCATGCATACTCACTCACACCCATGTCTAAGCCCATGAATATGATGCAACCTCATGCTCAAAATGCAATAAATGTCATGTGAGCAATATAAATCACATATCATCAATCCCATGGAATTCATATCATATGCATAGAATTTCCATAAAGCCTCATTATGCTCAATATACCAAACAAGTATATGGCCATATATCATAACAAGCCCAACATGTTATTTATATCAACATAACAATATGAAATCATACAAGGCATTTCATCAAACACCTTCAAGGCAAACATGTCATGTTATCACATAATATTGCCCACATATTTATAAACCACATTTGAGCATATAACATATCCAAACACATCAAATCCCAAGGAACCACACAAGTAACTTCCTTTGCCAATTTTACTAGGAATTTATATAAGTCCAATTCCGCACCCATTTCCTTAGCCATATACATAAATGAGTCAATATATATATAAGCACATATATTCAACCATCCCACATAGACATTCTAGGCTAAGAATAGACCCAAGTAGGAGAATATATAAGCACATATATTCAACCATCCCACATAGACATTCTAGGCTAAGCATAGGCCCAAGTAGGAGAACCCCCTATCTTAATAGAAGTGTAGAGACTTCTATGCCACCAAAACAAGCCCCAAAACTTTGATCCTCCAAGACTTTGTCTTTGAATCTTTGGTGAAAGTCTTCATTTTTGGTACCCATGCGTAGCCCTTGTCGCGTATATTGACTTTAGCTCTTGGTCTGACGGATTCCAACCAACGGATCTTGAGAAATCGTCAGAAGAAAACTTGAAAAACTCACGTTCTCTCTTTCTCTCTTCTCACGCCTGAACCAGCCTACCTCTTGGGGAAGAAATATCTGATTTTTTCAGATATTATGCCCCTTTTATACATTTAATTCCGCGGTCCATATCGTCCAGCTTGTTTATCACTTTCGGGTCCCTTTTTCACCTCGAAACGATTCATTTTGATCCAGTTTAACACCTAATTAATTTTATTGGAACTTTAACCCAATTATAAAAAAATTTTAAAAATTTCATTTTTGGGGACATGTAAAAATTCATTCATCACTCAAATCGTCTCGAAATACGTGTAAAATCCGACTGTAATTGACAGTGCAGCTCGATTTCGCTATGCGAATTCAACGGTGAGGTCCATTGTCCCATCTGAGCTCTATAAAAATATGTATTTAAACCCACATAATAGTGATAAATTACCATTTTGCCCTTTATCAGAAAAAGTTCAAATTTATCCAGGTTTTACATCCTTCCCCCCTTAAAAGAATTTCGTCCCTGAAATTTACATACACATGCACATACAATCATATGTATATGTAACAGTCAAATAATGCTAAATAACCATAAGAATGTACCATCATTCTCGAACAAGAAAGGGTAATTGGTACGGATAGTGTCCTCGCGCTCCCATGTCGCCTCCTCCACTCCTCGGTGCTGCCACAACACCTTCACTAGCCACACGGCCTTGCCTCGCAAAACCTATTCTCGGCTATCCATGATGCGCATCGGTCCCTCTTCGAAGGTCCCATTCGCATCAACAGTCAACTCACCCTAATCCACCCCATGTGTCGGATTTGGAGTATACTTCCGGAGCATAGAGACATGGAATACCGCATGAACACCCGATAAATTTGGCAGTAATGCCAACTGGTAAGCCACTGCACCCACCCTCTCGAGTACCTCGAAGGGCCCGATATACCTTGGTGACAGCTTTCTCCGCTTACCAAACCTGACCACTTCTCTCTTAGGCAGCACCTTCAAGAAGACATGATCTCCCACCTCAAACTCTAGAGGTCGTCGTCGTCTATCAGCATAACTCTTCTGTCGGTTTTGAGCCGTAAGAAGATGTTTTCGAATCAAGTTCACCTTCTCCGAGGTGTCTCTAACCAATTCTGGACCCGTAGAAGACCTNTCATTTACCGGGATCCATAATTTAACGAAATTCAGTCAGAGTCTCCTTTGTACAGGGAGCTCTACCGAAAACCCAACCTAGGTAAAGTATTTTCACACGACCCATCCGAGGCCCAATATAAAACATTGACCACGCCGGGTCCAATCATCCATATTTATATCAAAACATGTAAGGTTAGTTTAACAATAGTCCATNCGTCCAACATACTGGAGAATGACATGGCCTCCCATATAGCGCCTCATAGGGTGCCATCTGTATACTTGCCTCATAACTATTGTTATAGGCAAACTCCACCAAGGGCAAGTGATCTTCCCAACTACCCTTGAGATCCAAGACGCATGCCCGTAGCATGTCCTCTAATATTTGGATAGTCCTCTCTGACTGACCGTCTGTCTGGGGATGAAAATCAGTGCTCATCATCAGTTGTGTCCCCATGCCCCGCTAAAAACTCTCCCAAAAATGGGTCGTAAAATTGGGATCCCGATCCGATACTATAGAGATGGGTACCCCATACAACCGGACAATCTCCCGTATATACAACCTACAGAATTCCTCCAGTGTGAAGGTCATCCGCACAGCCAAAAAGTGTGCTGACTTAGTAAGCCGGTCCACTATCACCCACACCGTGTCATAACCCCGCGATGTCCGTGGCAAATGAGTCACAAAATCCATCGTGATATGCTCCCACTTTCACTCAGCTACCTCCAAAGGCTGGAGTAATCCCGCTAGTCTCTGGTGTTCAGCCTTAACCTGCTGACACATGAGACATCAACTAACAAAATTGCCAATTTTCCTCTTCATTCCACTCAAGTAATACTAGCGACGAAGATCATGATACATCTTCGTGCCCCCTGGATGAACCGCAAAACGGGAGCAATGAACTCCCTAAGGATCTCCTCTNGGCGATGAAGATCATGATACATCTTCGTGCCCCCTGGATGAACCGCAAAACGGGAGCAATGAACTCCCTAAGGATCTCCTCTCTCATATCCGCCAACTGAGGAACCACAACCATTCCTCGATACCGAAGACTACCATTCGAGTGAATAACCCAACCATCGTCACCTCTACCTGCCTGTACACGGTCCTGGATGGACAATAGCTCCGTGTCTTGACTCTGGGACTCAATCACCCTACTTAGTAGAGNCTCGTCACCTCTACCTGCCTGTACACGGTCCCGGATGGACAATAGCTCCGTGTCTTGACTCTGGGACTCAATCACCCTACTTAGTAGAGACGGTGTAGCCACTAAACTCCCTAAAGTACCCTGAGCCTAACCCATATAACATAGCCCGAACTGTCCCACAGTCTCGAGCATCTGCCACTCTCATGAAACCACACTAGCCACAACTCCCCGTGACTTTCAGTTGAGTGCATCAGCCACCACATTTGCTTTACCGGGATAATAATGCAAAGTGAAGTCAAAATCTTCGAGGTACTCCATCCACCTGCGTTGCCTCATGTTGAGGTCCCGCTGTGTAAAAATATACTTTAGACTCTTGTGGTCTGAAAACACTTCAAACTGCTCACCATACAGGTAGTGACGCCAAGCCTTCAAGGCAAAGACAATGACCGCCAACTCCATGTCATGTGTGGGATAATTCTGCGCGTGATTCTTTAGCTGCCGAGAACCATAAGCTACTACCCTCCCGGACTACATCAAAACACATCCCAGCCCATCCTTCGAGGCATCATAATAGACCGTGTACCTCTGTCCCCGTTCTGGAACTATCAGAATAGGAGTCGAAGTAAGCCTCCTCTTCAACTTCTGGAATGCATTCTCACAAGAATCATTCCACACAAACTTGACCTCTTTCCGGGTCAACTTCGTCATAGGCGCAGCCAATCAGGAGAAATCCTCAATAAATCGTCGGTAGTACCTTGCCAATCTCAAGAAACTACGTATCTCGAAGACTGACTTCGGTCTCTCCCAATTCATAACTGCCTCAACCTTCTCCGAGTCCACAGATACACCCGAAGCCGACACTACATGCCGTAGAAATTTTACCTCAGTAAGCCAGAATTCACACTTGCTGAACTTGACGTACAACTGATAATCTCTCAATGTCTGGAGAATAATTCTCAAATGACCCTCATGCTCCTCCTCAGACTTGGAGTAGATCAAGATGTCATCAACAAAAACCACAACAAATTGATCTAAATAGGGTTGGAACACCCTGTGCATGAGGTCCATGAATGCCGCTGGANCCACCACAAACTGATCTAAATAGGGTTGGAATATCCTATGCATGAGATCCATGAATGCTACTGGAGCATTCGTCAACCCAAATGGCATCACTATGAACTCGAAATGCCCATACCGTGTTCTGAACGCTGTCTTAGGGATATCTTCCTCCCTAACCCTCAACTGATGGTAACCGGTTTGAAAATCTATCTTGGAATAGACCCGTGCCCCTTTCAGCTGATCAAACAAGTCATCAATCCTCGGCAAAGGGTACCTATTCTTGATAGTAACCCTATTCAACTACCGGTAATCAATACACAACCGAAGAGTCTTATCTTTCTTCTTAGAAAACAGAACCAGAGTGCCCCAAGGTGAAGTGCTCGGTCTAATAAACCCTTTGTCCAACAATTCTTGCAATTGCACCTTGAGTTCTTGCAACTCAGCTAGTGTCATTCGATATGGAGTCATAGAGATAGACGATGTACCCAGATGCAACTCAATAGTAAAGTCTACATCCCTATGTGGAGGTAATCCCGGTAGTTCATCTAGAAAAATATCCTCATACTCGCACACAACCTGAGGTAGACCAAACTCCTGCCTCACCTCATCCTCTAGGGTAAGGCTAGCAAACCAACCCATCAACTGTCTGTGCCATCTAGAGTCATACACGACTTGGGGTAAAACATATTGTTTTTCCCCCTGAAACTTGAAATAAACACCTTCCGGCGTATAAGTCGTGACCCTCTTCTGATCACAATCAATGACGACCCAGTGTGCCGTCAACCAATCTATCCTAAGGATCACATCAAACTCTGACATGTCCATGACCCTAAGGTCCACGGTGAGTAGAATCCCCGAGATCTCTAACTCACAACCCCGACATATCTCATCAATTCTCACCCCAGCACCTATGGGAGAACTCACATGTAATGACTCTTCCAAGGTCTCAACCTCTAAGCCCAAGTTTTTCACACAAGATGCAGCAATAAAAGAATGCGATGCACCAGAATCAAATAACACTCTAGCCCATAAGCGAGAGAGTAGAAATGTACCCTGTATCACCGACGAATCTACCGACCTAGTCTGTGGCTTCATGGCGTAGACACGTCCCTAAGTCCCTGAAGTCTCGGCTTGTGAGCCCTGGCCTCATCCTCGACCTATGCCTTGGCCCATCTGGCCAGCTTGCGGTGTCCCCGCACGAGAAGTAGTAGGGCCTTGTGCTGTACCCTAGAACTGGTACTGGCTGCCCTGACCCATAGTAAGGTAGTGAGGAGCATACTGCGTCTGTTGTTGCCCCACTGAAGTCTGAGACTGCGATGACCCACAACCTTGGGATCCCTGCCTCTGAGGACAATCCCTCTTCATGTGTCCTGGTTGGTTGCAGTGATAGCAAGTCCGTTGACCCACTTGATAAGAAGGCCTACGATTTCTTCCACCCTAGGAAGATTGACCTTGGCCTTGGCCCTGATGGCTACGGCCCTGTCCCAGAAATCCTTGCGGAGCAGAGGTCTGTTGTTTCTTTCCCGCACTAGAAGAAGAGGATTGACACTTTTTCTTCTTGTCTTTTGCATCAGACTCCCGGATGCTCCTTGCATCATCCACCTCTCTCTCAATGGCCATAGCAGTCGCGACCATTGAGTCTAAGTCTTGCAGAAGAAGACCCATAATTTTACCCCGGATGGACAATTTAAGACCATCCTCAAACTTCCTCACTTTGGCCATATCTATGGCCACATAGTCATCGATGAAACGGGCTAACTGTGTGAACTTAGCCACGTACTTCATCACCGTCATCGTCCCTTCTCTCAAGTCTAAGAACTCCCGAGCCTTTGCATGTCAAGCAGCCGTTGGGAAGTACTTGCCCATAAAGAGCTCCTTGAATTCTGCCTATGTCATTACCTCCAAGTTCTTGGAGTCTTTGACTCAATTCCACCACACTTGGGATTCTCCCTCTAGCTGAAAAGTAGCTGGCGTTATCTTCATGGCATCAGAGGTAATCTCCATAGCCCTCAAGATCTTATCCGCTTGTCGGAACTAATGGTCAGCCACCATAGGATTCGCCCCTCCTAGAAAGATCGGAGGATTGTGTGCCTTGAACTTCTAGAGGTGACTTGAACCTCCTTGACTCCCACTTGCACCTGTCTGTACAATAGTAGCGGCCGTAGCACTAGCTTGTGCAATGGTAGCCGCTGCGGTACCAATAGCNCGCACCTCCGGCTTCGTACGCCATTATACTTTTATGGAATTTCACCGCTGGTAAGTGTATGAACCAAGTGACCGGGCCTCTCACTTGAGGGAGTGTCTATCCCTTCTTGCTAACCCGACACAAGTTTTNACAATAGTAGCGGCCGTAGCACTAGCTTGTGCAATGGTAGCCGCTGCGGTACCAATAGCCTTCATGAAGGCTTCTTGGTCAAAGGGCGGTGGTAGTGGTTGGTTGTTCCGTCCATCCCGACGTCCCATTCCTCTAGTTGCCATCTACACACACATAAGATAGCAATAGATTATTTAGTTGCCATCTACACACACATAAGATAGCAATAGATCAATTACTTAATATCCCAAGTTAGGGATCAAGTATTTAAACTTGGAGATTTTCCTCCTTGTTTCACTAGTAATGCGTGTGCCACCTACTAGTAGACATTTACACATAGAACTATATTGTTCATTCCTTTTTCTGAACCCAAGGTTATGTTTTCTAACCCTAGTGTTTCTCTTTTCCATATGCCTTTTACCATGCATACAATTCACATAACACATAGCACATAATCATGTAGCAAAATTTAGCACATAACATGAAATGCACAATGAATGCAATGGTTTAAACCCATGCCCATCAAGCCCTACGAAAATCATATACCTAGGCTCTAATACCAAGCTATGACACCCCAAAATTCGGAGCTCTATTGATTACCCATCAATCTGCGAAATACCCGTGGATACCGAATAACTCGATATCGCGCCGTTGTGCCCCATTTACCGGNGTGACACCCCAAAATTCGGAGCTGTATTGATTACCCATCAATCTGCAAAATACCCGTGGATACCGAATAACTCGATATCGCGCCGTTGTGCCCCATTTACCGGGNTAAGGCATTTCATCAAACACCTTCAAGGTAAACATGTCATGTTATCACATAATATTGCCCACATCTTTATAAATCACATTTGAGCACATAACATATCCAAACACATCAAATCCCAAGGAACCACACAAGTAACTTCCTTTGCCAATTTTACTAGGAATTTATATAGGCCCAATTCCTCACCCATTTCCTTAGCCATATACGTAAATGAGTCAATATATATATAAGCACATATATTCAACCATCCCACATAGACATTCCAGGCTACGAATAGGCCCAAGTAGGAGAACCCTCTACCTTAATAGAAGTGTAGAGACTTCTATGCCTCCAAAATAAGCCCCAAAGCTTTGATCCTCCAAGACTTTATCTTTGAATCTTTGGTGAAAGTCTTCATTTTTGGTACCCACGCGTAGCCCTCATTGCGTAGATCGACTTTAGTTCTTGGTTTGACGGATTCCGACTAACGGATCTTGAGAAATCTTTGGAAGAAAACTTGAAAAACCCATTTTCTCTCTTTCTCTCTTCTCACGCCCGAACCAGCCTTCCTCTTGGGGAAGAAATATCTGAGTATTTCAAATANTAAAGTATTTTCACATGACCCATCAGAGACCCAATATAAAACATTGAACACACCGGGTCCTTTTATAAATAAACATTGGCCACACTGGGTCCAATCATCCATATTTATATCAAAATATGCAAGGTTAGTTTAACAATAGTCCATATAAATTCTATTACAATTAAAAGATTACATGCTTAAAACATTATTTCCACAAATATTTTACATTAACACAAAATAAAGCCACATTCGGGTCCAAATTGGAGC
Organism: Ilex paraguariensis; assembly: GCA_963454935.2. Lineage (NCBI taxonomy): Eukaryota > Viridiplantae > Streptophyta > Magnoliopsida > Aquifoliales > Aquifoliaceae > Ilex > Ilex paraguariensis. The sequence continues at coordinate 179,995 of CAUOFW020002003.1, forward strand.
CATCCACCAGTGTATCTCTCCCACCTGAAATGTGTTTCCATATAGGGTGAGCCACGCTCAGTAAAAAGTTTCCTTATAGAGGCTACTCCCCACCTAAATGCATATGCAATGGTCTCATGCAACAATCACAATTAACATCCATTGCAATACAAGAATATGCAATTCACGTTGGAATCTATCATGTCATGCCATGAATGAAATGAGATTCACCCACACACTTCAACCCAAACCTTCATCGGCTCTCACCACACTATGCAATGAATATGTGTAAAAATCATTTGTCTTCGATGAAATACATCCAAAGGTCACTTTTTGAAATCAAACCATATTTCATAAAACCAATTCATTATTGGATGTTTCCCATCAAATGAATAATTTATATATTAAAATCATGTGCCCTTATTGGGTATTAGATTCAAGAATAGCACCTCCGGCTTCGTACGCCATTATACTTTTATGGAATTTCACCGCTGGTAAGTGTATGAACCAAGTGGCCGGGCCTCTCACTTGAGGGAGTGTCTATCCCTTCTTGCTAACCCGACACAAGTTTTCTCATGCAACATGCGACTCCGTGGGATCTTCGATCCAACATCTCCGAGTCTACACATGAAGTACCAAGAATGGTAATTGATTACTCCATGCATACTCACTCACACCCATGTCTAAGCCCATGAATGTGATGCAACCTCATGCTCAAAATGCAATAAATGTCATGTGAGCAATATAAATCACATATCATCAATCCCATGGAATTCATATCATATGCATAGAATTTCCATAAAGCCTCATTATGCTCAATATACCAAACAAGTATATGGCCATATATCATAACAAGCCCAACATGTTATTTATATCAACATAACAATATGGAATCATACAAGGCATTTCATCAAACACCTTCAAGGCAAACATGTCATGTTATCACATAATATTGCCCACATCTTTATAAATCACATTTGAGCACATAACATATCCAAACACATCAAATCCCAAGGAACCACACAAGTAACTTCCTTTGCCAATTTTACTAGGAATTTATATAGGCCCAATTCCTCACCCATTTCCTTAGCCATATACGTAAATGAGTCAATATATATATAAGCACATATATTCAACCATCCCACATAGACATTCCAGGCTACGAATAGGCCCAAGTAGGAGAACCCTCTACCTTAATAGAAGTGTAGAGACTTCTATGCCTCCAAAATAAGCCCCAAAGCTTTGATCCTCCAAGACTTTATCTTTGAATCTTTGGTGAAAGTCTTCATTTTTGGTACCCACGCGTAGCCCTCATTGCGTAGATCGACTTTAGTTCTTGGTTTGACGGATTCCGACTAACGGATCTTGAGAAATCTTTGGAAGAAAACTTGAAAAACCCATTTTCTCTCTTTCTCTCTTCTCATGCCCGAACCAGCCTTCCTCTTGGGGAAGAAATATCTGAGTATTTCAAATATTATGGCCCTTTTAAACTTTTAATTCCGCGGTCCATATCGTCCCGCTCGTTTATCACTTCTGGGTCCATTTTTCGCTCCGAAACGATTCATTTTAATCCAGTTTAAGTCCAAATTAATTTTATTGAAACTTTAACCCAATTATAAAGAAATTCAAAAAATTTTGTTTTCGGGGATATTTAAAGTTCATTCGTCACTCAAATCTTTTCGAAATACGTGCAAAATTTGATTATCTCGAAATTCGACGAAAATTGACAGGGCCGCTCGATTTGGTGATGCAAATCCAACGGTGAGGTTCGTTGTCCCATCTGAGCTCAATAAAAATATGTATTTTAAACTAGCGTAATAGTGATAAATTACTATTTTACCCTTTATCGGAAAAAGTTTAAATTTGTCTGGGTTTTACCGATCATCATCCTCCTTTAACACATATTTTCCTCCCTGGGACAAAGATAGCTTAGTTTCAACAATATTTGGTGAGGCCGAGTCCCACATTTGGGAACTCTCAGAAATGGTGTCAAAAAACTAATTCTCCATGGGCATCATTTCAACAAACTGATGCACTGCGGATGAGAGGGCATCATAAAAGAAACCCACTAAAGTCCAACTTTCAAATGCATGAATTGGGCAAGCTTGGAGAAAATCCTTAAATCTCTCCTAACATTGATAAAAAATTTCTCTTTCTTTCACAGACCAATTCATGATTTGACGTCTCAACGCATTAGTGCAGTGCACAGGAATTTTTTTTTTGAAAAATTCAGTTTGCAAAACTTGCCAACTTGAAATGGATTAAGCTTTTAAAGAATTTAGCCACTTTTTAACTTTATCCTTTAAAGAGAAAGGAAAAAGTTTCAACCGCGCCATTTTAGAATTGTCTTGCAATGCACCACATATTTTCTCAAATTCTTTCATATGAAAATAAGGGTTTTCAGACTCAAAGCCATGAAACCATGGACAAAGTTGTATTGTCCCTGCTTTAATGTTAAAATTTGGAGCATTAGTGGGAAAACCAAAATATGAAGGAACACTAGTGCGTGTGGGATGCAAATATTCTCTTAAAGGTCTGATAGTCTAAACTACCTTTTGTTCTCTTTGATTATTATTAGCCATGCTTAACTCAAAAGAGTTTGAAGATGCTTGTGACAATGAAGATGACAAAGACGACGGGCTAGATTGATTTACAAACCCTACTGATGACTTAACATACATAAACAATCAAAATAAAATATTGTACACACATATAATACAAACTAGACAACTTTCTTGTTTGTTTTGAAATCACTGTAACTGATCGGTAACAGTTTCAAAAAGCTTAATTTGGACTAATTTAAATCATACACTCAAGTATAAGTGTTCAAATTGCAATATTTCTTGGTTAAGTTTAAGGTTGAACCTACAGGGAGCTATTGGAATTCAAAACAGAAAAAAGGTAAAATTAGCGTGTGTGTAATGTATAACGAAATAGCTTATAGTGTGAGCATAGAATTGTTAAATAAACACTTAACTAAACTTTAAATAAGAACGCTAAAAGTTACTCTTCATTTCGGGGATCCAGTATGCATTATACTACTTATTTATGAAAAAGTCATCTTATAGCAATTAACTCCTATTTTACTGGAAAGTTAACTAGTAGGTTTGATGTATAACTGAATCATATTATAGCAACTGGTTAGGTTAGCCAGAAGGTCTATGTATGATGCAACAACCAAATAACTCTAGTAAACCTGAAGGTGAATAATTCAAAATGTTTAATCTAGCTATTAAATCGGCAGGTTGATTATTTAATGAAGATGGAGTTCTGGTTTATGCATTGAATCAAAAACATTGGCTATGGCGACATTTAACCCGTCTATAACCAATCTCTCGAACGTTACATAAAACCAAACTATGTGGAGCACTGTATCATGCATGAAGTACATAATAATTATAAATAGGATGGTATATAGCATTAGGCTTTGCTCGGTGTTCATAACCATAAGCATATTATAATAATTATCATCCGTCAATTCAGGGAGGTATAAACATTAATGCATAAATAAGACATCGGTATTTTCATATCTTAAATAGTATTACACATGCATTCACCCTTCACCAAAGAGTATAAACGGACTACTCATGCCTCATTGCTATAGAAGAGCATAAAGAATGAGGTAATGCCATTACAACCGAAAACAAAATTCAACAACGTCTTTCCCCGAGGAATAGTTGAAACACTGCCACTCTTATTACTAGCTAGGGCACACAAGTGGGAGAGGTTTAACCCTCCAAGTTGAAAGGATAAACAGAAATGTAGAAATAGAAAAAATTCTGGCTAAGAAGTGTTTAGAGTAGGGCTTCGCTCATTTTCTGATTGAAACTCTTTCTGAAGTCTCCCTTTCTCTCTTTCTTTCCTTTCTTTCTTTCCTCCCTTTAACTAAATTGAACTCTGCTGAATCCCTTAAAAAATGGTTAAAGTAGGCTATTTATAGGCATCAGAAGAAGGGAGTAAGGCGGAAGACACACAAGTTGACTAATATGAGGCTTTTGCTACTCAATTGGACCAATGAGAGAAGAGAGAGAAATGAGGCAGTTTAAGCACCATCCGAATGCCACCACCACCATTCGGACAGTGGGGATTCTGTGGATTCCATGCTTGGAAGCCACCCTTTTTTGACTCTTTGACTTCTTAATTACACTTGCCTCCCTTATCATTTTAGCCTCCACACCTTGATCCTCTTAAATTTCTGTATTTATGCTTGAAACCCTACAAAATATACAAATTATACATTAATCCAAATACTTTATAAATTGATCACTATAACCTTATTTATGCACACAATTAACCCTAAACCCTAATTCATTTACGCATTGTTTAGGGTTAATCAATACCTCCATAGACACACCACCACAATGCACAAAAATCTCCTAGGTACCTTTGCATCCCTTCCCCTACTTTCTCTACATCCTCTCTACTTCCCACACACATTGAACACTCACACGTCAAACACTTACACTCAAACGCAACACACACAGACCACTATTTGTGTTCAATCTCATGCTTTTGTTCTAGATTTAATCTAGGGTTTTTTTNAGCACCTCCGGCTTCGTACGCCATTATACTTTTATGGAATTTCACCGCTGGTAAGTGTATGAACCAAGTGGCCGGGCCTCTCACTTGAGGGAGTGTCTATCCCTTCTTGCTAACCCGACACAAGTTTTCTCATGCAACATGCGACTCCGTGGGATCTTCGATCCAACATCTCCGAGTCTACACATGAAGTACCAAGAATGGTAATTGATTACTCCATGCATACTCACTCACACCCATGTCTAAGCCCATGAATGTGATGCAACCTCATGCTCAAAATGCAATAAATGTCATGTGAGCAATATAAATCACATATCATCAATCCCATGGAATTCATATCATATGCATAGAATTTCCATAAAGCCTCATTATGCTCAATATACCAAACAAGTATATGGCCATATATCATAACAAGCCCAACATGTTATTTATATCAACATAACAATATGGAATCATATAAGGCATTTCATCAAACACCTTCAAGGTAAACATGTCATGTTATCACATAATATTGCCCACATCTTTATAAATCACATTTGAGCACATAACATATCCAAACACATCAAATCCCAAGGAACCACACAAGTAACTTCCTTTGCCAATTTTACTAGGAATTTATATAGGCCCAATTCCTCACCCATTTCCTTAGCCATATACGTAAATGAGTCAATATATATATAAGCACATATATTCAACCATCCCACATAGACATTCCAGGCTACGAATAGGCCCAAGTAGGAGAACCCTCTACCTTAATAGAAGTGTAGAGACTTCTATGCCTCCAAAATAAGCCCCAAAGCTTTGATCCTCCAAGACTTTATCTTTGAATCTTTGGTGAAAGTCTTCATTTTTGGTACCCACGCGTAGCCCTCATTGCGTAGATCGACTTTAGTTCTTGGTTTGACGGATTCCGACTAACGGATCTTGAGAAATCTTTGGAAGAAAACTTGAAAAACCCATTTTCTCTCTTTCTCTCTTCTCATGCCCGAACCAGCCTTCCTCTTGGGGAAGAAATATCTGAGTATTTCAAATATTATGGCCCTTTTAAACTTTTAATTCCGCGGTCCATATCGTCCCGCTCGTTTATCACTTCTGGGTCCATTTTTCGCTCCGAAACGATTCATTTTAATCCAGTTTAAGTCCAAATTAATTTTATTGAAACTTTAACCCAATTATAAAGAAATTCAAAAAATTTTGTTTTCGGGGATATTTAAAGTTCATTCGTCACTCAAATCTTTTCGAAATACGTGCAAAATTTGATTATCTCGAAATTCGACGAAAATTGACAGGGCCGCTCGATTTGGTGATGCAAATCCAACGGTGAGGTTCGTTGTCCCATCTGAGCTCAATAAAAATATGTATTTTAAACTAGCGTAATAGTGATAAATTACTATTTTACCCTTTATCGGAAAAAGTTTAAATTTGTCTGGGTTTTACCGATCATCATCCTCCTTTAACACATATTTTCCTCCCTGGGACAAAGATAGCTTAGTTTCAACAATATTTGGTGAGGCCGAGTCCCACATTTGGGAACTCTCAGAAATGGTGTCAAAAAACTAATTCTCCATGGGCATCATTTCAACAAACTGATGCACTGCGGATGAGAGGGCATCATAAAAGAAACCCACTAAAGTCCAACTTTCAAATGCATGAATTGGGCAAGCTTGGAGAAAATCCTTAAATCTCTCCTAACATTGATAAAAAATTTCTCTTTCTTTCACAGACCAATTCATGATTTGACGTCTCAACGCATTAGTGCAGTGCACAGGAATTTTTTTTTTGAAAAATTCAGTTTGCAAAACTTGCCAACTTGAAATGGATTAAGCTTTTAAAGAATTTAGCCACTTTTTAGCTTTATCCTTTAAAGAGAAAGGAAAAAGTTTCAACCGCGCCATTTTAGAATTGTCTTGCAATGCACCACATATTTTCTCAAATTCTTTCATATGAAAATAAGGGTTTTCAGACTCAAAGCCATGAAACCATGGACAAAGTTGTATTGTCCCTGCTTTAATGTTAAAATTTGGAGCATTAGTGGGAAAACCAAAATATGAAGGAACACTAGTGCGTGTGGGATGCAAATATTCTCTTAAAGGTCTGATAGTCTAAACTACCTTTTGTTCTCTTTGATTATTATTAGCCATGCTTAACTCAAAAGAGTTTGAAGATGCTTGTGACAATGAAGATGACAAAGACGACGGGCTAGATTGATTTACAAACCCTACTGATGACTTAACATACATAAACAATCAAAATAAAATATTGTACACACATATAATACAAACTAGACAACTTTCTTGTTTGTTTTGAAATCACTGTAACTGATCGGTAACAGTTTCAAAAAGCTTAATTTGGACTAATTTAAATCATACACTCAAGTATAAGTGTTCAAATTGCAATATTTCTTGGTTAAGTTTAAGGTTGAACCTACAGGGAGCTATTGGAATTCAAAACAGAAAAAAGGTAAAATTAGCGTGTGTGTAATGTATAACGAAATAGCTTATAGTGTGAGCATAGAATTGTTAAATAAACACTTAACTAAACTTTAAATAAGAACGCTAAAAGTTACTCTTCATTTCGGGGATCCAGTATGCATTATACTACTTATTTATGAAAAAGTCATCTTATAGCAATTAACTCCTATTTTACTGGAAAGTTAACTAGTAGGTTTGATGTATAACTGAATCATATTATAGCAACTGGTTAGGTTAGCCAGAAGGTCTATGTATGATGCAACAACCAAATAACTCTAGTAAACCTGAAGGTGAATAATTCAAAATGTTTAATCTAGCTATTAAATCGGCAGGTTGATTATTTAATGCAGATGGAGTTCTGGTTTATGCATTGAATCAAAAACATTGGCTATGGCGACATTTAACCCGTCTATAACCAATCTCTCGAACGTTACATAAAACCAAACTATGTGGAGCACTGTATCATGCATGAAGTACATAATAATTATAAATAGGATGGTATATAGCATTAGGCTTTGCTCGGTGTTCATAACCATAAGCATATTATAATAATTATCATCCGTCAATTCAGGGAGGTATAAACATTAATGCATAAATAAGACATCGGTATTTTCATATCTTAAATAGTATTACACATGCATTCACCCTTCACCAAAGAGTATAAACGGACTACTCATGCCTCATTGCTATAGAAGAGCATAAAGAATGAGGTAATGCCATTACAACCGAAAACAAAATTCAACAACGTCTTTCCCCGAGGAATAGTTGAAACACTGCCACTCTTATTACTAGCTAGGGCACACAAGTGGGAGAGGTTTAACCCTCCAAGTTGAAAGGATAAACAGAAATGTAGAAATAGAAAAAATTCTGGCTAAGAAGTGTTTAGAGTAGGGCTTCGCTCATTTTCTGATTGAAACTCTTTCTGAAGTCTCCCTTTCTCTCTTTCTTTCCTTTCTTTCTTTCCTCCCTTTAACTAAATTGAACTCTGCTGAATCCCTTAAAAAATGGTTAAAGTAGGCTATTTATAGGCATCAGAAGAAGGGAGTAAGGCGGAAGACACACAAGTTGACTAATATGAGGCTTTTGCTACTCAATTGGACCAATGAGAGAAGAGAGAGAAATGAGGCAGTTTAAGCACCATCCGAATGCCACCACCACCATTCGGACAGTGGGGATTCTGTGGATTCCATGCTTGGAAGCCACCCTTTTTTGACTCTTTGACTTCTTAATTACACTTGCCTCCCTTATCATTTTAGCCTCCACACCTTGATCCTCTTAAATTTCTGTATTTATGCTTGAAACCCTACAAAATATACAAATTATACATTAATCCAAATACTTTATAAATTGATCACTTTAACCTTATTTATGCACACAATTAACCCTAAACCCTAATTCATTTACGCATTGTTTAGGGTTAATCAATACCTCCATAGACACACCACCACAATGCACAAAAATCTCCTAGGTACCTTTGCATCCCTTCCCCTACTTTCTCTACATCCTCTCTACTTCCCACACACATTGAACACTCACACGTCAAACACTTACACTCAAACGCAACACACACAGACCACTATTTGTGTTCAATCTCATGCTTTTGTTCTAGATTTAATCTAGGGTTTTTTTTTGTTCCATATTCAATAGAAGGTGTTCATAGATTAGGATAAGATTATGTGGATCCTAATTTTATTAACCAATGAGTTCACATATTCACCAAGATGAGAGAAGTAATTAGGTCAGTGTTTTGATGTTTACAATAGAATGGAAATTTTTTTTTTTTTTTTGGGTGGTTATGAAGTTAATGATTTATTCGTTTCCTTGTGACTTTGGGTAGGGAGGATGCATAGGATTGGTTGTGGCTATAGTTGGGTTGATTTCGGAAGCACCACAACACCTAGAGGTAGTAGTGACCTTCATTCATGGTGGTTGTCAATGGAAAGTAGGGCTATTTTTGTGCATGTGTGGTAATAAAATTTTAGACTGCAATCATTAACTTAGAAATAGTAGCTAATACATGTTAATTCTGAAGAAGTGATGTTTTGACATTTTTAGATGTATGAGCAAAGTAGCCAATCTTCAATGTTTGTGGATTAGTTTTTCATGGTAACTTTACAATTTTAAAAGGCAATTACTAGCCCTTTATGGTACGGTGATAAAACATATAAATTGTGTATACAATCTAGAAATTTTCTAGATTCAAATTTTGAGAAAAAAAAACTATCCAATTACTCTTGAATTCCTAAGGCCTATAAACTTATTTACTCACCTTACTGTTATGTGCACCATTTTCCTTTTCCTAATGCTTATTTCTCTAATTGTTGATTTTTACTCGTTACACAGTTTATTTAGGCGTGGGATATCTCTAGGTAAACCCAAGAGTAATCTTTTTTTATTTGTTGACCTTTTTTTTCAAGTTATGGATCGAAGGTGGTTAAAGGTGGCAATTTTAATATGTTATTTGTAGTTTAAGTTGGTAGAGGTAATAATTTTTAAATTTAATTCCTACAAATTTTGATGAAGTTTGTTTAAGGTGACAGAGATAAGTTTGTTGGGGGCTAATGCAATATTATCTTTGTCATATTATTCTTTGTCATATTATTAGTCATTCTTATTGTCATATAATCAATGTTATACTTATTAGTTGCTATACTTTAATCAATGTTGTGCTTATCAAGCAAATTCTTGGTGTATGTAAGTTGGTATATATAGGACTACAACTTTGTCCATCTCTAAGTTAATTTTCCAAATGCCAAAGGGTCAGTTAATCAAGTCGATCGAATTTTGGCTTTTTGTCAAAAACTTCCAGGCTTCAATTTTAATTAGCTCTAAAAATTCTTTAGCAATCCTCTTGATATTTTTTTTCCTATTGAATCTTTTTTGGTTTTTTAATTCTTGATCATTTGTTTCAAATGGGTTTATTAAACAAAAGGCATATGGGTGTATAATTTTGATCAAATTTATTCTGTTTCTTGAAGGTGCTTGATGGGACATTTCCAGCACACCAAGATGACGACACATGTATTCGGTGCCAATGAAGGCTCTTTGCTTTGATCCCAACACGTCCTTGTCGATCTATAACCCCCTTCCCCGAGGGTACTATTCATAGGGATCAAGGATCCCCAATACGCCATGGACCGACATGTTTTCCTCGGTCAGTTTGGGGTATATCAGTCCCTAATCATACTAGTCCATCGGCACCGAGGTGTATCTATCCACATTGGCATTTTTGCTCCTGCAGGCGGTATTGATTGACAGATTACTAGCCTAGGCTAGGTTAGAGTAGCCATCATAACATCGGCCTACTCAAATGGTGTCCGGAGGCACAAGAAAACAGAAGGCTCAACCAAAGGGAAATGGGCACATGGCACATTATGTCAGGTCACAGACGAAAAGATCATAATGCCATTGCTGACACACGACTTGGAAGGGCAGGCATTTAATGTATCCTTCCCTTGATGAGACAGCATTCAATGCATAAGAGCTTGGAAGTGAAAGGTAATAAATGTTCCGATGCCTGGGCATTTAATACATCCCTGCTGAGAGAAGGTCATTAAACACTCGGCAGACCGAGGGGAAAGTATTAGTTGTTTGGGGTCCCAATCAGTTATGAATGAAGACATTTCTCATAGAAATTAATGTGCACACTGCCCACCTCTAATGATTACCTACTAGCTACGCTGTCAGCAATGATGAGTTTTGCAAGGTATAAATAGTCCTCACAAACACGTTAAAGAGGTACACAAAAACTCTTTCTCAAGGATCATATAATGTTTTCTTCTTCCCATCTCTCAAAGAACTGACTTGATCGTCGGAGGGGATACGTCGAAAAATACTCCGGCGCCTTTCTAACCTATTTTTCTTTGTTCCAGGAACCTCTCTTAGCCTTCCAGGACCAGTCAGGCGACCCACAAAAATGATTTATTACCACTTCTTAGGCCACCTTCGGCCCTCACAACCTATTCCAAGTGGCAAGATTGACCACTCGATCGACGAACTCGTGTTCACCATGGAAGAGATCTGTTCTTGTGTTTATATTGTGCAAGAACGTGCATGCATGGTGCTAATTTTAAAATGATGTTTTGAAGTAGAGTTTACTTATTTTTTTCCCAAGGTGAAGTTTTCTTGTGGTATTTTATGTGGTGAAGACAAATGAATTTGTTGAAGGCGGTTTGCCGAAGGAATAATGAAGCTACTTTTATCATTGCCTTCAAATTGAGGTGATGTTGTTGATATGAACAAATTGAAAATGATCCATTTAAATGGTGCTACAAAGAGCAAAGATGGTATGTGAACTATGCTAGTTTGAATTATTGGGAAGAGGGATCCATGTAAATGCTACTTTTTCATAGATATAGCAAAAGAGTGACCATTAAAGGTAAATTCTATGTCCATCCTTATATTATTATTATTTGAAAATTGGTTTGCAAGACTATCTCTAGGTTTGTGTCTAGGATGAGTCAATGATAGGAGAATTTCGTGCTTAGGCTTTTTGGTTTGCATTATATTGTTTGTTTTTCTAACGTGGCTTAATGTTGTCCTTTTGAGAATCGTACAACTTTTAAGATGGATTATGCCGTATTAAGCTTTGGGAATATGCCCCTATTTTTAACATCGATTATGTTCCCATTAAGCTTTGATTGGGTTGGCAAAAAAATATTTGGTCTTGGTGGTGTGTCAATGGAAAGTATGAGGATTTGTGTGCATGTTGTGTAATAAAAAGTTTAAACTTCTTTTTTAATCTATACTACTATAAACTGTCAGCTAAAGTGCAAATATTTTGAATTCCTATTATATCCTTAATGAATTATATAAACACAAACATGTCCATCCTCTTATTCATGGTGCACTGATTCACTATTAAAAGGTACATTTCATCATTCATTTGTGGTAATAATTACATCTTAATTTTGTTTAAATGGCATAATTTAATGGTGAATGATGTGTAGGGATTGTACAATTGTGGTGTCACGTGTCCAGGTCTTAAAAGGACAATTTAGAGGTAGTGGGATCAAGCTTTGGTGGAAGGAAGTAGTTATGGAGACTAAAGCACACAAAAGTGGACTTTGGGTCATGGTGCACTGATTCCCAATTAAAAGGTACATTTCATCATGCATTTGTGGTGATAATTACATCTTAATTTTGTTTGAATGGCATAATTTAATGGTCAATAATGTGTAGGGCTTGTACAGGTGTGATGTCATGTATCCAGATCTTAAAAGGACAATTTAGAGGCAATGGGATCAAGCTTTGGTGGAAGGAAGTAGCTGTGGGGACTAAAGCACACAAAAGTGGAATTTGGGTCCATGTTCAAACGCCAAATCCATGCTTGAATGCATTTACAAATATAACAGAATCCACAAATGGCTACTAGGCTGCAAGTTATTAGCTGTTAGACTGCTGAGTGTCGATGGTTGCATTAAGGATCACGTTCGAACGCCCAACCCACATTTGAATGCTAACAAAGAATAGACAGCTTCTACCTTTGATTCTCCGGCCAGATTTTGTGCCCTTTGCTTGGAATTTTAGCACCCAAGGCTGCTCCTTGTCTCCCTCTCTGGGCCTATAAGTACCACCCCTTAGCTCTTACATTTGGACAACTTTTTGGAAGAGGAATAAACTCTCCAAACTAACTAGTTTTCTTCTACTTTCTAGTATTACTTTTATTTGCTTCCATTTGCTTTGGATTTCTCTTTACTTTGACAAGAGAACTTATCTCACCTTTTCAGTTCCCTTATAGCCCTGAAGGGTGGGTAGTGTTTCACTCATTCTTTGTTGGAGATAAGCATTGTGTTGTCTTTGTAATTTTACATTTTTAATTCTAAGTTCCTCTATTTAGAGGGATGAGATTCGCTCGCATTTCTAGCTTCCTCAAAGCCATGAAGAGTGAGTAGTTTCCTATCCACTCTTTAGTAAAATGTGTTGGACATGTAAAGTATGGTTCGGAAGTTATATTTTTGCATTTTCACTTATGCTTATTGTTTTATCCTTCCCTTTATATGTTGAATGATTGAATATCTATAGCAAAGCTAAAGTACTTTGTATAATCATTGATCACATATAAACAAGTTAAGTCTTGGAATAGGTGATTCTAATGATTCCCCGCAAGTATCCAAGCTAGGTCTTCATGACAATATTTCAATCCTCACTTACAATGTGCGTTAATTTAAGGTTGAATAACTTAACTATTGTTGGATGCTTTATAGAGTTATTGTATTGCTTATAAACGGGTTAAGTCTTGACATAAGCAATTCTTATGTTTTTCTACAAAGACATCAGAGTCATACTCTTAATTCACACATTCACTCATTATATTCTGATTAACTTGCTATTGACATAGGGGTTAATTGAGTAATCAACATTGCACAAATATAGCACTTGAACAAATTTGCACCTGTCTAGATCCTTGAACTAAAAAGGGGATTTTAATTTCATTTAAAGAATCTTATATTTTGTTTAGAAAATTCAATCACCATCACAACTCCTAAATTCAAGATTTTCATTCACCTTCATCTCTATTGATCTTAACTTTAACGCCAACATTGATTCCCTAGGGATTCGATCCTGAACTTAACCAAATTATAACTACAACTTGACCGCCTACACTTGGGTGTACATATTTCGGATCAAGTCATGCATCTAATTACTTTAATTGATACATAGACTTTCTAAGTTAAAAAATTATGGACATTGAATAGGATGGCCAGCGAGTGATTAACCCTAATTAAGGCATAATTTAATAGGTAAATTGTGTTAGTTGAATAAAGTTAAATTAGTCAAAATAAATCAAATTAGAATTAGTGTGTGAATAAAGGATAATGCATTAATTGTTGTTCTTTTCAGGATTTTGTGCGTCAAAGCTACAAACTACTGGGGAGCCAATTGCATTAAAGCTACAAACTACTGGGGTGCCAATTATCAAAGCTCAAAACAAAGGAGGATCAAAGAATTCAAGGCCACCTAACAAGATTTTCAAGTCCACCTAACAAGATTCAAAGTCACCTAACAAGATTTTCAAGTCCACCTAACAAGATTCAAAGCCACCTAACAAGACTCTTCAAGTCCACCTAACAAGATTCAAGGCCACCTAACAAGACTTTCACCCTCCCTTGTTGCCTATAAATACCACCCCTTAGGACTTGTAAAGCATTCATCTTTTGGTAGTGGAAAACCCTCCAAAAGTATTATTGCTTTCCTTATTGCTTATAGCTTTCTTTAAGTATTGCTTTCTTTTATTGTATTCTTGCTTCCTTTTAATTTATTGCTTTCTTTTACTTTAAGTATTGCTTTCTTTTATTGTGTTATTGCTTTTTTATATCCATTGCTTGAGCTTCCTTCTTCCCTTAGAGGAGTGAAACTCTTCCACTTTTCTAGAGCTTTACCAAAGCCGTGAAGGGTGGAACGTGATTCACTCATTCTTTGTCGAAGATCGGCTCCTTGTGTAAAATGTGTTACCTTGTAACTCCTCTACTTGGAGGGATGAGCATCACTCACTTTTCTAGTTTTAACAAAGCCATGAAGAGTGAGTAGTTTCTCATCCAATCTTTAGTAAGAGGTGGTTATCCGGAAGTTAAATTTATGCAATTCGTTTATGCTTAGCTTTAGTCTTTATTTTTTCATAATGTCTTCTCATCATATTGTTGTCTTTATTTTAAGCATGAATAGCTAAATCTCTTAGTTGGAAAAACCAATAGGAACCTCCACTTGGGTATACCATTTCAACTCATTCTTCTCCCCTCTTTCAGAGTTCAATGGTTCGGTTTGACTGGGTTGAGGGTGGATAACTTGGTGAGTCTTTGATATTTCGTAGGCCTAGTCACGGTTTATGCTTAGATACTCACCAATCTTACCCCTAGCTTCCCACGAATCAATCGTTCATTCATGCTCTATTGGAGGAGGGTTTCGAGTTGAGACAGTATTCCTATTGGAGTGACCTCTTGAATTTGCCAACATTTGTTTCTCATTTTACTAGCATCAAAACAACTTCACCAAACAACTTTCAACAATCAAAGATTTTACACTTTTTTTCTCCCAAAATCACCTTCCCCTCGGTTTACTTCCTTCCCCGTGGAAACGACCTTGGAATACCACCAAGTAAAACACGATCCACAAAAGTCTCCTTGCGCTTGGGGAGCACTTTTGTTCACACATACTCACATTTGAAATCTCATTCATCCACCTTTCCGTTGCCCTTTCTTTTGACATCATCCCTAGGAGAGTGACATTCTCCTTTATTCATATACTATACATGCTAAAATGTGATGTTTATAGGTTAGGAAACAACAAGAAAATTTGTCAAGCAGCGAGCAATTAGAATATGAATCATTTTAGATTCCATTTTTTTTGGCTTTATTCACATAAATGAAAGTGAGCTATAAATGAGAAATCAAACTATTTGATACCTATGCACAAAAGATAGAAAATCAAGTTGGCCAATTTGTAGCAAGTGCTCTCTTCTTAAATGATTGGGCTTCACCATTGTTAACTCAATTTGTCTTGATGTTGGTTCATCTGATGGTATGTGGATACTTTGTCCATGTCTGAGAATCTCTTGGAGGCTATCATTGGCCTGTTGAAAATTTTGTCTCTTTGTTATGACAAGTGTAGGGTAATTTAATTTTTTTTTTTTTTAAACAGTGTGTTCAATTACTAAAGATGACTATGGAATTGGTGTGTTCAAATCTATTTTGTAAAGGTGATATCCTTTTGACGTATTCAATTTTGATGCTACAATGTTTTATTTAGTACTAAAACTTATTTTGCATTTTAGCATTATATCCCATTTGCTTACNAAAGCCATGAAGAGTGAGTAGTTTCCTATCCACTCTTTAGTAAAATGTGTTGGACATGTAAAGTATGGTTCGGAAGTTATATTTTTGCATTTTCACTTATGCTTATTGTTTTATCCTTCCCTTTATATGTTGAATGATTGAATATCTATAGCAAAGCTAAAGTACTTTGTATAATCATTGATCACATATAAACAAGTTAAGTCTTGGAATAGGTGATTCTAATGATTCCCCGCAAGTATCCAAGCTAGGTCTTCATGACAATATTTCAATCCTCACTTACAATGTGCGTTAATTTAAAGTTGAATAACTTAACTATTGTTGGATGCTTTATAGAGTTATTGTATTGCTTATAAACGGGTTAAGTCTTGACATAAGCAATTCTTATGTTTTTCTACAAAGACATCAGAGTCATACTCTTAATTCACACATTCACTCATTATATTCTGATTAACTTGCTATTGACATAGGGGTTAATTGAGTAATCAACATTGCACAAATATAGCACTTGAACAAATTTGCACCTGTCTAGATCCTTGAACTAAAAAGGGGATTTTAATTTCATTTAAAGAATCTTATATTTTGTTTAGAAAATTCAATCACCATCACAACTCCTAAATTCAAGATTTTCATTCACCTTCATCTCTATTGATCTTAACTTTAACGCCAACATTGATTCCCTAGGGATTCGATCCTGAACTTAACCAAATTATAACTACAACTTGACCGCCTACACTTGGGTGTACATATTTCGGATCAAGTCATGCATCTAATTACTTTAATTGATACATAGACTTTCTAAGTTAAAAAATTATGGACATTGAATAGGATGGCCAGCGAGTGATTAACCCTAATTAAGGCATAATTTAATAGGTAAATTGTGTTAGTTGAATAAAGTTAAATTAGTCAAAATAAATCAAATTAGAATTAGTGTGTGAATAAAGGATAATGCATTAATTGTTGTTCTTTTCAGGATTTTGTGCGTCAAAGCTACAAACTACTGGGGAGCCAATTGCATTNTTAGTACTAAAACTTATTTTGCATTTTAGCATTATATCCCATTTGCTTACCTTTGAATTTTTCTTCTAAATGATTTCAATGAGTTCCTCAAATGGCTTATAGAGGAGGGTTCAACTAGAATTTTGGAATTGCTAAAAGGCTTATGGTACACAATCTTAATTTTGGTAATAAACATTTTACCATTTGGATATGCTAACAAAATCTAAATTGTTTGGTATAGATTTTCAATGGGTCATTTGTTCTCTGAGATTTTTATAAATATATAAAAGGCATCTTTTCAAGTGAAATATAATATGTCTTCCCCCAAATAAAAAAGAAACTGCAAAAATGAAGCACTTTTAGTGTTGTTCAATTCCATTGTTTTTCTTGATGCTTAGTGACTTGTGAGGTTCAGACCCAAAAAAAAAATGACTTGTGAGGTAGATTGTGGCTAACATACTTTGAAATAAATGTCCACTTATTTTTTTTTCTTATAAAGAGGATGAACATTTATCAGTCTTTAGTGTTTCTAGGTTGCTTTTTGGGTTTTGAATGACAAAGGACATACACCAACACAAAAATGTTCGGCATTTGTAAGAGGTTAGTTAATTTTTTACAACAGTGTATTAGGCACAACTTGAGCACACTACTTTATTTGACCAATGGAGGAACTCAGTGCTAGAATGCGATTCTGAAGATCCATTGACGGTGTTTACAAACCTAAAAAAAAACAATTATTTGTTAACCCTACAAGGCAGAATTAGGGTTTACATTCTAAGAATTGATCTCATTAGAGCACAAACGAAAACCTAATGCAGATTAGTTCAATGGACCTCACGACCCTCTACAATATGTCCTTCAACACCCAAAAACTCGAATGTAGTATGGGTTGCGATCCTTCAAATTGTCTCTCTTACTCTCTTTATCTCTGCCTNCGAACAACTAGTTCAATGGACCTCACGACCCTCTACAATATGTCCTTCAACACCCAAAAACTCGAATGTAGTATGGGTTGCGATCCTTCAAATTGTCTCTCTTACTCTCTTTATCTCTGCCTCTTCTAAACGTGAAGGTAAAGTAACGCTGAGAGAATCAAAAAAAGCATATATATAGGCTATAGTAGAGACTCTAAGGCCACTAAAAACTTATTATTGAACTTCTTACCCTTATCTCAAAATTATATTTCGAGCTTCTTGTTATTATATGCTCAATAATTTTCCTATGTTTAAGATTACAAATGTCCATCAATTAATTAAATTATTGACAATTATATTTAATTCACTTCTTTTTATCCTTGAAATTTTATCACTCAACTTATTTTTCGTGTCAAATAATTAAATCCACCTATAGGGTTTAACATGGACAAAATTTATGAGCTTTCGCAGGAGAACATCATCAACCCATTTAAATATGGGGACTAGGTTTCCTTTAATAATTAATTCTCATCATACAAATAATGTCATCTCCCGATTCACCAAGTTTATGAATCTTACTCTTTGATAAATTAAAGCTACAATCATTATATCCATTAAATATATCGAGATTAAGAGCTCAAGAAATCATAATAACCGTGAGATATTTATTTTTTTATTTATACAATAAAAAGACAATAAACTTCAAAAATGGTATTATTCAATACATGAAGTATAATAGTGCAACAACCCAAGATATCAGACAGTCTCCAATAATTAAGACAGACTGTGCCAGAAGATTGTACTACAATCCTACTGATAGTGTGTCCAATTGCATCTAAAACTGAATCTTTACTCATATGATACAATGAACCATTGATCTGATCTTCTGTGCATAATTTGAACTCTACATATGAGATTATCTACATTGTCAAATAAAAGACACTCATGCATACCATACATTTAATATAATGTAAATATATTACCCAGAGAAATTCTCATTAAAAATGAAAATGACGAACTTTTATTAAATAATAAACTGAGTTTCACTACAAAAAAGTAATCTTTTATTATATAGTGTGAAACTTGGACATACATTGCATTTCAGTTATATAATGTTAGGGTTAAATGTGTAATTGTTAATAATAGCCATGAGGCTAAATTATACTTATTGAAGTTATGTGGAGTTAGACAATATTTTAAATTATAAACCCAAGGGGATGATTTATAAGGTGGTAAAATGTTTTGCGTGTGAATTAATGAGTTGGAAAAACTAGTTGGTGGATATGTGAAGGAAGGAAACAAAGGGGACTTAAGTAGAGTTTGGGAGGAATTCGGTGACTCATTGAAGACACCCGTCTCTCTCTGAGCTTACCCTTGCTAATATAGGCTTGTACCGGTTCTCACTTAGAGAATTTGGTGGGAAAAAACTTCTGAAGTTTAGAACTCTTATACAGGATTCTTTTGAGTCAAATTTCTCAACCTATTTTGGATTTCTCTTCATTTCTTAAAGCTTAAGGTTTGTTGGTAAGGGTTTTTTTTCTAAATAATCTTATTGTTTATATAGAGTACAAGCATAAATAGTTTGCGAGGTAATCTTGGGTATGGGGGAAAGGTTTTGATTCTCAATTTATGATTATGAGTAATTGAGTTTATTTTTAGCTAAGGTTTTGCATGAAGTTAAATGGTTATAATTGATGGTGTGGTGTTTAAGAGTTATGGGATGTGAGAGGTAGGGTTGAAGGGGAAACTAGAATTGATATGTAGGTGAAAAACCAGTGTTATATTGGTACAAGATGGTTTTGTACTTGTACAAGGGTCTTCTGCCTAAGGTTAAATCGGTACCACATCAAAGAACTAGTACAAAATGCTTTTGTATGCAATGAAGTAGTACAAACTAAGTTGTAATAGTACAAAGGTTGTTTGCCCCTATAGAAACGATACAACTTGTACCAGCACAACATGGCTTTTTCCTCCATTTTGCCAAGATGTTTCTAATTTTTCATTTCCTCAATACCAATATTGGTTGCTATTTGTACATTGCCTTGTGTCATATTGTACATAATTTGTTAAGATGTTTAAGGGTATTGTGTTCTAGTTACGTTTGTAACATTGTGCTCTGTTTTACGTTATATCAGGTTTCTCATTTAAGTGGATGAATTTGATTATTATTGCATAGGTTGAATTACTCTATTTTAAATTATGATTAAAGGGTTAACAGGATGGAGTTATCCAAACCCTATCTCTTTTTCAAGATGGGGTGTGACAATTTTAGGTATCAGAACTAATTTTTGATAGGTTCTACAGACTTGTCGAGGCTAGCTGTTACAAGAGCATACCCCATGGTAAGTCTATGGTGTATCAAAAGCCCACGACCATGTCTGCACTCGACCTATTCAAACCAAACACTTTACACTACGAGGAATAATGAAATAGAGTCAATTTCACATACCCAAGAGAAAATCCCTCTTGGATTAGCCAAGTAATTGTTTAGCTATTCATGGTAACAGAAATAGCAAACATTAAGTAGAGAAACAGGGCAATGAAATCAACCATGAACTTGTCTTAACGTAAGAGAAAGTTTAACTTACTAAAGAAAAGGTATTCATTTCTAAAATGTAAAGCTTGAAGGGAACAAACCATGAATGTAGAAATGAACCACAAGAACTTAGCTAAACTTAATTACAACTTTGATTAAAGGAGATTAAAGTGCAAGAGAGAAGGATTACATGTAAAATAGAGCTTACTACAATTAAAATGGTGAAGGAAAATCTAAAACCCAACTTTCTCTCTCTAGAACTTCATCTTCTTCCTTGGACTTTATCTCTCTAAAAACTTGATAATTTGAATATGCATGTAGGAAGTGTATATTTTCATCCATCCCTCTCTCTTGTCATGAGTGGCTAACTTGGATTGCTTAGAGAGAGGTTGTCCCCAAAAGCTTCCAAAATCAGTCAAAGTATGGTCCCCCTTCCTCTTCCTAATCACACTCTCTCTCTACATTGGCCACCCATTCCCTCATTCTTATTATTTGAGTGTAGGGGATAAGAGGTCACGATGGAGTGTTAGAAATATCAAGACATGGATTAGATATCAAAAGGTGGGCCCCTGTAGTTGGCGGAGTCGTTTGGAAGAGGATCTGATTTTTCTGGGTTGTTGGTACTGGAACCTTGTGACATGGTACTGTACCTCGACATTTCTCATTGTTGAGTCAACAAGGGCACAAGTACCAAAGGAAAGGAGGTACCGGTAGCTTATTTCCAGTAGGGTTTGGTACCAGTACCACAGATAGGAAGGTACTGGTAGCTTCTTCATTTCCTCCATGTCAGCCAGTTGAGTTCCAAGTACCAACTAACCGTACCTGGTGTTGTGGTACCAGTACTTGCTTTCTAGAGAACTTAGGTATCGGTACCTAGTGACTTGGTACCAGTACCTCTTCTTCTTGTCTTTAGATTTTTGGTTCCTTGAGCTCCTGAGCCGTCCATCTTGAGATCCTTTCTTTCTCATTGACCTCAATCACTTAATGGTGTGCTTTATGCTTGCCTTTTCCATCGTATCACCTACAATCAAGCCATTCTCCATTAATTATCAATTTGAATTCATTTCCCAAAAAATTCAGTACAAAACAAGTTAAAATGGATGCAATGAATATGTTTAATGTGCAATGTTTGACACTTATCACAACCCCCAACTTGAGCTTTTCTAGTTCCTAGCAAATCTTATGACAAAAATCTATGCAATGCATGTAACACAATTCCATTCATGTTAATCAGTTGATGGACCAAACAAAATACTCAAATCACATTGTAATTATGTAAATGAGCTTGGGCAAAATTTAAACAAAAGGTGATGTTCTTTCATTCACAATCTTTCACAAGGAGTACAAAGAACTCGAAACAAAATAGCCTACTTTCCTAGGGACTCTTCTACTAGTCCGATAACTCCTAGACTACTATCCCACTATATACAACCAACCAAAAACATCAACAAAAAACAAGACTAGACTCTATCTAATCCTCCTCATCATCATCGTCATCCTCCTCCTCATTAGACTCTGTAACCTCTACAATAGTCGAGCTAGCTGGGGCGGATGTTCGAACGTTAGAGCTAGTCCTCAGAGCTGATGGAGGGAAATCTGGTGCCACAACTGGTGGTGGTGGCATCTCAGGAAAAGGCTCTCTAGGGAATGTCCTCTCAAAAATCCTAGTCACCATCAACTTCTATAGCTGCATAGTCCCCCCAAAATCGTCCAATCACCCCTCGATCCTAGCCAGACATTAAGAGATTGTCAGATGTGGGGCGACAATAGATGGCCCAACCGTGGATGGTCCAGCTATAGATGGCTCAGCTTGAGATGTACTAGCCCTTTCCTCCTTCTATTCGGGTCATCTAGTCATAGTTGTCCTCTTTATGCTGCTTGGCTTGCCTACAGGGCCGAACTCAGGTGAGAGTGTCACGTCAGTAGGGATGGCCTTGACCTTGTTTTGACGGCTAACCTTGGTGACAAGGTGGGCGTAAGGCAAGTTCGCCCACGGCTTCGTAGCCTGGGTGTAGTCCTTCATCACCTCCCAAATCATTATAGGAATGTCCATTTTTGTGCCGGCTATGAACTTGTAGAGGAGGGTCATTTTCTCTTCCCCCAATTTCTTCTCCGCACCTCGAGGCAAGACATTGAAGTGGAGAACTTTATTCATCACTCCGTAAGTATGCTTAAGTCCCTTGCCTTGGATTTTCCCATTGAATTGCGCAAGGTCCTCATACATAAGGCTCGCATACTCCTGGAGTGATTTCCTCCATAAGGTGTTATGGGGAAAGACAAGGTTGTTGTCAGGGGGCCTTTGACACTGCAATGTCTCAGCAATGACTGTCGGAGTGGCCTCAATCACCTTTCCCCTCACATTTGTCTTTGACAAGCACAAATCCTTATCCACCACCCCCAACCTCAAATAAAATTCCCGACAATAGGAAAGCACGTACCCATTCATTGCCTGAAACCAAAAGTGTAGCACATGTCCCTTGATGGATCTAACAACATCATCATGCTCTCCGAGGGTGGGCCTATCCACTTGACGCTGACACGTCACATTCTTAATCCTAATGCTCTCCATGTGAGGGTTATTTTTCTTTTTCTTTATCTTTTCCCCACTACTAGAGGCAGTCTCTTCCATCCTCCTAGGGGACCTAGTGCCCACTTGTTTCATTGTGAGGGGGCCCGCTAGTTTGGTACAAGCCATCAAAACCAAAAATGCTCCAAGGGCAAAGAACGTGAAAACCCATCCCTAAAATAACTCAGACACACCAAAAGACAAAAGGGAAGTCTTACCCACTCCTGCCGTTGTCGATGACTTCAAGCTTTGAATAAGAATCAAAGGCTTTTGATGGAGAATCTCGGCTTTGGATGGATTTGGGGGGTTTTTTAAGGAGAGGAGAAACTTTTTGAGAAGAGAAAATTGATGGCAATGAAGAGAAATCTGACCTTGCGTGAAGAGTTAGAAGATTAAGATGGAAACGCAAGGGTTCTTTGAGGGTTTGGAGGGTTTTGATAAAGAGGATAGTGTTTTTTAGAGGGAGAGGAATGAGAGAAATGAGAAGTTTTTTGAAGAAAAAAAAACCCTTTTAAAACCCTGATTTTTGTGATTCTAGGCACGAGGTACTAGTAGCTTGATAGTTGGTACCGGTACCTTGTTTTGGAAAACATGTATTAGTAGCTAGCCATTCTATCCAAAAGGAACCGGTTGCTCGATGATTTGGTACTGGTACCTCTCCATTCTTCTTTTCTGGTTATTCTGCCTTAAAGGTACCGGTACCTAACTCAATTTTTGCAAAAAAATTTCTTATTGTTCATTCTCACTCCCCCTACCTTTTCCCAAATTTATTCAACTCCAATACATTCTTACAACCAATTTCCTAACTCAACTACCCAAAGACATAATCCATGCTACTGAATTACACTATGTGACTATGCCCAAATTCATTTACGAAATTGCCATGCGATTTGAGTCTTGATGTTTTTAAAACACATGTCATGGAATTCTAAATTAAACAAAATGAACGCCAATCAAGCAAAGCACAAACTAAAGTAAAAGGGTATTCCAAACTCTCCCCCATATCTAAAATTTGAGACATATTCCCTTATCCTACTAGCTCTAGGTTGTCAAAAACAACTTTCTGCAAACACGCAAACTAATCACACGTGAATTTCATCATAGCTTTAAATACTATTCTAAAGTATATACCTACACATTTCCTTTCAAAACTCATGGATGTGTGAAATGAATAAGCAATTTAAACCTTTACTTAACAGGATCCACATTCATTTGGCTATCCAAATTCAGCTTTGATGCAATTCTCACCAAGGGTTTCCCTGAAAAATGAACAATTCAATGATTATCTTGGCATGCTCTAAATGTGTATATTTGAGATGGAATCTTGTGCACAAACTGAAATTTGCTCACATATAATTCAAAAATGACGTGCATGCATAACAATTGAAACAACCTTAGCATAATCTCATGAATGGAATGTTAGGGCAATAGATAGCAAAACCAATTTTTCTTTTCATTTAAAGTGTGCTCTCGCCATGCTTTCTCTAGATCATTTAGGGCTTTTCATGGGTTGTAATGAGGACTTGGGGTGATATTTGGGTTGAGTGAAATGAAGGGTAAAGGGAGACAAGAAGAGTTATTATGAGAATGTGACTTTTATTATCAAAAATCTCCTTTTTGTGGAATTTTCATCTTTACATCCTCACTTCAACTTTTATATCTCTTGTTCCTTCTTTCTTCAACATTTTTCTTCTTTTTTTTTCTTTTCAACCCCCTTTTCTCCCTTTTCTTGGATTTTTCTCTTCTTTTTCATTCAAACTATGAATTTAGCATCATTCATCCCTTTTTGGGTTTTCTCACCACATTTCCCTTTCTTTATGATTAATCACAATCAGTCTCGGAACAACGAAGATGTGGTAATCATTTTGCACCGCCTCAGTAAAACATGTGGCGTGTAAATGAATTTTCAATTCAGGCTCAATCATGGCACTAGGGATAAATTTTTCACAAGAAAAGGGTAAGGCTCAAAATAAGTCGAAGATGGCCTAAGACCATCATAGATAAGCATGGAAAGACATATTGGCATTTTTAGGCAAAGTCAATCAACTATGCATTTGCACGCTAATCAAAGCAAACATAATGAATTATTGAATAGATTTTGAATTTGAAAAATTATTCCTTTGAGTAAATGTAAGTTCACTCCAACAAGAATTGACACTAAAGCTTACCTGGGTACTTAATCTCCACTATGTATGTCAAGCTCTAAAATTTGGATCCAATCAGTACATTGTTGAAATTATACAATCAAGGTGCACTATGGTTGACTTCGAAAGCAAACACGTATGTGATACTCATGCATAAGACAAACTTCTACGGTGTGCTCATGTGTTCAAAGCTCAAAATGGAGATTAAAGCAATCACAGACCCCATAACAATTTGAATAGGGGGAATATGGTTCAATATTCAGATATTTTCCACAAAAAATTTTAAAAATTCACCTTTTCACATTTCCAACTATTCTATACAAAAAAATTGTTAAAATATGTGAATGGTGCATCTCACCACAAAATAGTATTATCCACAAAAATTGGTGTATCATGCAAATGGTACACCTCACCTTCCAACTTGAACTATGCGTTGTCCTCAATGCAACAAAAAGACATGCAATGAGATGATTGAATTTAAAAGACAAGAAGGGTTACAGAGCACCTCGCAATGAGCTTTAACAAAAACACTGCTAGTTGCACACACAAGGAAAGAACACTATGTACAATTAAAAGTGAGTGAACAATTTACTTGCAAAATAAAGTAGAATAGAAAAACAACTGTACACTAATATCTACTTGGACAGTTATGCCTCAACAACATCCTGATAAATCAAATCCACTAACTCCTCCACTTCTTGAAATTCAAAACCCTCAAAGAATGATTTAAGTTTTTGTCCATTGACCTTGAATGTTTTACCGTCCTCTGGATTTTCTATGTCCATAGCTCTGTGTAGGTAGGCCACCTTGACAATGTAGGGGCCATCCCACCTCGATCAAATTTTTCCTTGGAAGATTGAGAGGCAAGAATTATACAAGAGCACTTTTTGTCTAGGCTCAAATGATTTTCTTAAAATGGATTTGTCATGAAAAAATTTAGTCCTCTCTTTGTGAATTCTAGAGCTCTCATATGCATCTCTGAGAATTTCCTCCAATCTATTTATCTCCAACTTTCTATGGTCCCCAGCTAGTCATAGGTTCAAATTCAAAGTTTTTATGGCCCAATATGTCTCATGCTCCATCTCCACCGACAAATGACAATCCTTGCCACAGATAGCCTATAGCGAGACATACCAAGAATGCTCTTATAAGCAATACAAGGTAAGTCCACAAGGCAACAATCAACCTGAGTGACCAATTCTTTTGATTCGGGTTAACCTTTTTCTCAAGTACGTTCTTTATCTTCCTATTGGCCAACTTAGCTTGGCCATTAGTCTATGGGTGATAAGTAGTGGACACCTTGTGTGTTACGCCATATTTGTGTATCGAAGAAGCAAATATTCTATTGCAAAAATGTGAGCCACCGTCACTTATCATTGCACGAGATACCCTAAACCTAGAAAAAATATTTTCTTTTAAAAAATTGACCACGACTCGATGGTCGTTGTTCTTGGTTGGGATTGCCTCTATCCACTTGGACACGTAGTCCACTGCTAAGAGTATGTAAAGGTAGCCGAAATACATAGGGAATGGACCAATGAAATCGATGCCACAACAATCAAATATTTCGATGACAAGAATGGGGAGAGGGACATCATGTTTCTATGGGTCTCACTTCCCAACCTTTGACACCTATCGCATTGCTTATAAAATGAGACACAATCTTTAATAAATGTTGGCCAATAAAAATCACTTTATAAAATCTTAGCAAAAGTCTTTTTAGAAGAGAAATGCCCACCACACACTTCAGAATGACAAAAAGAGAGGACATCCCACTATTTATTTTTTGGTACACACTTTCCTCATGACTTGGTCAGGGCAATACTTTAATAGGTACGGGTTGTCGAAGTAGAAGTACTTCACATCCACCATGAATCTTCTCTTATCTTCTGGGCTCCAGTGTGGGGGTATTTGTCTTGTGGCAAGAAAATTGCAAATGTCAGCATACCATGAACAAACTGAATGGATAGAAAATAGATGCTCATTAGGGAAAGAATCAGGGATAGGGATGTGCTCTTTGTTGTCTTGGACAAAAAGTCGTGACAAATGGTCCACCACCACATTCTCAACTCCCTTTTTTGTCCTTGATGATCATATGGAATTCTTGAAGGAGGATGATTCCTAATGAGTCTTAGTTTAGCGTTTTCAAAGTAGAATGATCAGTGTGGACTACAATCGATGAACCAATGATGCATGACCTAAAATTTTCCAATTGAAACAATATAGCTAGCAACTCTTTTTTAGTAGTGGTGTAATTCATTTGTGCTTCATTTAGAATTTTTCTAGCATAGTTTATTGCGTAAGGCTCTTTATCTTCCCTTTGACCTAGCACTGCACTGATCGCATAATCACTTGCGTCACACATTAGCTCAAATGGGAGTTCCCACTGGGGTGGTCGCATGATTGGAGGTGAAGTAAGCAAACTTTTAAGTTTTAGGAAACATGCCTCACAATCATCTGACCACACGAATGGGACATCCTTTGCTAGCAAATTTGTCAAAGGTTTTGTCAATGCACTAAAATCCTTAATGAAGTAGCAATAGAAACTTGCATGGCCAAGAAATGACTTGATGTCCTTGACTACCCTTGGAGTGGGTAGATTGGAAATTGCTTCTACTTTGGATTTGTCCACTTCGATTCCCTTTGCAGACACAATGTGGCCAAGCATGATCCCCTGAGTTACCATGAAATGACACTTCTAGTTGAGCACCAAATTCTTCTCTTCACATCTCTCTAACTCTCTCCAAATTTTCTAAGCATCCTTTGAAAGAGTCCCCAAACACTGAGAAGTTGTCCATGAAAACATCCACAATCTTTTTCCACCATGTTGCTAAATTCCCCATTATACATCTTTGAAAATTTCTTGAGGCATTGCATAGCCTAAATGGCATTCGACGATAGACATAAGTTTTAAAGAGACATGTGAATGTGGTTTTCTCTTGATCTTCTAGGGTGATCTTTATCTGGTTATAGCTGTAGTAGTGATTAGTAGTTAAAATTATCATATTACTATGCTCTTTTAAGACTAATTATACTTTAATGGAGTTTAAGTGATGACATTTCAGGTCCTAAAGTGAACAAGATCTCAAGAACAACAAAAATCACACTTGGATGTAACACTAGCATATTGGGGGCAAAATTGGAGAAGCTTGGAACAACGCAAGAACGTTTGAACACCACCTCACGTTCGAACGTCCACTTGAACTATGAAAAGACCAAATTGCTGAGACATGGCATGTTGTAGCCGAGAAGGAAGACCTTGAAGTACTTGAGTACCATGTTTGAACGCCAACTCACATTCGAATGTCCACTTGAATTGATCGAAGACCAGGTGATGAGTGCAAAGTGCCAAGTTCTGCATAGAATGTGGAAATAGGTTTCCATAGAAGACCACAAGCCACTTGAGTGAGAGGGTCAAACCCCATCTGGCATTCGAATNTGAATGTCCACTTGAATTGATCGAAGACCAGGTGATGAGTGCAAAGTGCCAAGTTCTGCATAGAGTGTGGAAATAGGTTTCCATAGAAGACCACAAGCCACTTGAGTGAGAGGGTCAAACCCCATCTGGCATTCGAATGCCCATAAAGCAAAGACAGAAGAAACATTCGAACGCCATACAACGTTCGAACGCCCATAAAGCAAAAACACATACAACGTTCAAACGCCAACTCACGTTCGAACATTCTCCACAGACAGACTGCAGAGTGGTTGGCTTTCACTTGGACTTGGGTGGCATACACTATTCTTTCACCACCCCCTCCTACTCCTTGCCTATAAACACTCCCATTGTGGGAGCTTCAAAGGAGGATGTTCTTGTAGAAGACTAGAACGTGGTTTGTAAGGCTTATACTACACCAAGAACTAGTCAAGAGCTAGATGGAGGTTTAGACTCCCACTCATATAGCTAGATTTATATTTGCTTGTATCAAGGGAGATAGTTCATCTTTTGGTTGAGTAAGCAACCCTCCATTTCTTGGTTGAGGAAGCCACCCTCCAAATGTGATTAGCTTTCTTTTACTTTTATTGTTCTTTTATTTCACTTCCATTGCTTGAGCTTCCTTCTTTTGTAGAGGAGTGAAACTCTTTCACTTTTCTAGAGCTTTACCAAAGCCGTGAAGGGTAAAATGTGATTCACCCATTCTTGGTTGAAGATTGACTCCTTGTTTATTGTACTTTCATTTTGTAACTCCTCTACTTGGAGGGATGAGTATCACTCACTTTTCTAGCTTTACCCAAGCTATGAAGATTGAGTAGTTCCTTATTCAATCTTTAGTAAGAGGTGACGAACATGTATTGATTATCCGGAAGTTATATTTGTGTATTTTCTTATGCTTTAATGCTTTATATTTCACTTATTGAATGATGGAATACATCTAGCAAAGCTAAGGTACTTTGTATAATCATGGGTTCTTTCTATGTCATGGATGACTCGTGCATGGAAAGACCCATTAGTTCAAGACAAGTACCCCGACTAGATCTTCATGACAACATTTCAATCTTTACCATTATTGTGCTTTATCTAACGAATGGAACATTAATACCATGGTTGGATGCCTTGTAGAAGCACTTGCTTGTTTGTAGATAGGTTAAGTCTCAGCAAAGACAATTCTTGTAAACTTCTAGGAAGGCATCGGAACCTTGTGCTTAATTCACATAGTCCATCTTTATCTTTTGATTAGCTTGTTGTTGACACAGTAGTTAATTGAGTTATAAAGCACAAGTATAACAAACCAGATGATTACTTACATATTCTGATCCTCAAGTTAAAGAGTGACTGTTTCACATTTGAATTTATCTTATATTTTGTCTAGAAAACTCTTGGAAAGAATCTTATATTCTATTCAGGAAATCCCATAACTTTAAACTCTCAAGATTTTCAGTTACTCGGTCTCTATCACTTCTTACTTCAAAACACTAATCATAGTTCCCTGTGGATTTGACTCTGGACTTAACCGGATTATTACTACAGCTTGACCGCCTGCACTTGGGTGTACACATTTCAGATCAAGTCAAGTAGCCATCCAAGAAACAATAGAAAAGATGTCCAGCTACCCTCTCCAACACTTGATTAAGGAATGGTAGCGAGAAGTGATCTTTTCGATTGCATGAGTTAAGCTTTCAATAATCAATACAAACCTTCCAAAAGGTGACCACCCATGTCTAAATCAACTCATTCTCCTCATTGGCCACCACTGTCACTCCTGACTTCTTTGATACCACTTGTGTGGGACTAACCCATTTACTTTTGGCAATTGCATAGATAATTCCCATATGAAGTAGCTTGATCACTTCATTTCTAACCACATCCTTCATGATGGGATTGAGTCTTCTTTGTGGTTGTTGGGAGGGCTTGGTGTCCCCTTCAAGATATATTCTATGAGTGCAAATGAGTGGGCTAATTCCCATGATGTCGACAATGGTCCAAATGATGGCTCCTTTATTCTTCCTCAAGACTCGCAATAGTTCTTCCTTTTGCTTTGGCTCCAATGAAGAGCTTATTGATTAGTGTGGAACATTGCATATTAAACATCTTTATTGCACCCATTTTAACTAGTTTTGTAGTGAATTTTTGGGGAAATGGATTCAAATTGATAATTAATGGAGATTGGCTTGATTGTAGGTGATAAGATGGAAAAGGGCAGGCAAAAAGCACCCCATTAATTGGGAGAAATGCCATTTTATGGTAACACAAGGCATTGCCTTAAGTCACATTGTATCTTCTGAGGGAATGAAAGTAGACAAGGCAAAAATAGATCTAATTGGAAAACTGTCTGCTCCAAGGACTGTAAAGGATGTCCGATCATTTCTAGGACATGTAGGTTTTTACAGGAGATTCATAAACGATTTCAGCACCATAGCAAAACCCCAGTGTCATCTTCTGAGCCAGGACATAATCTTTGATTGGAATAAAGCATGCCAAAAAGCTTTTGATAAGCTTAAAGGCATGTTAATTTTTGCTCCAATAATGGAGCCCCCTGACTGGACTCTACCCTTTGAACTAATGTGTGATGCAAGTGATTATGTTGTAGGTGTTGTGTTGGGGCAAAGAAAGGATAAGAAACCATATATGATTTACTATGTAAGCAAAACTTTGAACGATGCTCAAATGAATTATTCAACAATTGAAAAATAATTGCTTGTTGTAGTTTTCGCTTTGGAGAAATTTTGTTCTTATATTGTTGATTCTTCTGTTACTGTATTCACTGACCAGGCAGCCCTAAAATTTTTGCTCACAAAGAAGGACGCCAAGCCAAGACTCTTAAGATGGATACTCTTACTTCAAGAGTTTGATCTAGTCATTAAGGACAAGAAGGGCATCGAGAATGTGGTAGCAGACCATCTGTCTAGATTGATGTACAAAAGATGGATTGCCAATCAATGAAAAATTCTATGATGAACAACTGTTCATAATTGATGAGACCTCATGGAACACTGATATTGCTAATTTTCTTGCTACTGGAATGCTCCCTCCATCCATCACCCCCATGGACAAAAAGATATTTCTGAGGGAGGTTTGTGACTTCTTTTGGAAAGATTCGTACGTATTTAATTACTATAAGGATCAAATTATAAGACGTTGCATCCCCACTCGAGAAAGCAGACAGGTAATAACATTTTGTCATTCTGAAGCATGTGGTGACCATTTTTCATAAAGGAAAACCGCTGCAAAAATCTTGCAGTGTGAATTTTACTAGCCTACACTTTTCAAAGATGTCCATGATTTTTGTTTAACTTGCGATAGATGCCAAAGGTTAGGAGCATTTCAAAAAGAAATATGATGCCCTTAAACCCCATTTTGATGATTGAAATTTTTGACTATTGGGGCATCGATTTTATGGGATCATATCCCCCTTCCTTTGACTATCTATACATTTTAGTGGTTGTAGACTATGTGTCCAAATGGGTTGAGGCAATTCCATGTCAAAATAATGATCACCAAAAGGTTATCAAATTTTTAAAAGAAAATATTTTGTCTCGGTTTGGAATTCCAAAATCAATCATAAGTGATGGGGGTGCTCATTTTTGTAGTCATCCTTTTCTAGAATTTGATGAAAAAATACTTGATTTTTCACAAAATTGCAACCCCTTTTTGTTCCTTTACTTTTTTCTCAAACAGTCAAGAAACCTCAACCATTGAACAATTATGCTGAATTTTTTGAGTTATTTAAGCAAGTGTAGATTAACTTCCCCCCTATTGGCTGCAATCAAGGAAGTCTCATCTTATGCCAAGTTTTTGAAAGACCTCTGCACAGTAAATAGAAGGATCAATGTACAAAAAAAAGCATTTTGACTGAACAGGCTAGTGCTGCTATTCAGCACAAGGCCCCTCTAAAGTATAAAGATCCCGGGAGTCCCATAGTTTCATGCATAATTAAGAACTTTAGGATTGAGCAAGCCTTGTTGATGACTGTGAAAAATTTCACATTAAACATCTTCATTGCATCCATTTTAACTTGTTTTGCAATGAATTTTTTGGGAAATGGATTCAAATTGATAATCAATGGAGAATGGCTTGATTAAAGGTGATAGGATGGAAAAAGCAGGAATAAAGCACCCCATTAAGTAATTGACGTCAGTGGGAAAGAAAGGATCTCAAGACAAATGGTTCGGGAGCTCAAGGAACCAAAAATCTCAAGACAAGAAGAAGAGGTACCAGTACCAAGTCACTAGGTACCAGTACCTAAGCTTTTTGGAAAGGAGATACCCGTACTACATCACTAGGTACTGGTACCTGGTAGTTGGAACTCAGTTAGCTGACATGGAGGAAATGAAGAAGCTATCGGTACCTTCTTAATTGTGGTACTGATACAAGACCTTATTGGAAATAAGCTACCAGTACCTCCATACCTATGGTACCGGTACCTCCTAGTTGTGCCCTTGTTGACTAAACAATGAGAAATGTCCAGGTATTGGTACCAGTAACCCAGAAAGCTCAGATCCTCTTTCAAACGACTCCACCAACTATGGGGGCCCACCTTTTGATATCTAATCCATGTCCTAACATTTTAACACTCTATCATGACCTCCTAACCCCTACACTCAGATAATAAGCATGAGGGAGTGGGTGACCAATGTAGAGAGAGCGAGTGGTTGGGAAGAGGAAGGGGGACCATACTTTAACTACTTTTAGAAGCTTTTGTGGACCATACTTATATGGAGATTCACATCTGCCATAAATCTCTATCTATCCTCCGGACTCTAGTGTGGTGGAATTTTTCCTGTAGCAAGATAATTGCAAATGTCAGCATACCAAGGACAAATAGAATGAATGAAAAATAAATGCTCGTCAAGAAACAAATCTGGTATAGGAATATACTCTTCGGCATTGTGTCCTGCTAAGACAAAAGATACTTCAAAGTAGAGTGATCAGTGTAGACTATAATAGGTGAACCAATGATGTATGACCGAAATTTATCCAATGAAAATACTACAGTTAGCAACTCTTTTTCGGTGGTAGTGTAATTCATTTGTGTAACACCCCGCATTTTCTTTTATATATGTATATAGATATATAATAAATAATTGTGGTAAAAAAATATGGATATATGTAGTGATGTGTGTTTGAATTTGGTAGATTGGAAAAGTAGAGATTTAAAATGTTAGTGGAAATAATAGTTAAAATTTGGTTTTAATAAGTGAAAATATGAAATTTTAGGTCCTCGAACTTGTATTAAATAGGTTTGGTGTAGAAATATGTGTTGGAGAGGTTTGTGATGGATTTGGTTGGCTTAGGAATAGATGGGAAATGGAAAAGGGACGAAGACAGGCTGTGAACAGTGCACGTGAACAATGCACTGGCTGCAACTTCAAGCATGATTTTGACCTTGATGTAGTTAATAAATCTCAAACCTCAAAACATGAAAGTTTTATAGCTCTTTCTTATCATTCCATAGCATCTTGAATCATCTCAATCGGAGCTCGGATGAGAGAGTTATGCCCAGATAATGATGGGCTGTTTTGAGAGCCCA
The DNA here is from genome assembly GCA_963454935.2 of Ilex paraguariensis. Classification (NCBI taxonomy): domain Eukaryota; kingdom Viridiplantae; phylum Streptophyta; class Magnoliopsida; order Aquifoliales; family Aquifoliaceae; genus Ilex; species Ilex paraguariensis. The sequence goes on from CAUOFW020002003.1 coordinate 213,901, forward strand.
ATTAGCTTGAACAGTGCACTGGCGGCAACTTCAAGCCAGATTTAGACCTTGTTGTAGTCAATATCTCTCAAAAATCAAAACACAAAAGTTTTAGAGCTCTTTCTTATCATTCCATAGCATCTTGAATCATCTCAATCGAAGCTCGGATAAGAGAGTTATGCTCAGATAATAAAATGATGTCGAAATAGTCCAATTAGCTTCGTTTTGCATTTAATGTCTCTATTTGCATCCTAAATCAAAATATAAGAATTATGAGTACTTTTAGGCTTCAAATAAGTATAAAAGGTTTTAAGAAGCACCCTTTATCACCTTTTATTTGTAAACATCGCAAAACTTCATTAATAGCCGATTTGGATGGGTAAAATAGAAACTTTAGTGTTTCTGGTGTACGTTGACTTGGGTTTTGAGATAAATCATAAAAATAAATATTTTTAGGTTAAAAGAACATTAAAAATGAATCCAGAATGTCGAAAAAACCTTAGGGTAGTCATATGGATCAAATTGGAGATTCTTAGTGGTAAAACCGTAAATTTGGAGAAACCTAAAACAGCTTGTGAACAGTATTTTTCGGGGCTGCTATGTTTTAAACTCATTTTCATCTCATTTGCTCTCATTTCCTTCACTCCCCTCACACCCCCACACCTCTTGGAACCCTAGAGAGCATTAGAGAGGAAGAAAGAAAGGGAAAAAACAAGAGATTCAATGGTAGATTCAAGATCAAATATTCTTATTCTTAACACCAAAGCTAAGGATTCAAGGTAGGGGTTTTCTCTCATTCACTTACATTGAGGCTAGGGTATTTATATATCTATGTTTTGGCTATCAATGGTATATATATGCTATGGAATCATCCTCTCTTAGGCTTTNGAGCCCAATTAGCTTGAACAGTGCACTGGCGGCAACTTCAAGCCAGATTTAGACCTTGTTGTAGTCAATATCTCTCAAAAATCAAAACACAAAAGTTTTAGAGCTCTTTCTTATCATTCCATAGCATCTTGAATCATCTCAATCGAAGCTCGGATAAGAGAGTTATGCTCAGATAATAAAATGATGTCGAAATAGTCCAATTAGCTTCGTTTTGCATTTAATGTCTCTATTTGCANCCCTAAATACTTTTTTTTTATTATGGATTTGGAAACCTTAGAGTTTTGTGTTGGGTAGAAAAATGATGTTATTGTGATCTCATATATTTTCTTGGTTGTGGAATTGTTACATGATATATTTTGGGGATTTTGGATAGATGCTTTGTAAATTGAGATAAATGTTGGAATTGTATGTTTGGTTGGGTTGTTTGTGATGCACATGAGTGAGAGGTTCCTTGTAAGGATGCTCACCCCTTCCCAAGAGGTTCCCGGTAAGGATGCTTGGGAAATAATGTAGTGATTGGTGAGAGGTTTCATGTAAAGATGCTCATCCATTTTCAAGAGGTTCCCGATAAGGATGTCTGAGAATCAAAGGTGACCTAAAGGGGGGTGGAGGTTACCACAAAGTATTCCGCGTACCGAAAGAATTGTTAGGAATTGGTTATGGCNCCTTAGGGTAGTCATATGGATTAAATTGGAGATTCTTAGTGGTAAAACCGTAAATTTGGAGAAACCTAAAACAGCTTGTGAACAGTGTTTTTCGGGGCTGCTATGTTTTAAACTCATTTTCATCTCATTTGCTCTCATTTCCTTCACTCCCCTCACACCCCCACACCTCTTGGAACCCTAGAG